>JABAKD010000013.1:15591231-16043153 GCA_012845835.1 Undaria pinnatifida
GGGAGCAGTCGATATACAGGAGAGAAGAGAGGGGACTGTATACCTTTGTCGTGTTCAATCGGTTCGCTAGAAACGCCGCCATTGAATGGAAATGGGAAATAAATGGGAAACGCTTGTCTTGTTTTAAATAATTGCAAGCCCCGACGTTCGGTTGTCTTCGAAAAATACATTCGAAAATACGAAAAATTGCGTTAGTAGGTGCATGCTTGTCTCTGACTAATGTTATAAGGCTTAGTTTGGGTAAGCTATTGGTTAACCAGTTGCAAGTGGTCAAACGGACTAATACCCCACTAAAACCTTAACAAATGGCGTCGTCGACAGACCATGGGTTTTTGGGTCGTGGGTTCGATCCCCACCATCCACAATAATAAACTTTTCAGACTTTCCCCATGTCGAACTTGAAAAGTACTCTCCTGGTATCCCCAGGAAATGAAACGGCTTGGGTAGATGACAGGTCCGCCCGTGTATCCGGCCGACCTGCTATCCCGCCGTTTGAGGGGGGGAGAGTGTTATAAGGCTTAGTTTGGGTAAGCTATTGGTTAACCTGTGCAAGTGGTCAAACGGACTAATACCCTACTAATTCCTTAACACTAAACAATGGAAAACCGTAACGACGGACGACATTACGTTTTCATGTAGATTAAATGCAAATGGTCGACTGTTTGCGCATGTTTGCCTTGATAAAAAATGGAAGACCATGACAACACCATTAATACATCATTGATATATACTTCTACTACTACTGTTGTTGTCGTCGGGGCAGTTTTTTATTTTGCCCTTCTCATATTACTGGAAGCACACGTGGGCCAAACCAACTTCCTGGGTGTCCGTACTTATTATTCTAGATTAATAATAATAATAATAATAATAACGCAGAATTGCGGTAAAGACGGCCCCGTCGTCGTTTAAACTTTACGAACAACATCGAAAACTGCCGTTTTCGTCTTGACTAAAAACGAAAGACTCTGAGATCGTTACGAAAATCCTTTTGACGACGCACGACCTCACGAATACACCGCCTGCCGCTACAACAAAGTGTAGTATACTGCCTTAACTCCATACGAATCCCTTGTGCTGTGTGACTTACTTGTCACCCTGCCATTGTATATGCTTCCTGTCAACGCATACTTTCTCCCCTGTATTCCTGGACACGATTTGCGGCAGCAGTACGTTTGTCCTATAAAGCCCTTATCTCCGTGATCAATCCTGCTTTTTTCACTAGTTTTACGGGCGTTACAGAAGTAGTGTAAATAGTAGTAACTGTAGTAGTATCAATAGTAGTATCAATATTAAATAGTACGAAGCAGTAATTAGAACCAAATGTTGCGACTCAAACTAGGGGATATATACAGGTTTTTGTGTTTATCGTAGGTTCTGATTACGATCTGGTACTTGTAGACTATGCTTTGCGCTATTACTACTACCAGGTACCAGGTAATTAATACCCTACACTACACTATACTGGTGCAATTCTAAACAGTCTGCCCCCAAAAAGATGGCTGCAGCTCTAAAGGGGGCTAAAAGGGAAAGCATGCTGCTATAGTCTAGTCTAAATAGGTATCGTTTTTTCGTTTTTTCGTTTGACGATTGTAATATTTGGGAGTACATTGTACACATCATCCGTCGCACGGAATACAGTCCGGGCTGCAATGCGACCGCTGAAGGCAAGAAGTACAGCAATGCAACACTACCTGCGCTGCATAGTGATACTTATACTGATGCTGCTGCTGCAGAACGCTCTTCTTCCTAAAATGATGTAGTGTCTATGACCTTCTCTGCTAACCATTTCCCCACCCATTTCTTTTCATTTCCGCACATATTCTCATTTTATCCACTGCTGCTTATTCCTTATTCCTCGCAGTTCCTTTCAGTTCCTTTCAATTCCTTTCCCTGCATCTATATGTTTCAGCTATTATTAGTCTACCTTAATCCTCATCAACATGACCACCACCCCAGGCCATTGGCCGCAGTCGTCCCGATTCTTCCTCCCTTCCCCTCGCGGCTTGGCGGGTCCCTCAGAGGCACTCTATATCCCTACAACAAAAGTATGAATATTAATATAGCACGGGGGAGTGCTCATAGTTATCAGAATCAAATTTGGATATTAATAGTATAAAATAGAGATTAACATATACGATGTAGGGGTTTTTGTCTATATTTAATGGGTTGTGAGTACTAAGTAACCGCTGTTTTATGGTTCGCCGATAGTTGTAGTCGCTCCAGGGTATCGTGCAGAGTGACAATAAATAATGCAGTATGAGAGAGGTCAGGTACGAGAGCAGCTGCTATCATTTACACGAGAGCTACCATGGTATAGTATGTATCACGAGCAGACGTTATCGTTGAAATATTTCAAATACGACAGCTATGGGTTCAACCAGTTTATTGAATGGCCGATATACTCATCTGGGCAAGCTTGTCTTCCAAATTGAAAACTTAAGCAATGAGGTGTGCTTGATTATTCCATTGCGATAATATCATAGCGGGCGCGTGCCTTACTTAGACAAAAAAAACAAAACATAAAAGTAATGATTTGTGCTTGGTTCCTTCATTATCTTGTCAGTGAGAGGGCAATCCGCCGCATAATAAGCGACGATGGACTGTATGTTCCAGCAACAGAAACACAAGCACCAACAGCTACCCATTCGTTAAAAGCACAATCTCCCAAGAAGCACAACACCCCTGCAAAAAACAATAACAACAGCAATACAAACACGTCGTCAGACACTCTGCATCAAAACGTTGCCCCAATAGCCCGCCAAAAGACAACACACAAAAACACATCACATGGACACAACAACGACACGCTAAGCACAGGGGATCTACTTACCTTACTGATACTGCCTTCACGCTCTCTAGAATGCCTATAAACCCTCCCCCACTTTGAAACCATGGGCTATGACGATGAAGAAAGATCATATTTTGAAGAAAAACTATATATTTTCTTACCGCCATAGGCAATAGAATCGAAATATCTACATGAAACTCAAGGCTGTGATCTTGTGACCCCCCCCCCACTCTCATCACGTTCATGAGTTTATGAGCAGGAGAGCACTGCAGAACCAAGTCCGAAAAACCAGTGCGAGCGATTGCACCTGAACCTCTAGTAGGAAGGCCTCAGGAACCGCCGATTTTGTTTCGGTAAGAGTAGAGCTACACATAGTAGTACCTGGTATGCTATCATACTATCATCGCAAACTGTTGCCATTTTACCGCCCGGCGGCAAGCAGTACCATCAAGCCCCCCCCCCGGTGCAAACGCGAACAATTACGAACCCAGATGCTTCGATCGCGGCTGACCACGGCACGTTGTCACGGCATGCCGGAACATAAAACCGAGTCTTGACCAAGCTTCGACATGTACATACGCAGTAGCATAGAGAAAAGCAAGAATTCAAGATTTTTCCTTGACGGTTCGCGGCTGCCCGCAGCACCTTGTCTCGGTATGCCGCAACATAAAAACCGAGTCCTGAACATACTTCGACATACTTCGACAAACACAGTGCCAGATAGCGGAAATAAAAGCAAGAACTCAGATGCTTCGTTCGCGGCTGAGCAAGGCACCTTGTCTCGGCATGTCGAAACATAAAACCGAGTCCTGACCAAACTTCGACACACATACGCAGTAGCTGAGAGAAAAGCAAGAATTCAATATGTTTCTTGACGATTCGCGGCTGACCTCAGCACCTTGTCTGGGCATGTCAGAACATAAAATCGAGTCCTGATCATATTTTAACACATGCAGTAGCTGAAAAATGAGTTAGAAGTCAAATGCTTCTGGACGATTGGCTGTTCGCGGCACCTTGTCTCGGCATGCCGCAACATAAAATCGACTCCTGATCATAATTCAGATGCATGCAGTAGCTATGTCGGTGGTGTCGGCATGTCAGAACATAACATCGAGTCCTAATCATACTTCGATGTACCAGATACGCAGTAGCTCAAAGAAAGAGCCGCTGCAGTAGCTGCAACAAGAGCAGCGCTTTTTGTGTCTCGACGGCCCATACCGGAAAAAAAAACGGAAAGCCGCATGGAACCCCCTTGCAACTCTCGACAGGGTGCTCATAGGGTTAGCGTGCGAGCTATGCTTGGTATCCCGACGTCTCGTTGAATGTGCAAAGTACCAATATCAAAGAACAAGGATGGCCTCGCGTACGGCGGCCTAGATTCTCCGTCCACAAAAAGAAAAAAAAAGAATAAAAAAACTACTTGAAAAAAAAAAACGCACTGCAACGATAAACTGGCACCATTACCAGATCAAAAGTGACGTGTGATACACGCCTGGTGTTCTACGTTTGCTGAAGGCATATAAACATCGTCGCCGTTAAACTGTTGTATCCCCGATGTCCGTGAAATCCCCATCCCACATCATATCTCCCTAGTCGACTCACACACATGCCACACCACACCGCGTCCCATCGAACCTGCCGACGGCATCGTTTTTAGTCAGCCACCAAACTGTGAACTATGATAGCGCTGCCGTGGCGCCGGAATGCGAGCGAACCCGACGAACTAACTCCCCCATACTTCTCCTACGGCAATATATCAGGCAGCACCCGCTAGCTATCAGGTGTCACGATTCATTGAAAAAAAAAACACTGCCCGTTAAAAAGACGCGTTAGTACACGCTATCATACCAATGCCAAAAACCTTCTACCACCCGACCTTCCCCCGGAGTTCCACGTACAACAAAACATACAAACGCACGCCCATCCAGTCGCCGCTGGAGGGTGCAAATGTACTTGTTTAGGCTGAAAGAGGGGTTCCCGTTCCTCGTCGCCCAGTGGATACCTGTCGCATTACACTTCCCCTGCATCATCACGACACAAACACAATAAAAAAAAAAATACACTTAGTCTTAGTGAGGTCCAGGAAAACGCGGGTTTTGGCTTCCGCCGACGCCGTCCTTTCCCCCTAATATCCGCCCACCATGAAACTGAGTTTTTATTAACAGGAAGTACACCCAATTATTTTTCGGTGGAGGCTCCCTATGGGCGCCGTCGACGACCGGAGACGAGAGCCCGCCGTGAAGCACACTGCGCTCGTTATTGTGTCAACTGCGCACCAAAATGAGCTCATCCACCTGCCAACCCCTATCGACAGCTGCCGATGGGGCTTCCTTCTGGCAAGAAGTGGGTCTTGATGTAGAGATCGCTAAAGCCTTGTAAGCGAAGGGTCTTGTACGCGTACTCCGGACCGTGGCACCGTACGGCATCCTGAACGCTCGCTTTTCCCCCCCAGTCATCCAAACTGCCACCCCGCCTATGGTACGACCCGTCACTGCTTTTCGTTGGTGGAGGCGCACTGCCCGTGCCCCATGAGCTCCCGCGTGTTCGGAGGAGGTTGGGTCGACCTGGGCTAGTCTCTTCCTCGGCAGAGTCGTCAATGGCACCGTTTTCCTCGTCGTCTGCCTCTTGGAAAACTGCACCCGCGGGAGAAAGCGGTGCCTCGTCCTGGCTATCCTCCTGGCTATCTTCCTGGCTATCCTCCTGGCTATCCTCGTGGCTATCCAAGACATCGTGGCTGTCTAGGACATCCTGGCTGTTCAGGTTATCCTGGTCGTCGTCGCCCTCGCCCGTGATATGCAATACGATCCCCAAGTCATCGATGCTGTGGGAGCTGGACGGCAATCGTTCCGGTTCCGAATCTTCGAAAGCACTGTCATAGTCCTCCTCATCCTTTCCGCACGGTGATTCCATCAGCTCGACGCCCTCCACGAGATCATCCTGGCAGGCATCGCAGTTGCAGGGCAGGACGTCGTTGCTCCTGCACCAGCCGGTGCTCGTGTCTCGGTGCGTGCGGTAGGCCTCCTTGAAAGCTGCGTACTCAGTGCGACAATAGAACGTGTTGCTCACTTCCTCGGCGTTCATTTGCTCGATCGTCACGGTCTGCAAGGCAGTCAAAAGCGTCAAAAGCAGAAGGTTGCACTAATAAGCGATCCATCTATGTTCACAACACGAAACAAAAAGGGATCCAATGCACCAAGCAAAACCTTGCGCTAAACAGGCGACCGTGTATGTTCACAAAACTATGAAAAAAAATATACAATAGGAGGTCAAGGACCAAGCAGAACTTTGCACTATAAAAGTAAGCGACCATGTTCACAAAATGACAAAACCAGCGATTGCACTATTATATTAATAGCTATCAAGCGATCATGTTTGTTTGCCAAATTACAACACATGGGATTCTATGGGCTAGACTACACTGTTAATGAACTAATAACAGACTATTAATAGACTATTAATAGACTATTTCTATTAATAGACTATTAATAGACTATTAATAGACTAGACAGAAACAAAAAGCGCATGAGAAAGTTGCCTTCGACGACAAAACACGCAATCAGGACTCGCAAAGGTCGAGACGTACATGTATATACACAGCTGACGTGTTTCATTTTTTTCAATATACCTCGTACCTGGTAAAATGCTTCGTACGTCGTACGTCGTCCGTAAAATCAACCAAAGTTGCAGTGTGGAATTGATAGTGCAGCCGATATGCCTGGGTGCTACATGTGTGTAGATGCTCTTATCACTAATTAATTGTAGTATCATACGACGGGTAAAGGATGGCGACTCCCCCGGCCCCGACGATGGTACTGCTTCGGACAAGAGGTCGGCTCTAACGCAACAAGAGGACCACGACCAGCGGGGAATTTTGGAATTTTGGACCATATCGTACTGCTGTAGTATCTCTTCGTGTTCGAAGTTGATCGAAAACAAGTGCCCGCCGTTCACGTATGCTGAATCAAATGTGGCAATTTACTTGTTCAAGCACGCAATCAAATTGGCGACATGGAGCATCCGGGTTCGCTATATATAGTCCGGGTAGCATACAAAACGCACACACTGAAATCACAGCCAGTGTAGTTGCACTTGCAGACTCGTGCGCATCAATTGATTGTTCGGTAATTAGTGATCTAATGGATCGAACCTACTGTAACTACAGTGCCAACGAAAATACCTTGGAAAATACATCATCAAAGCGCAACGCATGCATGCATGGCACTAAAGACGTGGCGATATAGTTACAGCCCTTTTCCCATTTTTTTCCCTTATTTCAAGCTAACATTTACGGCATGTGACACGTCGTACTTCGTACTGGTATTATATATACATGTGAGTGATACCAGACATCCATTGGGATCCTGGGTTTCAAAAATAAAATAAAATAGTTACGTACTGACCCGAGCCATTCGGTGATCCTAAAAGAAAAAAAAAACGTGCTCGAGATGCATTTCATTTATTTCCTGCACCAGGCGTCCCTGTGGAGTGCTACAATACTATTAATAGTGTGATAGCTGAATCTCGTCCCTATTATTAACTCAATAATGTGGGCTCGCATCCTCCTCACTAATGTATTAATACTAAACATAAACATTAATACTATTAATAAACACTCGTGCTCCTACGTAGGGACTTTTTCTTGCGTAGTAGGTGATTGACGAGCGGCGAGCGCGAGAGCATGAGTTAGCACAAACTTGATCAAAATCGACGAGCATTGAAAGCTCCAAAGTGGGACTGCTGAACAAATGCGCGATAGAAAGGAAGGCATGTATCGGGGGGAAGAAGGGAAGACACCCGTGACCAAGGCTTGTGCATACGGTGGGGGTGTCCTACATTGACGTGTACAGGTCGCTGAGGGTAAAAACTCTTGTTACGAGTTGAGCTGGATGGAGAGAGGAGAAAGTTACATCGTTGTGATTAAATAATAATGTCTAGTTTGGGAATGTCCTACTCCACTCTTCGCAGCATGTGTGGCAGATGTATTCCTAATTTGTCTGGTAGTTTGTGGCCACAGAAATGTTGCCAAAGACGATCTAACCTCTAGGATATAGGATGAAGAATCAGCAGAGACACCGGGCGTGCCGGGCTTAGATGGGTGGAAGCAAGACAGATGGGTGGAAATAAGATAGAACATCATAGGGTTGACGCCAGACGTCAAGTAAGCGTGAAAGCGGAATCCTTGAGGCATCATACTTTTTTCATCTTACTAAGCATGTCTGAATGTATACGACCAATGCCAGGGTGTATGACATCGCCCATTTCAACATCTCGTCTGACCGTGGGTGGCCAAGCGACCAAGCGATTGCGTCACTACAGCGTGACCCTAGGCCTGCCATTGGTTTCATACTGGTGTGTGTGGTCTTCAAACACGAAACTATTATTTCCACCCCTCGACTGCGACATCCAGCACTCCTATGATAGTGTCCGCGCCGATGCCTCGTCCTAATAGGGGCCAGCTCTGTGGTCACAAACTACGAGCTATCAGACCAACACTAGTCTATAGACTGTACCAGTCTAAAACTGTACCAGGTACGAAGTACCCAAGGGTACGTACTTTCGGTGTACCAGGGTGTACTCCATTATCGTAGGTAGGTGAGTCGTGCCGGACAGTACCGACGGTGTGGCACAAACGACCGTCTACTTATTATGATATCATGCTTTAATCACTTGTTCTGCATTAGCTGCTCAGCACTATTCAACATCACAACGCATGTACCTGTAACATCGAGCGGTCCATGCCCTACAGAGCTCGCTGGGCTATCATAAGACAGAACAACGCGACTGGACCGTCGAACTCATCACCAACAACTTCGTTTGGACTTTCCGACACCGAACACTTGTTTCTTGTTTCGCACGTACTCGAAACTACGACATGTTGTAGAACCTCGGGTATACCGTCATCTGCTATAGACTATATGTTGCTGCCTTTTCTTGTTTTATGAGTTGGCTTCGTTTTGATATTCGGTATGGGGGTGACGATAACGGTATTGGCACCACCGCTGTCGTCGGACACAGTGCACAGGTCATACACCAGGACATGATACAGACCACGGGGCAATGGTCCCACACGTACAGTAGGGCCATTCCAAACCCAATATGGTCGCTGCCCCCGAGGTTGGATGCCGTCATCTGGTTGTTGTTGCTGGCTGGCTGTTGGTCTTCGTTTCTAATTTTTCTCGTGCCGTTCTGTTTTCCTCTTTCTTCCCACGTACTTTTCCAGTTTTTTTTCTCTTGTTTTCTTAAATATTTTGCTTAGGGTTAGTTGCAAATAGTCTGCTGCGCTGGCTTCAATAGTTTTTATGCCCGCGTGTTCATTGCGGTTGGCATTGCATCGCCAAATCACCTTGCTGTATTTGCGATGACATTTATTTGTGTATGTACTTCTGTCTCGCAGTTTGTGACCACAGAGCTCGTCTCTCTAGGGGGGGCATCGGCACCAACACTGCTTGCGCTGGATGTAGATGGGTGGAAATATTGGTGTAATGTAAAAAACACGCTCTACAAGATGGGCGCACGACAGCACTAATACGATACATTAGATAAGGCACACCCTGAGACGACCTTCATAGCTTCAACTCGATCGAAAAAAAGGGGGCATGCGCAACGAAAAAGGTTACAAGGTGGCTTTCGATCGATGTGTTAATATATTACTGAGTATTAGTCATAGTCCAGATATTTCCATAAACGCATAGCTCGGCGCTATTCTTGCAGTCTGCCCGTTGTCGAGAAAATCGAAAATCGTGCCATTAACAAATACTCCGTATAAATTAATAGGGGATGTGTGGTGTGTGTTGTGATATATACGAAATATGTATTTTTATAGTGTACATGATGCGTTCTGTACGGTGTATTGTACACGTAAGGTGAAGCTTTCCATGCCCGGCAGAGCCTGACAAAGCTAGCCACTGGGGCAAAAATGGACGAATAGACTACCCGTTACCCACGCGCTCAACCTCAAGTTGAGCTTTCTCGCTTTCAAAATTGCACGGAACAGAATTTTCAGTTCGAGGTTCGAGGTTTCGAGTGTTTCATAATTTCAGTTCTGTGGAGAAGAAGGGCCGTGGTTGGAGAAACGTAGAATCCAATATCCTTTCGGGTACATACATAGACCGAAACAACACACACAACCACAAAACACAACCTTCCACATACAGTATCATAAATATTTCGTAAACATGGTTACGAAAACGAAACAAGGTTAACCGCGCGACGTCACCACCGCAGCTGCGGTCTGAGTGACAGCTGCTGCATGCATTACGACGTAGACTAGTGGCGATATGTTCGAGCGCACGCTACTACATACATCGCGGTGCGATGACCTCAGTTCAGAAAAAAAAAACAGCAGGGTCCCGCGCAGGCGCAGCGTCCTGCGCAGGGTCCGCGCAACTACTTCTAAAAAAAGTGCCATGGTACTTAAATACTAGATTGGTATTTGAATAATTGGTATTTAAATACCCGGGGTATCACCATATCCTCCGAGTAAAGCTCAAAATGTCCGAACCATACCGCGTTCAGCATCTCCGCCGGCTGCGGCTGCCAATCATCCGGGGTACTAATCAATAATCAGTCAATACGTGGATACGGCGGTACCTGGTACCATAATCTATACAAGTACGTATGTATACCTGGCACCAGGTACCAGAGTTTATGGTTTAAAACTGCTGGATAAGCAAAACAAGACGCCAAAATATGCAGAAAAAATCTCTGAAAAATGTAAGTAATACCGTTGTGTGGCATGTGGCACGATCAAACACCTGGTCAGGTCAACTATCGAGAGACGCGTGCAATTTTTGCGTTCTATTTAAAGTGTATAGACTACACGTATAGTCTACTCCGTAATGTAGATTTTTTGTGTACTATTTCATGCATACCTGGTACTTGCTATGTGGTACTTGTTACTTCGAAGTATATGTTATGTTGTATATATAGTCTATACATATAGCATTCATTATATCACATACCTGTTTTGTTAGTAAACCAGGAACAAACCAGGAATATATAAATGTTAATAAACAAACCAGGAATATAGTCTAGTCTACCAGGTACATGTTAATAAACTACCTGGTGACCTGGGCTATATAGAAGACTAGTATTAATAGCTTTGTTCCTACTGCTTACCGTTACTTCCGGGTTGAACGATACTCGAGCTCTCGTCGACACGCGCCGCTCCGCACGGCCACCATCCTCTCCCGACTGTCGAGACGAAGTCGCGCTGCTGCTCCGAGAAAGCTGCGTAGAAACCGGAGACGCTGGCTCCGTCAATGCCGCACTCTTCGATGTCATCTTCCCACGCTTAGACCTAGAAAAGAACACCACCACAGATCGCAGCACTCGCTTCCCTCGAGACTTTGACGGTGCAGGGGCTATGGCGGACCTAGCATAGGAGTCGCCCGGCATGGTATTTCCTCGCACCAACCTCGGCTTTCCCCATTGGTCTTGACTGATGGAGTCGCGGTGTCCGTATGCTAGCAGTCCTCTTCGAGACATATTCGAGTTCTGCTCGGCAAAGTTGTTGTTGCCTTGGGTTGCGCGGGAGCTGTATTACAGCGCACAGCAGAAGCCCACGCAAAAATGTAGAACAAGTACGAGGTACAGCAGTTGAGGGGGGAGGAGGTGGAGGAGCGGAGGGGGGGGGGGAAGGTGACGGTTACTTTTGCTTGTATTTTCAGACCGGCTTCGGGTCAGGCGCGACAGAAGTTTCCAGGTGCTGGCAGGTATATGTCGTCCGTAAGACGAATAAAATGCAAAATAAGACTGATTGCTGCCGTACCGCCAAATCAAGGTTTGCGTCATTGTCGCAAAGGTAACTTTTAACTCCACCCATGGTGCGCTTTCACTTTATGACTAGTGAGTACAGCGAAGTTATCATATGGGTCATTTTACAAACCATAGCCTGCGAGTACGTACGTAGCACGTATCACTAAATGTCACCCCACTCGAGAGCTGTCACCCCACTCGAGAGCTGCACTCAAAAGAACGACGGACTTGCACTCAAACAAAAGCGAACGGGAAGTGCTCGTCGTACCTGCCTACCAGGTACGTACTTAGTTTCAGTACAATAAGTAAGAAAAAATGGCAGTTTCTCGTCAGCGTACAACTGCAAACCCTTTTTGGCGACAAACTACTTGGAATTAGAGTTATTGGATAGTTGTGCAGTCGTAACGAGTTAATAGCCGCACAAAAATTCTTGTATCATATATTAAAATAGTATCAAAGAAAACAGATCACTGGGTCGTCGGTCGGGCGGCGACGGCCTCAAGGCATGACACGAGCGAGCGCCGGCAAGGTCTGCGCACAGCGCATTCAGATTGAACCCCGGGGGAATACGCACGGGATGAAGGATGGGAGGGAGGACAACAGTGCGTGAGCCCGGGCACGTGCGGACTGCCGTGAACGTGAAATTTAAGATACTTCGTGCAAGTTGAGTGATACCAGAAGTGACGCCAAACTTGAAAATTGGCGAAAATCACGACACAAGCACCCTGCAAGTGAATGAGAGTGACGCGTTTTCGTGGCGAAAGCATTCACGTACCTGGTATACTATTGCTAGGTATATTATACCTGGCACATGATATTGGAGAAGAAGCAAAGCGACGGGCGCGGATGCCCGCTGGATACCTCAAGCATGTGTGGCATCGAGTATTACAGTACAGTATGTAGTAGTGGTCACCAGCAGGGTGGGTTGCAGCTTACCTGCTATTAATATGAATGGCCTTTTCTGCTGCTGCTGGTCCGTCGCTGTGCTTGAGTGACAGCCATGCGCAGAAAATAAAAGATTGGACTGGTTGCAGTCCACGTATAATACGACGAACCTCAGGACCGTTGGTGGAAATAAACCAAGGCAAATGGAAATAATCAAAAAGCCGACGAGGTATCTGGGGTTTGCAGGTTTGGTCTGAGCCCTGAGCCCTAAAGGCTAGAGACATAGAGACATCTAGCCTTAAGATTGGGCTTATTGTTGTTGCCGTGAAATGAGAGAGTCATAGCATGCAGCAGAAGCAGCAGCAGGAGGAGGAGGAGGAGGAGGAGGAGGAGGAGGAGCATTTGCTGCTGCAGTAAGGCGGGCCGTAGAGTTGAGATGACGAGATGACGAGTGAATTTTCACCATCCATCATTTCATGATTCGATCTCCAAAAAACTTGGAAGAATAAAATATGGGGTGGTTCACACGCGATGGGTGATTAAAAAATCGTTTCGAATCCCCGAGAACGAATGTTCTTCGGCCCGCGGGGGGTGGGCGAGGAGAGCATAGCAACAACGGAGACCAATTATCCGGCAACAAAAAGGCCGAGATGCCTCGAGAGAACGTGCTGCCTCGCCGAAAACCTGAGGAAATGAGGAGCGGAGATGACCTCAAGCTAACTATCGATTTCCGTTTGCGTACGTCCTCCATGAGAGGTACCTGGTATGCACAACAACACCAGCATAAACTTGCAGTGTTCATTATTTCCCATATAAAACATTTTTCTTACGTGTGTATGTCGCGGGCGTTTGTTCGTTGGCATTTCTTTTTAGAAAAAAAAGCAAAGCGAAGCAAACTGACTGACACCCTCTTACCGTCGCGATCTTCGGCCGATCGATGGGTACACGGCACTAGCACGCACACGGAGAGGCATGGGTTCGAGGTGGACCAGAGCAGGCGTTGCAATGGCGACGGGCGGTAGTGATCTGGGGGGGGCGTCTCCTCGTTTTGTGCGACTCACAACGCACTGACGACAGCTGCGCTAACAACAATAGTTTCCAAGCTGTCAATTTCAGTGGCAGAGACTCGGCGGGCAAGCAAAGATCATCGGATAATACGGCACCGACAAGACCAGCCCGGTCCAAGGGGAGAGGGAAGCGCTGTCACGGAGTAGCGCAGTACTATCCGCTCGGTTCTCCCACTTCGAAGTGGGGTGCATCGTCTATACAAGAGCAGCAGCAGCGTGCTTCTTTCAGACGGCGGTTGGGTTGAAAAGGTCGTTCAAAAGAAAAAGGGCTGCCGCTTACTTACGCGCGCACGTTGAAAAACCATGCGTACTGAAGCCACACCGAGCTACAAACGCTCCCCCGACAACTTTATTCTAGGTCATGGGTCTCACCTGTGGCTCGCTGGGTAGTGTAGTGCTGCTTCCGGGCTGTTCCGGTGGGTGCGTCGGCTACGTGTGTGCTATCTGCCCTCTTTGCGCGTTGGCAATGCAATTGCGGCGGAAAGTTCAACCACGTGTGTGGGGGTAGGGTGAAAGCAGGTCAAAGAGCCGTGCACTTGCTCATTTTTTTTTATTTCTTTACTTTTTCGTGCTTTTATATTCAATTTCTGTGTGTTGTACCTGTACTGCTCATTTTTTTTTTCTTCTCTTCCTTCCACGTCTATAAAAAACACGAGCAAAAAATTATTAGAATTATAGTTTGTTCTTGATATAGAGGCTGTATTAAAAAGGGGTAGGGGGAGTGGAAGCATCCTCTCGACGTAGACATGCCCTCCACAGCCTTCCCATCAGTGCACGACTGGTATGCGGAGAGGGCGTATAGGGCGCAAGGTTTTCATTGCGAACCTTTGATACAGTTGTTAAGGTTTTAAGGTGAGCGTTCAAGCGCGTGTAGACTCTGACAGGCGGAATGGCAGTTTGTTTCCTATCAACTTCCGGGTACCTCACATGCCGCTTTACAAGTAGCAGGGAGGGGATGACAGGCAATGCTCATACCCAGATGGTGCTGTACCGCACGCAGCACCCCAAACTTTGACGCGCAACACCTACGTGAGTCGTGTCGCAGATTGTCCGTCTTTGGCAACGCAAGTGCGTGCGCCTGACTTTTCTTAGACAAGGCATCGAGCTGTGCTTTACAGCAAGAACTCGGCGAAAGAACACCAACACAAAATTTGAATTCCACCTACCACTGTACGGAAATATAAGGACTTTGTGTGATTGTTACTCTCATCTGTGGTACGAATGTCAACGGCTTTATATTTCCGGACATTGTGGTACATGGTTTTGACCTTCAAAGCGGCGTTCTTATGTTCTTACCTGTTTCCTCTCTCTATTCAAAACGTTTCATTAATACCAGGCATTCTCTTATCCCCTTTGGGAACCAATGTTCAGCACGCAGTATAGGGTACCCAATAAGAAACACGGTATTAAGAAAGGCAGGCCGACTTCAGTACAGGAATTTAAGAAACCTGGGAGCCGTAATATTGAAGCTTGTGTGTACAACGCCCCTCTCCGAAATAAGAAACCTCGCCTGGGTCAGTACTTTGTTTCTTATTACATTATTGACCTGTGAATATAACTACCGCAAGGTAGGCGGTGTGCCCTGAGCGCTCGTCGTCTTTTCTTGTACGGATTTTGTATTTTTGAGCTTTTGCCGTGCTAACTTTCGATGTGGATCACCCCTCGATAAACTCCCTCATCGTGCTCCCCGACCCCCACTGCGTCGGGGGCGCTTCGGCCGCGCTGGCGGCGCCCTAAGTCAAACGTGGTTACAATTCAAAAGCGGACCAGAATCATCGTTTGGACACTGAAAATCCGAAGGTTCTTGGTTTGATTCTCACCGTGGGCTCGTTTTTTTTCATTTTCGTACCAGCAGGTACCAGGTACATTTTTCAACTTGGGCCCAAAAACCAAAGTCATACCAGGTGGAGCCGCAGACTGACCGCCGTGGCGGAGCCCCCGTGTATTTCTTAGTATTGATATATAATAGTCTATGTCCCTTACCCATATGACATTATTGATGTATCTGTGTGATAGGTGTCCTGTACGTTTTCGACCCGAAAATCGACAAGTGCGATTTTATGATGAGTGTAGTGGTAGCGTGCAGCGGTACGAGTGTTTCCCTGCCGCGCGATTGCCGTACAGCTTACGTTGTACAGTATGTAGTTGGGACACATCCCCTACCCCCGCAGCCCGGACTCTGTGTCGTGTGTCGTGTGGCCGATGCCGCAATGGTCTTTTTATGTCGACCCTTTCAGTTTTCCCCTCTCAATCAAGCCCCAACTATCAAGCCTAAAGGGGTTATTCCGCTGCTATGTCTCGCAGCTTACAGCTTATAGCATCTTATTCTCTTGCTTTGCTTATCATGTCTGCATCAGTTGTACCTGGCAAGGTCACCTGGCAATGGAGCTTCGATTCGACGTTCTTACCCCGCCCACCTTCCTCTGTTCACGTCTTATTCTGAAATATGTTATTCTGAAAGATGTCACGAGACAGAGCGGTGACCCCTTGACAGACAGCAAACTTGTGCCTTATTTTTGCCTTGGCGGACGCCAAGCTACCCCCCTGGTACCTAGTACCAATAGGTTTTAGTGTAGAACGCTCGACCCTATACAACCCTTGACTGCGCACGTTTTCGCCCTTGCTTGAAATGTCCAATGACATGTTTGCTCTTATCATCTTGGTCTCTAATTCTGTTTGTTGTATCTGCCCCGGAAAATGGCACCTCGGAATGTTTTCACACCTATTAATGGCAATGGATCTTCGACCGGCGTTTTTATGATGCCCCTCTCCTCTCTCTGTTCACAACGTCTTACTTTCTTATGCCTAAGTCTGCTTCTGTCGCTCACAACGTTTGATTCTCTGTTTCTGCTTAGCATATTTGTATCAACGCGAGCCGGGCTGCATCGGCCGTGGAGCTTCGATGCGGCATTCTTAACTATCTCCGCGCTCTGTTCGCAACGGTCTTACTCTCGTAGCCCTTATAAGAGTTATGCGCATGTCTCTCACAACGTCTTGTTTCATTATTTCTTATTCTGCTTATGTCGCTCACAACTTTATCTCTGTCTCGTAGCTTGTGAGCGCAGAGCGTGTCTTCTCCCAAATCGACACGGACACTGGGTCTGCTGGATGTCGATGGGTGGAAATGACAGTTTGTTGCGAAGAACACACACCCTTAACAGGGCACGTTTTCCGTTAGTTGACATGCCTCCTGACACAATTGCTCAAAATGTCTTACAGTCTTGTGCTGTTTGTTTTAGTCTGCATCAGCGCGGCCGCGGAGGTTGGATGCGGCGTTCTACTGTTACTGCTCGTCTCTCTCTGATCAAAACGTGTTATAATTTATTCTGCCTAAAACGTCTCTCACAGCGTTAAATTATCTTGTAATCTTGTTCTGCTTTCGTCCACATTAGCGCGAGCCGGGTGATGGCGGCCGCCGAGCTGGTGCAAGGCGAAGACCTGAGAGAACTGCAGGCCTACCTTGCCTCGGTGTGCCCCGCGGTCTTGGGCCTGCAAGGAGAAGGCGACCGCAGCGCAGAATCCTTTCGACAGGGCTTGGAAACGCCTGAAGTCTGCGCCATTCTTAGCACGTGAGGATGATACATCATGCGATACTTCACTTCCAGATAAAACTTTCATACCACTCATATATATTGTGCCTCTATATCTATATATGTACTCCCAATCGTTTGGTAGCAATGGCACCTTTGATGTGCTTGCTATATGCGGTCACATTTATTGGCACCACACAGCGGCAAAGCTACGGTCCTGATATTGGGTAGTACTTCATTGTAGAGTGTTGCCTACAGGAGGTTGCCTCTCATAAGTACCTGACACCTGGCCTTTCGCAGCAATGTTCTCACCCACCGCCGTTGCTATTCTGCTTCGTTTTTTCACACACTCTCGACCATGTGGCTGCTGTGTAGTTCGGCTATATACGAGTATATATATTTTTCCCTTTTGTAAAATTAACGGTTGTCGATGTTGATTGAGTATGTTCAACCCCGGTGGCTCGGCCAAACACTGAGAAAATACTAGCCGTGGCTTTTTTGCTTCCTTGACTTGAAACTTGGATTGTGGACGTGTCTCCTGTCGTGTTTCGTTTGGAGCATCCTTTTACGCGATACAGCAGTAGTACCAGGTATGTATGATACCAGGTACCAGGTACCGGTATTAAACTACAGGTGGTATTTGAGACCTGCCGTTCTTGAATCTGCCGCAGAGCTTTGTGTGTCTGTGTGATAACTACGTCCCACTGTTGACTGTGTGTTCGCCGTGATACCGGCGCAGCTCTATTGGTGCAACCGGTAACGTCGTGCATCGTTTAACCTCACCCGCAGGTGCTGGCTGCGTATTGTATGGTGGGCCGCTAGTTGTACTCATACGATGAACACTGCATTCTCCGTCATACACCCACCCGTTCCATGATGACGCCTGGATTGCTTACATGCAGAAATGTTGGCACCATGTATATATACTATTGTCGTGGGTACTCCGATTTAAGAGCGCACACAAGATAAGACCATTCGGGCTTTGAGAGCGACCAAATCGGCTTGTCCCGCTTATTCTAGAATTTATATATGGCCCGCTACAGGTACGAGTAACGTGTACCAGGTAAGAGCGCTCGTTTCGCCTTGTAATCCCGTAAATCGGGGTACCCACTGCCGCAGAGGAAAGTTGTACCAGGTATACATGATACGAGTATACATAATGGCCGGAGTGTTGTGTTGTCAGGGTGAATCGCTTCTCGAGGAACCGGGCCGCCCCAGGTCCACGGAAGAGATTCTATGCTCAAGCTGTTTCTAGTCTCCTGACTAGGCTCAATCCTTCTCATGCGCCCCCATACTGTATATTCCTCCCTATGGTCGCGTTGATCTCGTATCCCCCGGTGTTTTCTTTCCACTGTCAATTTCCAAGAATTGCCTCCCTTCGCATCGGCCCCGATTACACCTGCCCTACGGTGGTGTTAGTCTTGTATCCTGCGGTGTTTTACATTCTTCGTCAATTTTCCTATATTTGCGTCGGACGTCCAATCAACACCCAGTAGATTTTATTACTTCTTCGACACTATTAATAGTACGGTTGGCGGGCGCTGTATACGAGACGGATATTGCTGGCTCTCACCATTGGTTCATTGACTTGGGGTCAGGGTTAGAGTAGGGATAGTTGTATTCGTACCGTAAATGGTGACCTTCAACCATGGTGTCGAATAGGACGGTAAAGTGCCCTATTGTAGCGTTGATCTTGTATCCCACGGTGTTTTCCTTCCGCTTTTTTGACGCCAAGATTTGCTTCGGACGTCCAACCATCGGCGCTTTTTGTCGAGCTGGAAGACGCGGCGGCGGCAGCGGGCGCAATCGCAAGGACAACTGGCGCCGAAGGCGAGCGGTCAACCTCGGGGGGTGACGAACGAACGCGCACCACCGCTGTCGGTGGGTTCTGGCTGGGCCTCGACGCGCGATATGTCGAGGATGCACCCGGCTTGGCCGTGATCAAAATGCACCCGGGAAGCCTGGAGCCTTCCAAGCGGCGGCCTCTGCATGCCCAGCTGCAGGTACTCGTTTTTAGCTTTTGTTATTAGCTGAGAGGTTTTCTCTGACTCTATTATTAGAGTTAAATACTTCCGTTATTGGAAGAGGCTGTAACACCAGATTTTTTACCAACCCAGGAAAAATACATCGTTCCGTACTGCTGTGCTATCGATAGACTAAAATACGCATTGTGGTGGTCGGACGGAGACAACGCTATCGTCCCCGACCACAATCCTAACCGTAACGCTAAGGTTATAACCCTAACCGTAAGGTTATAACCCTAACTCTTAAGGTTATAACCCGAACGTTTTGGGGTGACAACCCTAACCCTAAGGTTATAACCCGAACATTTTGGGGCGACCCGTGGTTGGATGTTTCGGCCTGTGAAGTGCGGCAGTCCTACTGTAGATGCTGTGTTTTGACCGTCGTGGATGCTGTGCTTTGGAAAGGTGCACCACCGGTGAAAAAAAACTCTCCTCTAAAACCCCGTCAATATGGATTTGATTTGATTGGATTGGAACCTGCCTTGTAAACACGGATCAAGTCTTTCTTACCGTATGTGACTCACTTTTTTCGTAGATTCGACCCTGCTGCAGAAAACCACCCTGGGTGATAAACCAACGGTAAACGCGAAACAGGGATCACCCGCGTTTGTTTATTTCGTCAAGTACGGCACGACGCTGAGGCAGTGTGAGAACAGCAACAACAACAGCTGTACGCTATCTCTCGAAATGGGCCGTGTCTACGAGCAGGGTATCTGTGGTGTAAAATGCTTTCATCTGCCACGCGCGATGACTGGTACGGTTTCTGCCTTCTCGTAGGTTGTGACCATGACTTTGGTCCCGCGTGTCTAGGTGACACATCCGATTGGTCGGCCGGACTGCATCTGTGACGTGTCCTGTCCTCGATTAACTATTATTTCGACACACGGAGGACAGATCAGGTCCCCATTTGATGACATCTTGACATTCAGGGCAGATATATCTCTGGTATGTGTGATGTGCATGGTCTACAAATCATGTTGCTGACTGGAAGCCGTATGATCTGCATACCTTGGCACATATTTCCTCTGTTAGATCTGTACTGCACAGGCAACGATAGATTATGACCTAGATTATCTGGATCGTCATGTGTCTGATGTGTGCAAGACTGGAACTTAATTTTTTTTGGAATTGACGCAGACTCATTCCTGTTTATTCTGCCATTGCCCATAAAACGTGAACGTGTGATCGCGTTGCTTTGCAGATCATGTCGTTCCCGGGTGGCGATTCACGTGCCGAAACGTCGGGCGCGGAAGAGGAGGACGGGAAGATGGGAGAGGAGATAGCCCCAAGTGGCTCGGTTTTCGCGGTGCTGCAGGCGTACGCCACACACGTATTTGCGCCTGCGGTTCGGGCATATGCTGCTGCTAGGGGTGGCGACGACAAGGCGAGTGCTCCTGCGTAAATTCTTGTTTTGTCAGATAGAGTTGGAGTTGCAGCGTCTGAAAGAGGCGTTATTATGGCAATTTGTATTCAGTTTGGATATTCGTAGTTTATGCATTTGCCTTTCGAGTCCGGTGTAACCTTGACCCCAGGTCACTAGGTAACCCCCCCCCCGCCCCCGGACCGACCCGTCACATCGGAAAACAACCGAGCTAGTATTTCGAAGCTGTCAACGATGTACAAGAAAACACGCACAAGGTGCCGCAGTCCGCCTCACAAACGGTGCTTAGTAGGATGCATCTCACGCTTCATGCAACTTGGCGACCATCTCACGGCACTTCGCGCTTGGTGTTAGCAGTGTCTGCTTGGTCGGTGAAAACCCGACGTGTTCCTTCTCGGCACTTTAGGAGTGTAACGGTCCATGGTGTCAACACTTCGGCCATGCGTGATAATGAGTACCTCCGCTCCCCGGTACCCTTTTTATTTTGTGTTCACGTATTGGGCTGGGTACTTCCGTCTCTTAATGGTTTGTGTCAAGTGGTTGTCAGTCACGCTACTGCTACGCGTTATCGACGCGTTTCGTATCGAAATTCGCTCCAGCTACCAACACACGCGAGTCGTGTATCACTGCTGTTGTTGCCCTACCTGCTGCTGCTACTACTACTACTACCACTACTACCACTACTACTACTACTACTACTACTACTACTACTACCACTACTACTACGACTGTAAATTAATTTGATATCAGGCATATAATACCACTCTAGACGTAAATATAGGAACCGCTGGGTATCCTATTGATACCCCAAAACGGTCCTTACATTTCCGCCCACATGCCCCAACGGTCCACACTTTCCCGTCCAACGTGAGATTGATGGTAGTGCTGTTATGTACGTCTTATGTGTCGAGTACTCCAGTGTCTCACCCCCCCCCCCTTCCCTGCACTTGATAACAGCTCGACTCCGGAGTGTCCGTGCTGCAGCGGCGCATCACAGAACTTGAGCAAGCGTTGGACCGGTGCCAAAAACGGTTGGAAATCCCTACTGTTGCTCTCGCGGCCCACCGAGAAGTCGAGGCTGCGAGTAGTAAGATGGGGAAGGGCATGAAGGTGCATCTTGATGCGCTGGGGCTGGGGAGGAGGGTCCAGGACGACGCCTTCTTGAATCAAGTTCAGGTAACGTGTAGAATCAAGTTCGGGTAACGTTTTCGTAGGCCTCTAATGCACCAATAGTAGAGCTGCTCAGATCACGAGTTCCTAGACATCCGGTGCCCAATTAGTAGAGCTGTTCATTGGGACTAAAAACCACGGAAACTTTTGCCATGATACCAGTGTGGCAGTAGAGCTTAAGTGTTGAGGCACACCGTGTACAAGACCAAAAGGAGGATACCTAGCTTTGATGATCGGGTTTTATGCTCCATGGGGTCAGGGTTGTATGTGATTCAACGTGTATATCAACCATTACCTCGAACAAATGGTAGCTTTCACTCTCGTATGGCGTAGGCCACACCATATTCAACTATTAGTGCCAACGAACAACTCCGGCCATGTGGCTTTCCGTGTTGCCTTGGCTCTAAAGGCATACTGTATCGCTAGTGTTACATTGCCGTCATTGTAGAAGCCGGGCGCAACACCAGCAGACACTATTAAGAACACTATTAAGAACACTATTAAGAACAGTAGCAGCGGCGGTGACAGTAATAACAGGGGCGGCGGCAGCAGCAATCTCTGCTTGTCGTACGCGAACCAACCTGAGAAATGTTGCGTGTTTTTTCAAGGCGTGCTTCTAGCGACGAAATTACGACACCCTATAGTGGCAAAAGCGCGTTCTTCCGCTCTTGCAAGTGTGAGCAAATTCGGTAGAGCTCGGCGATGTGGAGCTCGTATCTTTTTTTTCTCTAATTGCTCAGCTTTCTTTTAGTGCACTCCGGCGAAACAGTTATGATGATGGACGCATGGTACGATATAGGTATGATGGTACTTTTGCGCAAACATATTTTCTGAATGACGTGGCTCCTTATGCCAAAGTTGTCGGGATGTCATTCTTGTTTTGCAATATGATCAGTTTTTATTCTCGGGGCACGGCTTTCGTTATCGGGTTGCACTTTCATTTTGATCAAACTCATTGGCTTGGGTGAGGTATGGAGCTCCTAAAAAAATCTTGCCCCTCTATCGTATTAATGTTAATAGTACGTGTCGGTCGTGATGATGTTGGTTATGACGTTCTCACATTAGTGTGGCCCATTGCCCCAAAATATAGCCCGTCGTCACGGAATAGGCTGAAAAAACGTCCCGATGGAGGAAGAACATGTACGAAATAATATCTGCACTGCAGTACCAATACGTTATTAATAGAGATTGGTACTATTAATACCAGGTACTTCGAAGTATATTGTTAGGCAAGATGCCCGTTCGATCATGAGGCATCTGTGCCCCGTCAATTTGTCTGGAACTCCGCTGATGACATTCATGCGGTGACGATACAGGAGCTCTGGACCCGCCGACGCTAAATCTTAGTATTTTCCTCTAGAGTTGCCTATGAGTGGTGTCTTCGTTGAAGGTCGCGCCCGTCTCCTCACTCCTCAAAGAGAAAAATCGCGCGATCCTGAGTATAATATCCCCCCCCACAATTGACATGCGACATGCGACTTGTCGAACGCACGCCTGACAGCGCTTCGCGCTTATTGCTCGCAATGCCTGTCTGGTCGGTGAAAACCGAACGTGTGGCGTCCCGTTGTTGTAGGAATGCAAGGGGCTATGGTCACACGACTACGGCCATGCATGAAATGAGTACGCAATGTTGGCTTGACGGGTTGGAAGCCCTTTGCGTAGAAGCCCTTTGCTTGATGTTGTTTTTCTCGTTGCGTTGCTGTTTTGTGTTGTGCCCGATGCTGAAATTAGCTTTTTGTTGTCCTGAAGGCTGGGGCTCATATGCTGATGAAGGACATGAAAAAAATTGGCCAACTTCACCAACCTAGGGTCATACGACTGCGGTCATGCACGAAAGGAGTACACACTGTCAGCTTGACGACATGGAATCCCTTTGCTTTATTACTCGTACGTACGCTGCCTTGTTTCTTTGTGCTGTGCCTGCTGCTGTCCTGAAGGCGGGAGTTCATGTGTGGGTGAAGGACATCCGAAAGCTGGCCAACCTGACAAACCGCTCGTTCCCGGAGAGCGCCGCCGAGGAGATACACTTTTGGAGTTCCATCGGGGAGGCCCTCGAGATGACCAACACAGAACTAAGGTCGGAACAATTGTGGAAGTGGTCATGGACTTGCAGCTGTAGGCACCGGAAAATGGAGATCAGCGCGTCCATTCTTGAACTGCCCACTCTATAATACTCACAGGGCAATACCGTTTGGGTATTCGACCTTTGCTTCCGGAACTGTTACATTCTCCCGAGACCTACATGTGCGACATGGTGATTCAGACATAAGGAAATGCGATCGCGGTGGAAGTGGCCACCCAGGTATACGTGGTAGAGATTGATTCATGAGACGACCAACACACGTCTAAGGTCTCAAGAGATCTTGTTGCTGCAGGAATGTAGGGAATGCCTACATCCGAGTGTACTTGATATGTAGTTTGTTCCTCAAGATGACTAACGCATTGCAAATATCTCAGGAAATATGGAGGCGTTACAAATTTGCACCTGCAGGCACACAGGGAATGCCGTCGTACGAATGTACCTGATAGGTTGGCCCTTTCAGACGATCAGCCCATATGTAAGGTTTCGGGAAATTTTGAAAGACTATTGACATGGCGGCTGCAGGGAGGGGGGGGGTACTGGCGTGAATGGTGAAGTATGTCGTCCAGCACACCTCTGATATGGGTTGCCCGGTGGGTGTTTTCTGCCTTACTGTTGGAAGTGTTGACGTTAAAATGCTTGGATGACAGGTAGTGGAGGTATGCCCCGACTCACAGTTGCCTGCTTCAGGCAGTCGTAAAGGGTGTGTGTTCTTCACGTCAAACCGTTCTACTATTTGTACACCCGTCGACATTCAGCACATCAAGTGTCCGTGCTGCTTCTTCATTCTAGAGAGACACAAGCTGTGAGCTCACAAACTACGAGACAGAGATATACTTCGTACATCGCAACTGCAGCAAGGACATTCGATCATGCTATGCCTCACGCACGGAACAATAAAGCTCGAGCAGCGTCCAGGTAGACACAACATCCATTATCTCATGCTTCCGCAGTAAATTAGGTAGTCAGGAGTGCCGTAGGGAAGCACCAACAGGAGTGGGCTTTATCTTCCATTGAAACATCGAGTGGCTCAGACGTCAATTTCAGTCTCGAGGATGTTGCTGTCGACGCACCGGTCAAGTTTCCCCTCTCGCCAGCTGGATCACCCTTTCAGCGTTTCTTCCCCTCTATCTGACACGAAACTCGTGCTCCTCTCCCGCTTTGTTCCGTCCTCTGTGGTGGCGATGCTTGTGATGGCGTTTATGCCCGCTTTTATTTTTGACGGTGTTTTGCTGGCGCGAAAGCTCTCCGCGGGTGGAGGTGACGCGGGCCGTGCTCAACCAGGGGAAGCGATTTGTGGCCGTGATGGCACTGGACACAGGTGACGACCGGCTATTATGCTTGCTGTTTATGTTTCCAGACCCAGCTTGCCGCCTCCCAAAATGTCTTCTCTTTTTTTATGGAGACCCTCTTTTATCCCCATCACCGAACAAAACCATTATCTCATGCCATTAATTGACGAATTCGAATTAATGAACGCCCCCCCTGTGATAATATCACGGAGGGCAACCACAGCATAATGCAGGATCTACCTGGTAAAATGTGCAACCTGAACTTTGTTTCAGCGCGTTGGGCATCCAGGTATGGCGATCTAAAAGCCACAAGTGCGGCCTCTTTAACTGTCTGTTAATAGCCACGCGCAACTATCACAAGGGGCAAGCACGGTGTCGTCGAGGACTGACGTGGTTGTAGAACATGAAGCCAGCAAACTTGGATGCTTTTTAAGCCCTTCACAACTGGGAACCCTTTTGGGGGGACATTATACTTGGAACTAGCGCAGGGAGGGGGTTTGGGGCTGTAAAGGGGAAAATCCCTTTGGGACCCAGATACAGTAGTGGCGCACCTCTTTTAAGACCACCCCAAGATAAACCAATTTAGGTGGTTTTCCCTCCTCTGTGGTCTTATTTCTTCCTATGAGGTACGGCAAAAATGACCCCATACTAACTCCAGGAGTACTTTTGTCGTGAGACGCCGATTTGCCTGTTCTTATCTCCCGAAAAGTCTCACAGGATTTTCTAAAAATGGCTACACTAGTATTAAATGTATGGCGACAACGCAAACGACAACGTGTGATCGCCGTACAACTATTGTATTTAATGCATCGCCCGTGTTATGCAACTCCTCACGTTTATATTCCACTACGCCATGTATGATTCCTTGCCTCGGCAGCCGAGGGTGCGTGACATGGCCGACGCTGTAACCGTCACCTTCTGTCTACACGCTTTCCCTCTGGAGCCCCCAAGAGATTTAACGTGGCTCCCTTGGTTTTCTTGTGTGTGCTCTGTTTCGGATGTAGACACGGGCCTGAAGGACGCGATGGACGTATCAGCAGACGCGAACGGCTTCCTCAGGACGTTTCCTCTTCAAGCTCTTCTCTCCGCCCAGTCTCCGCGGGATGTGGCGTCCGCTTTGCCACCCATCTTCAGCCACTTTCTGCAGAAGCTAAAAATCAGCCCGGTGCGGAGAGGAATCTGTTGCGTATTTGCTCGCTAGGACTAGATTGGCTTGCCGTTTCGGTTTCTTGATGACTCTGCTGTGCTCGGCTGTAGAGATTGGGCTGCTACCGTCTTGGCCCTTGGAGGAGTTCAGCTGTTGTGAGTAGCATGGCAGGCGACGGGTAACCTTTTTGCGGAGTGCATGCTTTTGCCGACGCAGCGCCCATGGCCGTTACTGACGATGGGCCGCGATGTTCGTATGTACAGGGTGTCGTTTCGTTGTACAAGCTGTTCACGAACATAGCGCCGTATGGTGCTGCCTATGCGATACTGTCTGAACTGTTGTTTTCAGAACTACGAGTAGTCTAGAGATGCGACGAGGCGGGTTTATCGGTGCTTTGATGCGTTATTCCATCCGTTTGCCACCCTTCTCGCGGACCTGGTATGATGTGCTCAACGTTTGCGTTCGCGGCCGGAATGTGGCAGCTGTAGCTGTTAACAGCTTTGGAATCCGCCGGTAGAAACTAAATATATATGTATATATATATTCTTGTTTTGGTCTTGAAATTTTTGTGTACGAGTAGTGAATCATGCGCGCCTGCTTTTTTGGGAACCCAGGGATAGGGACTATTGGTGTACCTGGTGCATATATATATATATTTATTTTTGTCTTCGACTGTCTACGAGTAATGTGAGCGCGCACAGTTCGAGTAGAATCATGCTGCGCCTGTGTTGCACGACTCTTTTGCATTGTGTTAATAGTTCCGACGCTAAGTAAGTTCATCATACCCCCCAGTCGAGCAGTAGTCGATGCCGTGATCGTCCTTTCTAGTCGGCAGTTTTTCCCTCTCGAGTCCCAGAGGGGTTGACATTTGCCCGGTTCGAGCATGTACGTCGCAATGCGGGTCCGAAGCCCCGGGACAAGACGTGCTGTTAATGGAGAAGGTCCACACATCGGACATATGACGATCTAGACCATCTAGATCATCTAGATCTTATATGTCGTGATGATATTTTGTGCAGGATATGTGTAGTACAGATCTAACCCAGGACTGTTAGGTGCTATTATATGAACCTATTAATAGATCATTCAGATCTTCCGGCTGTCATCCGGCAACATAAGCTATAGGCCATGCAGATCATACAAACTACGGGTATGTCTGCCCTGAAGTACACAGATCGTCTATAGATCACTAATATTTACTTGTTAATAGGGACATGATCTATCCGGTGTGTGAAACGGTCGCCGTAACTTATTTCCTTCGTCAGATGGCGACCCTTGCTTGAACCGATTCGGCTGCCTGCCATTGCCTATCGTGTTTTTCTGCCGGTTGCTCGTTCACCGCAGCGCTACAAACCCGCGCGAGCCGCGCAGCTGATGGAAAGCATCAGCCGGGCCTTTGCCCAGCAGCTGGCCCTTTGTCTCGGAGACACGGTAAGCGAGCGTTTTCTCATGTGGACGGTGGCGTTCGCTTACGCTTTTTTAGCACTGGAAACCTTCTTTAGGAAAAATTCCTTGGAATTAATATAGTTTTTTTTTTTTTAGTCTAAAATGGTCAAGCTTTTTTAGCTCTGCACCCACCTTTTCGGGGACAAGCTGCTACTAGTACAGTAGGGAAAAGTGTGGGTGTATTTTTTTGCACTTGTACAATGGTTAAGCCCTGACATTGCGGAAGGGGTATGCCAACATAATATCGACGTAAGCCCCCGCTTTTGACTTTGCTTCGCTCAGCCCTTGGGGAGCAATATGCAAAACATATCAACACGAGCCCGCGTGAACGATTTTTTGTTTCGATGAAACCAGTCATAAGGACTGAAGCTGCAGGGATGACAGGTTTCTGCCTGCTGCGATTAATTCCTCTGCTACCGTATTTGGACGCTCGCCGACATGGACTGTCCCTGTATTTTCGAAACGACGTGTGTTACGATAAGGGTATATAGTATGGTATCGGTATATTGTCACTTCGAACTATGTGGAAGATTGGACGTAGGAAGTGTGGGGTTGGTGGACCGGGAATTGATGTCAATATATTTGGAAGGCACGTTTATTATTTGTAGGGGATACACTGGTATGAGAGCGACTTGGTCAAGATAAGCTGTCATTTAGGAGAGAGATAAGGACACGGCGGGTAGTACGAAAATTCTAGGTTCATGAAGCATGACAAAAGCGTTTTTTGGTCAAAAGTATGTCTGACTGGCGGGGCTCCTGAATTGGACTAATGAGTGCATTAGTAGTACAGTAGTAGTACAGTAGTAGTACAGTAGTAGTACAGTAGGGGTTCCCCGATAATAAGGCGGTTTGAGTAAGGCAGTATCCCGATGTAAGGCGGTCAACATCGCCTGGCGCGTCTGAGGAATTATAATCATAACTGCCACACCACCGCCTCACTGGGGGACCCCTATTAAAATACTTAAAATACTACATTACTGCAATGCCGGATTTTCGGTATTATAGGTGTTTTAGGTAGTTGGCTATGGAATTGGATAATCGGGTTAATATGATATTTTTTCAAAAGTCGTTTTTTTGGGGGTGAGGGGATGGAGGTGGTCATGAGAGGAGCCGCAGCACAAAGTAGGCGCGCACCTCTACCATAGTATTAGTAGCATAAATACAACGTACGCTTGTTCCTGCCGTGTGTGTTTTGTGGCACACACCCCCTCTACCATATATTAGTAGCATAATACAACGTACGCCTGTGCCTGCTGTGTGTGTTTTGTAGCACACAGAGGACGGCGGCATGCGCTTGGCCAACGCGTCGGGGCTGTCTTGTAGCCGTCCGCGACACATCGCTTTGCGCCTTGCCGCTCCCTGCTCATTGGACCGTGTTAGTTGGATGCTCTAGATTCGATGAACTCGAAAGCCCATCTGCCGTTGATTATGCTGCACTCTCCACTAGACCACATAGTCACGTGACTCAAGTAGCTCAGTGGATAGAGGTTCTAACTACCAGACCGTAATCTACACGTCGGCGGCACGTCTACTTTGCATCCCCCTAACCTATTGTATTTTGCCGTGTGTGGTGGTAATTTGTGGTGAAAGGGTGGGGACGCGGACAAGCGGAAGGGACTCATGTCCATGGCGTTCAGCGACTTCGCTCCTTTCATGGCCGACGTTGATGAGGCCTTCAAGACATGGGACAAGGTGACCATTCTGAAACTTTTTCTGTTTTGTTTCAAAGTGTCAAACTTTTTTCTGAAACTGTCTAACGTGTATGTTCGAGTGCGTTTCTGTTGTTTCACGCCGCACAGCAAGGCATGGAGATAAGGCGATGCTTCTGAAGCTGTTGAACATAATCGATTGAGTCTCTATAACGCGCCGTTCAGCAAGACATGACACTAGGTGGCGGTTATGGAACTGCCAAGCGTATACGTTTTCGATTGCGTGTCTGTGACACGCTGTACAGCAAGATATGATACTATTAAACAGGTGGCCGTTATGAAACTGTCACATGTATACATTTGATTGGGTTTGTATGACACACGGTACATCAATACGTCGGATATGGTATCGATCATGACTCTGTCTAACGTATTTCGATTGCGTGTCTATGAAACACCGTACAGCAAGACATGGGACGAGGTGACGATGCTGAATCTGTCAAACGAAAGAAGTATTCAAATGCGTTTCGGTGACACATCGCATAGCAAAACATCGGATCCCGTAACGATTGTGAAACTGCCAAACGTATTCGAGTTTTGTCCATTTATGACTATGACTATGACTATTAATAGGGATAGGGTGACACGCCGTACGGTAGTGGCGGCGCTCTCGAGCGGTCTGGTCTTGAACCTAAAGTTGTGCCGCAAGATCTATGCTGAAATTTACTTTTTCATTTTTGTCGCGCGCGTATGGTTTCCCACTCCACCACGTGAAGCGCATGCTAGCTGCATGTGCGGGAGGCTCTTCCTTTCGTGCACCTCACGCTGATACACACGCGGTGCTCTCACGAGCACTGTAGCCCTAAATTCAGAACGGCGGCCAACATTCTACGAATTGTTTTAGGCAGTGCATGGAAGCGTCAACTTTTTCTGATGTTGCTCCGTTAGCGCACCCTCCCGCAGGGCCGAAGAGTCCACGTTTGACCAGTAGCCACCGGGCGTGTCCTTCGTGCCGTCCTGCGACTGTTCCAACCTTTGCAGAATCGCGGAGCCTTATTGCTCCAGCGATCGGGTGGTTCGATTGTTTCTTGGGCCACGCTTCTTTTGTGCACTGGTGTAGCTTTGCCTTTATAGGGAGTCCTGGCCATGGTCATTTATAACACCAGCCCTAACCCTAACCATAGCCCTTGATAGGGTCCTGGTCATGGTTGATCTTTTCTCACCCTAGCCCCGACCCTAACCCTGACCCTAAACCTTGGCATCAGACCATCACAGACTGCTGACCATCACAGACTGCTGACCATGGTTGGTATTTTCTAGCCCCAACCCTAATCCTTACCTTCAGAGAGAGCCCTGACCATGGTGTTGGCATTTGCTAACCCTACCCCTAACCCTAGGGTGCCCTGGTCATGGTTGGTATTTTCTCATTCTGACCTCAACCCTAACCCATGCCTTCAGAGGCAGTCGTGGCCATGGTTGGTAATCTCTAAGCCTAAAAGGTTAGGGTTATTAACCCTAACCATCGACGCGTCCGATTTCCACACGATGACCTTGGCCGTTGATTCTTACGCAGGAGTACAAGGCGTTTGCGGCGTTTTTCTCGGAGCATTGCAAGCGACGCATGACGTCGAGGTCTAACGCCCTCGGGGGTAGTTCGGGCGCTTCCCTCCTAGAAGCCCTTCACTGGGAACACCCGCCCTTGAAGCAGAGAGTGGGGGAGGTTTCCGGATTCCGGACGCAACACGAGAACCTGCGAGGCGTTCTGCAGACCGTTCTCAGCGACGACGACAGATCGGCCGTGGCAGAGGTGATGGAGGTCAAAGATTGTGGAGACGGCAGTTTAGGCGGCGTCAGCCATACCTTTAGGAGTTCCCACACTAACAGTAGTATAATAAGGCTAGACCGCTGTCCGTCACGGGCCTAAACTGTCTCCTCCTCGCATGCTTGACAGAGAGGGCTGTGCAGGGTAGGGCAGGGTGTTGTTTTTTCGTCATGGTTTTTTCATGCCGCGAATCGGCGGCCCAACTAATGAGGATGCGGTCGAGCGTGTATCCGAATGCTGCCTCTCTGTATGTCATGTCGGCGACCCAACACAGGAGGATGCGGTTCGGTTGTGGCAGAGGTGATGGAGATGGCTGTGCAGGGTAGGGCAGTTTTTTTTTTTGGGCCGCGATTCGGCGGTCCAATACAGGAAGAACTGCGGTTGGATGTGTCTCCGAATGCTGCCTCTCTCTTGTGTGTCATGTCGGTGGTTGAACACAGGAGGAGATGCGGTTGGGTTTGGCTCGGAATGCTGCCTCTCTGTGTGTGATGCGCGGGCGGTCTTGTGCTATGATGTGCGAAGGGCGGCTGCATCTATGTTTTTTTGCTCCACAGGCTCTTTGTGTCCGTCTTTCTGAACCGCTTATGTGTTGACCTGTTTTTGTCTGTTGACTTTTTTCGGGTTGTTGGCGTGTTTCGGTTTGTTTGCTTTCCATGTCAGGTTGATGAAGCCTACGCTCGGCTGCCGGGATCTGACGTGCTCGACCTCGGCCCGGAAGGAGCTAGGCGATGGGCGGAGGCGAGAGAGGCGTACGACAGGAGGTGACCCATATCTATCCCTTCCTTTAAGTTGAAAAATGCACCTCAGATGTGAGATCGAGGGTTTGTTTGAACCCTTGAACAGTATAACTATTGTAGAAGAAACACCCCAGCTGTGAGATCGAGGGTTTAGTTGTAAAGCAATGTGTTAGCTCTGAACCTTCAGACCCTCTCGCGAAATTTTTAGTCTCTCGCGAAATGTATACTCTCGCAAAAAAATCGTGCGGCTGCTTCAATATTTTGCTACCCTTTCGGCACGTTACACATTGTTGGCCCTTACCAGGTAGCTTTTTCTACCGGTACCCGCATGCACTTTCTCGTCTGACATTTTCGCCACTGACACTTGCCGACTGCTGCAACACGGTACATATGCCCTATGCTTGTGGTGCACTGGGCCCAGGGGAATGCGTGCCCGGCATCCGAGTGTATCTCCTCGGGGCGAAACGTGTTATGCACATTTCAAACGTGGCATCAATTCTCACATCAAGCTTGATTTTTTTCAGCACGGCGTACAGACTTTTTTTGCTTCGGGGTGTAATACCTCTTCGACCCTTTATGCGTTCGTTTGTATGTGCTGAATGCGCAGCCTTGCTGCGTTGTTGGTTTACCGTGTCTCTTAGGGTGGATCCGCTTCTAGACACCTCTTCGACTCTTGTGACGTTTATGCCTTCATTTTGGATGCGCTGAATGCTCGCCCTTGTTGAATTTTGGACGTTCATGCTCGTTTTGTATGCGCCGAATGCACGACCTTTTGTTATGCTTTGGTCGTTTATGCCTTTGTTTTGCATGCGCTGACTGCACGGGCGCCTTTGTTTTGCATGCGCTGAATGCGCGGCTGCTCGTTGTGGCCGCTCATGGCTTCGTGTGTATGCGGCGAGCCTGCGAATTTGTCGCGTTTTGGACGTTTATGCCTTCGTTTTGTACGCGCTGCTTGCGCCTCCGTGCTTGTTTCCTTTTACCTCGTCTCTTGGGGCAACTGACGTTGAAACACGGGTGCCGACTCTGCTATCTTTTCCGCTCCGAGGTGCCTCTTCGACTTTTGTGATGTATTATGGCTTCGTGGATGCGCTGAATGCGCGGATTTTGCTGTGATTTGGTTTACCGCGTCTCGTAGGGTGGATGGCCTCGAAGCGAGGGTGTCGGCGCTACTGGAGGGAAGGCTACGCGCGGCAAGGACAGCGGAGGAGATGTTCCGCGTGTTCGCCAAGTTCAACCCGCTCTTCGTCAGGCCGAGGTGAGATCGCCTGCGTAGGCGGTGCGCTTTCTAGGACAAGTCATTTTTACGACTTGACCAAGTTAAGAAAGACGTCCACACTCAACTGCCTACACTAACTGCCCGTTACATGTTCACTCAGAGTGTTTTCCCATGCGGTCGGGAGAGGTTACGAGTTGGCCCAACTTCGACAAAATCGCTGACTTCCACACTAACTCGTTACACGCGAATCTGTCCTCAGGCGGTCGGGGTTAGGGTACGGTTAGGGCTAAGGATCAGGGTCAATGTTTAGCGTCAAGGACAGTTTAACCATTTTCCCGCAGCTGGGCCATGGCGTATGCGGCCCGCTTTTCTGGCGTACAACATCGGAGCGAGGCGAAGTGTTGCTTGCTGCCGGCCGACAAGGGTTTACATGCCTTTTCCTTGTTCCTTGCGTTCCCGCGCGTTTGTCCACCCCTTGCCGTTGGCGCGCCTGTAGCTGCTCTTTTGACGGTCGTTGGCGTTTGTTTCCCGTTTGCATGCCGTGATTGCGGTATCTATCGGTGCTGGCAGTGTTCGCCCTGATGCGCTTGGCCACGCAATATACCACGCACGATAGCACACCCCGGAGGTAGCATGTTGACCTTTGAAGCTATTGGTATTGGGTGTGCTGTTATGGAGTGGCGTGCCATCGAAGGGTGGTGTGCTGCCATGCGTGTTACATGTTGGAATGCCTTGGGCACGCTCCTGTTTCGTTGGCGATTTTCGGCACGGTTTGTTTTAATCGTGTCTTTGTACGTGTCTGTATCACTGCTGAAGACTAACGACACGGCATTTTTTTATTGTGTGGCATTCTTCGCGTCTGTTACCCTGCTGCGCGGCAGGATCCGCGCTTCCATCGCCCAGTTCCAGCAAGAGCTGATCGGACATGTTAAGGAAGCCGTGTCGGCCATTCAGGACAAGTTCAGGCACAGATACGAGGTTTGATTGTGTTTGGGGGCCCAGGCACAGATGGTAGGGTGCGATTATTTCGTAGCATCTGTTGCCCTTCTGTTACGGCTGGTACTGTGGTGCTGGCAAGGCCATTTCTCACATAGTCGGATTCCGCCAGTCGAAAACGGCTCCTTTTGACTGGACTTTTTTCGATTGGATTCTTCTGGTCCTTCTTATCGTCAGTCGAGTCGATTTTTTAGGTTTTGGCTCTTCCTAGAGGCGGTTTTGTGTGAGGGAGTGCTGCTGTACAGCAGTCGAAAATCGGTTGGCAGCTCTGTGCTTCGCGCGTTATTCGCGAGCAACGCGTGCTTCGCGCGCGACGAACCTTCGTCCAAGCGGGTTGGTGGCGTTGGGCTTAGCCGAACGCCGCCAAAGCTACGTTCGTGGTGTTGCACTCAACCGAGAGCCACCAAAGCTACAGCAGGCGTAGCCGTTGTCGGCAAAACGACATGGATAACGCGCGCTACTGCTGTCGCGTGATACACGCTGGTTGCGATCGGAGATAGGAGTGCGCCACGCGGACTTGCGGCGAGAAGCAACAGCAGTGATAGCCAAGGCAGCGTCGGCGCTGTTGTATGATGCTGCTGTGTGGTACCTGGTATGGGTGTGTGGGCGTGTGGGTGTGTGTTTTGTGGTGGGATGAGCGATGCGATGGGTTAAAAAAAGACGGGTGTAAAACTTTTTCGACTGAGTTTTTCGACTGACAGATCCAGTCGAAAAAGTCGAGTTTTTCGACTGGATCCCCGAGTCGGAAAACTCAGTCGAGAAAAGTTGAGTCGAAAAAGCTCTTTTTCGACTGTGTAAGAAAGCCCGATTTGGGCTTCAGTCGAAAACGGCCGTTTTTGACTGACAAATCCGACTGTACAAGTTTTTTTTTGCTCATGTTTCTTCCATTGAGACGTTTTTTTGGCCTGTTTTACGGTAGTATTCTTCTGATTTCTCTCATCGTTGAAAAGGTAATACATCGTATGCCTGGTAATGCAAAGTATGAGCTCAGTGATGTCGCGTATTGCTCGTGCCATATGGCAACCTTTTTGCCGAACAGGTTTCCGAGGCGAAGGCGTTATCCTCCTTGAGGGACATCCCACCGGTTGCCGGCAAGATCTTATGGGCGAGGCAGATGGAGAGACAGCTGAGGCTCCTGAGCGTGCGGTTGTCCGACGTTCTCGGCGACGGATGGGAGAACCACGTGGATGGCCGGCCGTTGAAAGCCGTGTGCGACGAACTTCTCAGGAACCTTGACACGCAGAGGTGGGGGTTATGCCCTTTGTTTCCGTTCCTGCTTCTGTTTTTTTTCAACACGTCTGACGGATCACGATCTAGTACTGCAGATGATCTAGATCTTGTATCTGTCGTTGACACGCAGAGGCTGGGCTGGTGTAAAGTAGGTTTTTTTTTCAACCCTAGATTGACACCTGCTATGGTAGGCGTGCACCGGTTTTTTTTTCTGGGGCTCTTCAGTTGAGGAAGTTAATATGTGTCCCACACAAAAACCGAGCTTGACCAAACTGAAAATGCTTTTTGTGATGAACAAACCTGTGGCTTAGGTATACAAAATAATCATCGTGCAAAACATGAAACGAATTCAGTCGGAGCATTTTGGTTTAGGAGCTCTGTCATCAGAGAAAAAGGCCAAAAAGTGCTGCCTCTATCGTAGTGTCGGACGAAAATCGCGAGTTTTTTGTAGATAAAAACCCATTTCCAATGTTTGCAATTGTCCTAGCCTAACTCCAATTCTTTTGTCCCCGCGTCGACAGTATAATTCCAAAACGGGTAAATGTTTCTGCTACAGAATTTTCCGTCATGATAAAAAGGCGTTCCCGGGCAATGGAATGGCGCTGGTAGGGCGTTGCCCTGCTCCGTATGAATTGCGTTGGGTGGCTGTGAGAACGGCGAAACATCGTGATCGCGAGTGGGATGGGCTCGGTACTGTGGTGTATCTTCCCCTACTCGCTACTGTGCGTTATCCCTCCCTGAGATGATGTGTTACGCATGCACAGCAGCGCTGAATCGGTTCACGGTACCTCTGTGCTGAAGATTTTCGGCAGCTGCGGTTCCAGCACGAGGAAGCAAACGACCAGGATAATGTATAATGTACAAATGTGCTTTTCCTCTTTCCTAGCTACCTGGTATGGCGCTACCGGCTTGGGCCGTAACAACTTCAACCTCGACCGACTTTTCGGTTGTCGGACGCCGTTCTATCGTTTTTGGCCGAAGCGTTGTCCCCTGCTTGATATTGTTGGTTTTCGGCGGCTGTTGTTTCAAAACAACAATGGCTGCTAGGATTGCGTTTGGAATTATCAGCTTGGTTTTGGTTGCTTCCTAACGTTGTCGCTATCGGCTTGACCCGCAAGTGGGACCTTGATCGACACCTTGGTTATGGAATGCCGTTTTAGTAAGTGCCGCAGTGGTAGTGCGTGAAGCGTTGTCGCAGGGAAGCATGGATGTTGCTCACCACTGGTCATGTGTACCAGATGGTATGGGGCTTAACTGCGTTGTTCTGTTTCTCGCGAGCAAATGTGCCAGGAGACGGCGGTTTAGACCTGTGACGGGCGGCCGTCTATACGTAACATGCTAGTTTTAGTGTGGGAATTTCTAAATGTGTGACTGACGACGACCAAAACTGCCCCTTCTTGACGTGCTTGCTTGCGGACAGGGTATACCGACAGTGGATGGACGAGTGGACGTCTCACAGCGACGAGACGATTCACGATCATCTACTCCTCAAGGTCGGTCAAACGCGCCACACTCGGAGTAGTAGTTCAAGCTCCAAGACCACCGTAGGGGGGGGGGTGTACTTGTTTCATGTGTAACCGTAGTCCTATGACCGTAAACCCTCGCATCCCCTCAATGCCGGGACGTAGCACGTCAGGCTTTCACCGACCAGGGGGGGGGGGTCAAATATCATTCCGGCCAGCGTAACAAACTATTCGATGGCGTCGTATTTCGCGAAATACTAAGAGACAAGAGCACAAAAGCACACAATCACCAAATTTGCACGGCAACATAGTAGCCACTCATGCGTATGGCCCTGCGCGGCTGAAATACAGGCCCTAAGAGTACTAGCTGTAGCCTTCGTCCAGACAAATTGTTTTATGGCCGTCGTAGCCTACTTGGTTCTGTTACGTTTCGCTGTAATACCTCTCTACCTTCGAAGCCAGCCGCTCAACCTTGTCCCCGTGCACCTTCGGCGCGGCTGGAAGCAAAACCGAGCTGAAACCGGTAACCTTTTCAGAGCTGCGAAACTCATCGCAGTCTAGTTCCAAATAGTTTGTCCCCGAAAGGTGGGTGCAGTTCTAAAGAGATTGACGATTGGCTTGGAAGCTCTGGCTGTAGCTATGAAGGGGGAGAGTCGGTCAAGAGTTTGCATTAGGCCCTTTTTTTTGCATGAGGCTCTTGTGGTGCCCTCGTTGGCTTTGTTTCTTCGTGCGGTTGCTAACTGAATTACTGGCTGAACCATCGTAGTAAAACATCCACGAAGCGTGACATTTGGCGTTTTGGGGATTTCCGGCTTAACCTTTGACGTTTCAGTAGTAGCATTGGCGTTTCAATATTAGAAGTACCGGGTATATTTTGTTTTTGGCGTTGCGTCTCAAAACGACGTTCAGGTATGATATGCGTTGCTACAAACCGGACACAACCCAAGTATGGGTTTGGACGAAATCCTCGATCTCACAGCTGAAGTGCGTTCTTTTTTTTTTTTTTACCAATATCGGCGGTGCTGAATGATCCTGCGTGAACTGTTGCTGCTTCGTGCGTGTCTCAGGTGGTGCAAGACAGGAAAGGACACCCGACCCTCGCCATAAACTTCGACGATAAGACCACGCAGCTCTTCAAAGAGGTCAGCGCTTGCGATAACATCCGTGGATACTATTAATAGTGTATACAGTAGTGCCACACATGCGACAGATTACAATCTAGATTGTCTAGATCCCATATCTGTTGTCATGGTGTGTTCTGCAGGATCTGTCTACATAGTACAGATCCATCGCAGGAAACGTGTGCTAGATTATTCAGATCATCCGGCTTTCACCCGGCAGCATGGTCGAGAACACATAACCAGGGATCTGTTTGTCCTGAGAGACACAGATTATATAGATCATCAATAGGGATCTGATCTGTCTGATGTGTAGATGAATCCGTTGTTGCTCCCATCTGGATCGGCCTGGGGCGCATGTACTGCACATCCCACAATTTGGTTTGTATTTGTTATCATCCCACCTATTATCCTTGCGCGTTTTGTCCAGCTCCCACCCCTTTCGTAACGCAGATCCGAGGTCACAGAACAGACACTCCGCCCTCCCCGCCCAACACACAACGGTACATGCCTTGTTTTTTATCACGAGAAGGGTTTGGCATTTTCTTCCCTCGTTGACTCGCGTTGTCGTTCTTTCCTATTCCCAACTCACAATCCCACAGGTTCGCCATCTGCAATTCTTGGGGCTGTTGGTCACCGAGGGGGATAGCGCGGCGGGTGGGGTGTCGAAGATCCAGAGGATGGCCAACAAGGCCCAAGAGCGGTACCCCACGGCCGTTGCCCTCGGGGGCATCCTTCGGACGTACTCGCATACCAGGCAAGACTCGTGGTACGATCGATGTAGGACTGACGGGACTCCTTAGCCGGATCCGGCGGGTATTCTTATAATTTACAAAACTAAGCAAATGCGAAAAAACATATGCTTCAGTGGAGTTTCCGTAGGCTGTCGTTCACTTAAAAATCGCTCTGTGACTCCTACTTCAAAAGCGTTTTCAAAACGTCACCAAAAAGCCCCCAGCACATGCCAGCAGCTGTTCACAACGCCACCGAACAGCCCGATATTGTCAGCAGCTGTCAACGGGCAGGCTGTACGCCAGGCAGCGATGCTCTTCGCGTGCATGATACGCCGTACGCCTGTATGCATGTGTGTTACGTTTCTGATGCCGCTGCTGGTGGTGGTGCGATCTTATCTCTCTGTTGGTACTACACGAGTATCGCGATTTCCCTCTCTGCTGCTGCATGCTGCTGCCGTTGTTGCTGTATGCTGCTGCCGTTGTTGCTGCATTCTGCTTCCGCTGTTGCTTTTGCTGCTGCATGCTGCTGCTGATGCTGGTGTGATGCTACTTAATACTGCTGCTGGTACAAGCACAACGGCATACAACACTAGTGGCCCCTGTTTGTCATGGTAGACGTGGGTGCACCCCTCCGTGCAGCATGCGTGTTGTCCCTGCTGCTACTGCTGTCTACTACTGCTGTCTACTCTCTGCTGCTGTAGTTGGTTCTGTTGCTGTGGCGCTGCTTCTGCTGCTGCTGCTTTTGGTTGTTGTCTATGTTGCTACCGCAGAAACCCTCTGTGCTGCTGCAGCAGCTGCAGGCGCTTCTCGGTGTTTTGCTCCCGCCGTTGATGCTGCACCCTCATCTTACGTGTGTTGTGGCTTTTCTTCACATTGAATCGATTCTTTCTACCCAACGTCAACAGTAGAACACCTAGTGCTCATCCAATTCGGTCTAGAGAGAAACAAATTCTGTAATCACAAACTGTGAAACAGAGAAGCCAAAATGTTTTACGTGTCCCTTTTTTTTCTCACACTTCTACTTTCCAGCTTCTGAACAAGCCGTGGTCACATGTGTCGTCCCTTCTCCCCCCCGGTTATTGCCTTCAATTTTCATCGCGCATAGGGTTCAGCAATGCCGCTGCTCGTTGATTGTTCATCGAACGTTGCTAACTCACGCTCTCGCGCTTTCCGCAAGTCAATTTATGCACAAGAAAAAGTCCCAACGAATTTATGCGAGTATGCACTCGGCGGGGCTCGAACTCACGAAACTGACATATGCCAGGTTCGAGGATAACCTGATACGCCACCGGGGCGACCGGTTATAAATGTCCTTATAACTGGCGGTCTACCCATCGGTCACTGAAAGTAGGCATGCCGTGCATGCTGCCAACATCAGCAGTTTGCGAATATGAGGATAGACCATTATATTTTCTCGGCTGCTGTTGGTGCTGCTGCGGTGACGCTGCTTGCTGCTGCTGCAGCTGTTGCTGGGTCGTTGTCTGTTGCTACCGCCGCTATCCTCTTTGCTGTTGCAGCTGCTACAAGCACCACTCACTGTTTTACACCGCTATTGGTGCTGTAACCTTATGTTACGTGCGGGTTGTGTGTTGGCTTCACATAACATCGGTTCTGTCTACCCAACGTCATCAGTAGAGCACCCTTGTTTCATCCCATACATCCAAGAGAAAGTCAACTTCTGTGTTCACAGACTGTGTAATAGAGAAACCAAAAACAAGTAATTACGTGTTCCTAAAACTGGCGGTCTACCGATCGGTCACTGAAAATAGGCATTGCCGTGCATACTGCTATCAATAACAGCAGCTTGCAAATTGGAGTATCGGCCGTTCAAATGGTCGAGCTCACAGCTGACGTATTCGAAATATTGTCTTTTTACGAGAAACGCACTCCCGTATATCGTACCGGTACAAAACGCGTTACTTCCTGGCCCTTTTCGTAGTTGCAGTGTAAATATCGCGTCGCCTGCCTTGCTTCGCTCCGACCTACGAGTATCGCCTCCACGCCAAAGGGACATCTTGTATCTTCTATACCTACGCCTAGCCCACGGGATGGTGTATCAGGTTTCACTTTCGGTCGTTCTCACAATCAGGTTGTTGGCGAACTCCTCGACAAGAACCCTAGAAAAGATAAAAGGTAGGACAAGGTAGGACAAGGTAGGACAAGGTAGGACAAGGTAGGACAAGGTAGGACAAGGTAGGACAAGGTAGGACAAGGTAGGACAAGGTAGGACAAGGTAGGTGTTACCCCCACCGTAGAACGGCACGCGCCAATTATTGTCTTGTCAACTCGCGCACCTCGCCCCAGCCGTAAGTCATCCCGCGCTAGGGGTGAAGCAGATTCTAAGAACTCTCTTGGCTCCTAACATGAGGAGCTCGATATCTCAACATCTATCATCAACACCCATTATCATCCATAATCATCACCCGAAACATGACTTCGAAGACATTCGTTCGCGCAACCCGACCAACGTTGACGTTTCTATGCTCTAGTCTTTTAAAACAAATACTTCGTGTGCTCCTAAAATTGTCATACTAACCGATGGTTCCAGTCGTGAGGAGCTCGACCAGTCACATTATGAGAAACGTTTGGCTCAAAAAACTGCAACCCTTTGTTGTTGTTCTTACATGAACTCGCATCATCAAAGTCCTCAAGTCCGTGGTCACAGGACAGGCTTCAGTCACGCTAGAGTGGAACACCCCAGGAGAAAACAAAGCAAAACAAAAGTGGCACACACGTGTATATATATATCATAACTGAAGCAATTCATGCATCCGCTAACTAAGGATAAAAAAACGAAGTCGGAAGCTACGTATGTGCCAGGCCTATTCTGTTACATACGTTTCAAGACTCGCTTCTGAAACGGACTACACCGCATGCCACCCAGGAAAGCAAACCAACGCATATTAATAGTACAGCAGTCACTAGGTAATAGTATGTACAAACCCGAGGAGAAAAAGGAAGGAACTAATAACAAGGAAAAAAGAAAAGAAAGGACGAGAGAAATAGAAAACGAACCAAGGAAATTAACCCGTACGTAGTAAGTTACGTAGACTCGCCGGGAGGGGAGTGTAGCGGAGTAAGGCTATCTACACATCGCTGCGAAAATAAGCCAACACGAAAATACGCGTCCGGTCCAAGCCAGCGAAAGCGAAATAAGACAACCACGTATGTAGTATATGTCGTCGGTGAATATATACGTGAGCTCGCCTGTAGAGGTGGAGTGGCAATACGTACTATAAAAATGAAATTACACTCCAGCTGTGAGATCGAAGATTTTGTCGAAATTCATCTTTGCAAGCTGTGTGTCATACTCCGATCGTGCGTATTACGGGTTGTGTGTCCTCATTAAGGATATAGGTCGGCGACTCCCCTTACAACTACAGTGTAGCTATCAGGGTCAACAGGGTGATGTTAGTCAGTCTGTGCGCGGAAACTATATAACCCGTTTCTGAGGGGGACAAAATCTGACAGCTGTGGAGGGAAATGTATCCTTTTATCAAGTGAATCCTGTGAGTCAAATAACCGGTGAGGGGAGGGCGGAGTTTTGAAGGACGTGGGGGCCTGGTTTTGATCAAAAGCGAGCGGGGTTGGAGGGGGGGGGAATGGGGGGGGGGGGGGGGGGGACTGGGGGGGGGCGGACAGGCTGGCAGTTTGTGCGTGGAAGCTATAAATCCTTGAAGGGGATAAATCTGACAGTTTTGGGAAAGAAAAAAAAAAGAAAAAAAAAATGCACCAGTTTATCATAGGGGGAGGGGGGTTGGGGCGGGGGTGGGGCGGGTGGGGCAGCTCAATCTGTGCGTGGAAACTATACATTATTTTGAGGGGATAAATGTGACGGTTTTGGAAAGGACGCATCAGTTTGTCATGTATAACATATATACTCCTATATAATAAAAAATGAAAGTACACTCCAGCTGTGAGATTGAAGATGTCGTCGAAACTCATCTTTGCAATCTGTGTGTGGTACTCCGATCGCGCGCATTACTGGGTGTGTGTCTCCATTAAGAAGAATATAGGTCGGCGACTGCGCTTATAACTACAGTAGCTTGTACGATATAATACAATAGGCACATGGCTGACATCCCTGCGTTTTCCGAGTCCCAGTCCCATTGGCCGAGGGTCCCCCGCCCGCCCGCCCTCGGCCAATCAGGGGGCGAGGCGCGCGCGGCGAGAGTTGCCTCGGGGCATCCCTCCCAGTCCCGCCGCACCCGGGGAGGATTGGGCCCCATCCCCGGTTCAGACATCCGCCCATATCTCTACAACTCAAACATCCCGGGAATGGAAATCGAGTTTCCCGGGTCGACACCGCCACGCGCGGTGTGGAAATCCTTATCCCACGGGCCGATCGCTGATTGGCTGGGGCGTGTAGAGCGAGTGCAACCCGGGGAGGATATATCCCCATCCCCGGTCCAGAAATCCCTCCGTGTCACTAAAACTCCGACACCTCGGGGATGAAAACGGATTGCACACACTACAGCAACCGCACCAAGACGACATCCGCTTCCGGTTCGCCGATCCAAGACCACAACTGTCTGCTGCTATCCGTACTGCTGTACAGCTGTAGCACATATATGGTGGCTGGGGTGTTTGGTGGGTGGACGGATTAGTCGGTGGGTGTTTTGGTGGTCGAGTGGGTGGGTGGGGGTTATTTCGTACACGGATGAGCGCTGCTGCTGCTGCTGCTACCTCGAGGTATCTGCCTGCCACACAGCTGTGTGATAGCTTACCCGCACCACACGGCAGAGAGGCTGTTCGGAGGCAGTTTCCGAACAGGGATGTATACCATACTTCGAAGTATATATAGATAGCAGTGTTGGGGATTGAGCTCGGTCTCCAAGTAAGGGGTACTACGGCCCCCCTACTCTGGGCGAGCAACGCGTACGAGTTATCGATTGTGGGCTTCACTGGGGGGTTTGGTTTTTTCCTGGTGCTATCGTAAGCATGTCGTACTGCATATTGTAGTCCCGCCGCACCGGTTCAGCAAGTTCAGTGACTGTAACCTCATCATACCAGATTGTCGGAGAATTCAGCGCAACTTGATTCTCGAAACAGCAGAAACCCACCGGACAACAGCGTTCAGCAGCAAAAAGCCAGGAAGCAGCACACAACCCAATAACCACACCAACACGTCATCCGTTTTCCAGTTCGGCGACAAAATACCACAACGGCAGCTGCTTAGCAGCAGCTCAGAGAGGGTCATTCACTGGTCCCCCTCCGCCCACGCTCGGCCAATCAGGGGGCGTGGCGCGCTCGGCGGGAGTTGCCCCTCGTAGGGACCCCCCGTCCCACCGCACCGGTTCAGCAAGTTCGGTGACTTTCAGGCACTATCATCTCGTCATACTCACAAATACTACTGCTGTCTCGTTGGACAAATTACTGACGTCGCCATCCATTTCTCAGAGAGGGTCTCAAGCAAGAGAGAGAGGCTGTCGATGCCTCTCGCTAAACCGACACGCCTTCCACACCTCTTCCGCTTTCTTCACTTCTTCTACCACCCTGCCCGAGTCTGGGACATCAGAGGCCATTCACCCATTCGATGCTGTCATAAATGCAACTCTCTCTGCAGATACCTTCTACCTGGTACGATCTTCGCTTGGCGCAGTCCAATAGAAAAAATAAGGCGCGGGAAGCGCGCCGATTTTTGCGCTTGTAATACAGTAGGCATATTTTTTCATCCCTGCGTGTTCCGACCCCCAATGCCATTGGCCGAATTGGCCGAGGGAATCCCCCCACAGGCGCGCGCGGTGGGAGTTGCCCCTCGGGGAACCCCCCCGTCCTGCCGCACCGGTTCAGCAATTTCAGTCACTACCATCTACCATCCCATCATACTCATTAATAAAGTAATTGTAGCTTCAACTTCCATAATTCAGTGCAACCAAGTAAAGGGTACTACGCCCCCTCTGCTCCGGTCGAGGAACGCGTAGGTGTTATCGACTGTGGGCCGCCACTGTAGGTTTATATTTTTCCTGGTGGTATGTATGTACCAGGTAGCAGGTTCCAGGTACAGTATATTTTAATCCCACCGCCCGGTTAAGCAAATTCAGTATCATGTCATCAGAGTCACAAATGAAGGGGTGGCAGATTCAACTTCCACCACTCAGCGCAACTTGATTATCGAAACAGCAGAAACCCACCGCATAACAGCAGCGTTCAATAACAAGGAGCAAAGAAGCAACACACAACACAACAACCGCACCAACACGGCATCCGCTTCCAGTTCGCCGACAAAATGCCACAACGGCAACAGCAGCTCAGAGAGGCCCCATCGTTGGTTCCGCCCCCGCCCGCCCTCGACCAATTTGGGGGCGAGGCGCGCTCGGCGGGAGTTGTTCCTCGGGAAAAACCCCAGTCGCGCGGCACCGGTTCAGCAAATTCAGTTACTATCATCTATGATATCATCTCATCGTACTCACTCATAGAGTTCTAGATTCAATAACTTGCAGGATTCAGCTGAACTTTATTCTCGAAGACGCAGAAACCCCACCGCACAACAGCAGCGTTCCACGAGCAAAGGGCAAGGTAGCAACACACAAACGCAGCAACCGCACCAACACGATATCCGCTTCCAGTTCGCCGACCAAAGACTCCAACTGTTTGCTGCTCTACGTACTGCCGTGCAGCTGTAGCACATGGTGGTTGGGGTGTTTTCCGGCTGGACGGGTTAGTCGATGGGTGCGTGACTGGGTGGGTAGGTCGGGGTCGTTTGGTACGTGCTGCTACCTCGAGGTATCTGCCTGCCACAGCCGTGTGATAGCTGACCCGCACCACGCGAGGCAGCAGAGAGTCTGTTTGGAGGCATTTTCGAACAGGGATATATCAATAGCATTTGTATATCAGTGTTGGGGATCGAGTGCGGCCTCCAAGTAAAGGGTACTAAGTTACCTCTGCTCTGGGCGAGGAACGCGTTCATAGGACTTTTGGGTTGTGGGTCTTCACTGGGGTTTATATTATTCCCGGTGATGTGCATGTGCCAGGTTCCACGTACTGTATATTTTTTGGCCACCGCAGTATGCTTGGCCACCACCAGATGCGGAGGTACTGCACACCTCGCTTCCTTTACCACTCCACCGAGCCTGGAACGTCAGCGGCCATTCCCCCATACGATACTGTCACATTTCCAGTTATCTCCGTAGATACCTTCTGCCTGGTACGAACTTCGCTTGGCGCAATCCAATAATAGAAGAAATCAGACGCGCAAAAGCGCGCCGATTTTTGCGCACGTGTTATATCAGTCGACCAATCAGCCGACGCTATCGCTGCGCATGCGTACGACAGACCTAAGTCAATTGGAAAATGAAGAAAAGAAACCTACGGCGGGATAACTCCCATGACACTCTGGCCGACGACCATTGTAATGTTTGCCCGTGGCGTATCGCTTCAACCCGCCTGGAATGCCGATAGTATAAGTCAAAGGTGTGTCGCTGCAACCCTCTTGGGATGTCGATAGCGTCAGCCAATGTTTTATCGTTTCACCCCGCTTCGAACGCCGATAGTATCAGTCAATGGTGTGTCGCCTTAACTCTCTGGTGTATGCCGTTAGTGGAAGACAACGGTGTAGCGCTTCGACCTGCTCAGACATGCCAATGTGTGTTTCCGTTGATTTTTGTTTCGGTTGGACCAAACCTAGGTAGGGGGGACATTTTATGGGACATTGTGTGGGACGTTGGATGGGACATTGGATGGGACATGGGATTGGACATTGGATGGGACATTGTATGGGACATATGTAAGGGTCATTGTGTGATTTTTTGGGACAAGTTTTGGCCGTGGCTCCGGGTCACTTCCGTCGCGCGATTGACCCCTCTGTTCCTTTGCGGTCTTAAGCTTTGGTGTGATTACACTGATTTTAATAGTTCAAGTTTGCGATAAGAATCCGCAATGAAATGGTTAGTTGTGCTGCGCCAAGCGAATCGCGTAAAGCATATTTTGTCTTGGGTGCAGAGTCACGCGTGCGAGTATGATATGATATGATATGGTATGGTATGGTATGATATGGTATGGTATGGTATGGTATGGTATGGTACCTCAAAGCCGGTGGTGACGAAGGAGGTATGATACTACAATGATACTACAATGATACTACAAAACCGTAGCCTTGGTCGTTGATGCGTTATTCTGTCCATGTGTGTCTACGTTGATGTGTGCTTCTTCTAATGCGTGCTTCTGTTGATGGTTGATGTGTGCTGCTGATGTGTGCTTCTGTCGATGAATGCTTCCGGTGCAGGGCGAGTTTGACCCCGGAAACAGAGCGGCTTCTCGTAGCGCCCCTGAAGGTCGTCATGGACCACATCTCCGAGGCATTTCACCAGCCCCGCAAATTGAGGGCGGGCGGTACCGGTCGAGTCGTCGAGCGCATGGTGTGGGGCAAGGAGGGCCTCGGGAGCTGGGTGGCGTTGCTTGCTGAGCAGGTAATACGTACGGCAACGCTATTCGGCGCGGGGACGTAGGAATGGAGGAATGGGATGCCATTGTATACCCAGGGGATAGCCCGCACCATTGCGCACACGCCGGTTTCGAAATTTTCGATATGACATGCAACACCAGCCCTGTATTTTTTATCGTTTTTTTTTAAATGGTATCCAACACTAGCCAGCACTCCTGTTTCCAACACTAGCCAACACTCCTGTTTCCTCCTATTTCATTGCGCATCGCAACAGGTGTTCAGCCTGCAGGAGAGGGCGCAGGAGGTATCCACGCTCGTAGAAACTGCTGAGGAGCGACTGAAGATTTTGGACAAGTGCCCCTTTGAGGCCAACTGCATGGGGGACGCTCTGGGATCAATGCAGGCGAGGAATTGCCAGGCGTTGGCTTGTCTGCGCCGACGAAGTGTTGTTTCACCCATATGAGTAATCGCGAGAGACACCGCTTTACGAGTCACCTACGCTACGGGTGCAAATTGCATGAATTCAGAATCAGGTCATTTTTGCCGCAGAATAAGAGTTAAATGCTCTCCAGGAAGAGTCACGGGCTGACGTTATGCCTGATGATCTAATCGTGGAAGGATTACCATGGGAATACCCGCGCTGCTGTTGTTGCAGGAAGTTGTCGACGACATGTCTCTGGCGGGTTGCAGCAACTTGAACGCGTGGGTGGGGGCTTTGGACAAGAGGGTGGAAGGCGTACTGGCGACAAGGCTGGAAAAGGTAAGCTACGGCTGCGAAAGGTGTCGCATGACGGTCCGTCACTAAAATTCGAGCACCAATCACTGGTGTACGGCATGCTCCATACTAAAACCTAGGAGGTGCGGTATTAGCAAGCGCCCGTCACGGCAATGTGTTCGAAAATTGCCGTCCGTCCCACCCTTCAACTAACGTCATTAAATTTTTACAACGCTGGCAATTCGTGCACCTCTGGGCGTCCTGCGCCGTGGTACGGGGCTCAATTTTCTTGGCCAAGCGTAAGGAGAATGGTGTCCAAAGGACACGGCATACAGATTGGCCCTCGGAACCACGGAATTTCGTCGCTTTCGGGAGTGTTTTTGTTTCTGCAAGACGACGGGTATGTCTATATTTGTAAACTGCGCGCCCTCCCCCGGATAGTATGCGCTTTACGGTATCCTCACGAACATGTTTCGTTGAAATCATTGATCTCGCGTCTGAGGTGTCCTTGCCTTTTTCATTTTTGATTATAACATGGTGCCATGCACCTTTCCAGGCAGTCACATCGTGGGTCCAAGCCTTCGCCTTTGACGCGTCAGGCCAGCAGGACGGGGACGGCAACGGGGTCGACGGTGACCGCGACGGCTTTTTCTCGGAGGGGGAAGGGGAGGGATCGGAAGACATGTCCAGCTTACAGATGGAATGCACCGTGCACGAGGTTCTCCTCAAGAACCAGGTGCGGGGTGACCATTATCCACTCAAATTCCGATCTAGATCACCGACACAGACGTGCCTGATTCTCTATAACCCACGATTTACCCGTTACTACCATTACCCCCGTCACAAATGTGCCTAGTTAACTTTACTCATAAACCACGTAGACGCAGTTACGGCTTGAAGAATCAGGTGCGATGTGACGTTTATCCACTCACGCTGACCCAGATCCCCGGCACAGGCATGCCTGATTTTCTACCACATTCTGTCCGGTACTTCGTTTGCAGAGGCCGCTAGATCGTCTACGGACAAACCTGACCTTTTCTCTTTGGTGTTGGATCAGCTCTATTTCGCGTCAAGCGACACATTTAGTTGGGACGTTTCGGTTTTTGATTCCGAGTGGCCGGTTTTTTCTTCCGATGTTGAACCAGCGGTATCGCTCGTCAACCGACACCTTTAACTGGGATGGGTGTGGTTTTGAGTAGGAGTGTCGGTTGTTTTGCACCGATGTTGGAAGAGCTCGATCGTTCGTCAAACGACGCATTAAGTCGGGACGTACATGGTTGTGATTCGGAACAACGTTTGTTCTCATCTAATGTTGGAACGGCTCTATTGCTCGTTAAGCGATACCTTTAGTCAAGACGGTTTTTTTCTATTTTGCTCCGGCCGTTGATCGCTTCCCCGCCCGTTTTGGAAGAAATGCATGCATTTACGGCCTATTAATGGATCACTTGAAAAGAAAAATCGTACGTTGTTGTATTGCCCGGTGTTTCGTTTGCCTCGTGATGAAAGGTGCTTTACCTCTCGCCCCCACTGGAGCACGCCCGCGCGGCCTGGGTACACCAGTTCCATGCCTACCTGCACACCGTGGCAGGCCTGCCCAGGCTCAGAAGCAAGAGCTTTGCCGTTCTTGGGGGTGGCGAAGGGAGCACCGATTACCAGAGGGTGGTGAAGGCGTTGCCCAGGGAGATCCTGAAGAAAGCTTACGAGGAGATCGAAAGCCGCCTCGCGGAGGTGCGTTTTCGTTTTATGAACCCCTGTTAGCACGTGTTTTGGTGGCAAACTACTCGGAATCGATGTAGCGTTTGTTTTGCAGTGGTAGAAGGTTGGTGAAGATGTCTGCACACGGACATCCTGAAGAAGGCTCACCCGGAGGTCGAAAGTCGCTTAATTAGCTGAGGTGTTTTCGCGTTGGGACCTGAAGGGGAACAAGTATCTTGCGGGAAAAGGTGACGATGTGACGACTACAGCATTGGCCGTACCAACTAGGGCGTTTGCGATTTCTGTCCTCTGTGGGATTGGAAAATATGTAAATTTGTGTTGAACCCGAAGAATGTCATGACCCCAGGAACCAACCCATAAAAACAAGGTGAGAACATGAAAAAAAATGGTAAAAACATGTAGTTTGATTTTCTTTGTATAAACACGTCGGCTGTGAGTTCAATAAATTTAGGGTCGATAGTCATGCAAGCTGCGCGATACGCCTAATTTTGTGACTACAATGCAGGAGTTGAATTAACACACGATATGCATGAAAATATGCGGAAGTAGGTGTGGTGAGCTTAAGCTTTACTTTTTCTTTCGAAATCATCCCGGCTACATCGTACCACTATTGTTGTTGGCGGCACACACCACACGTAATAGCATCATTCAAGTATTAATAAAACCCGAAAGTACTACTAATAATAATCTATCACTAAGTCCCATATCAACACACAGCAGTAGTAAATCTATCTATCTTTTACACTTTGTTATATACGGCTACCTATTAGCTTGTTCGTTTTTGCATCCCTGGTATCATGTACCAGGTGACATGTACTACGAGTACAGTAGTAGCAGCAGCAGTACCGAATAAACATGTATTTATTCACCTTTTTTTAAAGCTGATTTTTGGTGGGTTGGGTCGGCCTTGGGTTGTGTAAAATGAAAAGAAACTAAGTGCTAAGATCGCCTAACAGTGTGGGTATGCGCAATTCGATGCGAGTCGACGGGGGAAGAAAGGGCTGAAGTCCCTCGCGATAAAAATGAAGGCACGTACGGTAGTGGGGAGGAGAGAGAAGAGTCTGCTTGAGTGACCCCGGATCTGAGTTACGTCCGGGGAGGGAGAAGGAGAAATGAAACTATGCGAATATAGTAGATTGCATAAGCAAAAAAGAAAAAAAAGAGAAAAAAAATATGTGGTTTTCCAACGACATTGATTAGTCCATCAGTTAAAAAGCCCCGTATAATATAAATACCCCCCCCCCCCCCAAATAAAACGTGCCCCGATGGTGGAGCGCGTTATCGCTAAACGTCTTGTTCCCGACTCGTTAGAGCTGTGACTCAGCTCGACTTATGTCACCAACTTGTTACTAGCCGGACTGATACTTTATAGTCGTTTTCCGGAGGCGCCGACCATCCGACTTAGTGGGTTTCCCTACTCGTGGGAAGGATTGTGTAATGCGGAGTGCGTTTTATCTTTTGTGGGTGGGGGCCCGCTCGCTCTCCTGACTTCAGTCGGCAAGTCGGTTGACCGTCAGCTGGCTTCGCAAGCCAACTTGCCGACTAGAGTCACTTCGCCGACTAACGGCTCCTACCGATTAGTTTTTAGCCGTGGAATCCTGCCGATTCACAGCTCTACGGCTCATTCTTCCGCGATAGGTGGGCGAGTACGTGTCGTCATGGCTGCAGTACCAAAGCCTGTGGGATATGCCGGTATCGGCGGTCAAGACGCGCCTGGGCAACGATGTCAGCCTGTGGTGCCAGATGCTGAGCGAGGCTAAGGCTGCGAGGGCTGTGGTGGAGAACTCGAACCGCGAGAAATCTTTTGGGCCGGTCATTGTGGACTACTCGAGCGTTCAGGCCAAGGTGATATATTTCGTTCTCTTGTCTGACTGTTTTCCTCCTTGTGTGCGGCCTCTCTCTGTTTCAATCCTAACACAACGCATGCATGTATGCTCATGTACTTGTCATGCCAAACGTACTCGTTTCGAAAATCAGGATAATGCACAAAGCATACGCATCTTAAGGAACAAAAGAATCAAAGAAATTTTATTTTGTAGAGGACCTTTTGTTGTCCTCTTTTTGGACTCACTGAACGGGTCCAGCGATTATGTAGCTCTGGACACCTGGTATAAAATGTACCGAGTATCAGATACCGTATTTACGTATTTTCATGTTGAATGTAACAGTAGGTATCATCATCGTAACTGATAACTTGAAATGGTAAAATGTCAAATGCGCTAGACGCATCTGCCACGTTCGCCACGGCACGCGTTGCGCTTTGTTCGTGTTTCTGCCACGGTCATCAAGGTATGCGTTGCTATTTGTTGATGTTTTTGTCACCATTGGCTTCAATGGTACCGCGTAATGTGAACCATTGCTTGACAGGTCAACCTGAAATACGATGCCTGGCAGAAGGAGCTGCAAGGAAGCTTTGCCACTATTCTAGCGGAAGAAACGCGTCAGGTAAGCGTTCCTAGGGCGCGTAGCCGATGCCGAAGCCCTTCTGTTCCTCCTCTCTTGTGCGCCCAAGCATCGTGTAGGATCACATTTTTTAGCCCCTTCACTACGCAGGGATTAAAAAGAAAACATTTTTTCCAAGTAGTTGCCGCTAAAAACGAGCTTGCTTTATTTTACCTCTCAAGATCAGGGCTCTTTCGGGCCGAACGTTCCCCTGCCACTCCTGTCTGACCCCGTGATAACGCCTGCTAGTAAAAACATCGTGTATGTTTTCGGGAGAGAACGTTGACCGTAGTCTAACCTGACCCCCGCCCGATTGCCCTCGCCAGACCCAGCAAACGCTCTCCGGGGCGAAGGCAAGGTTGGAAGGTTCTATGCTCGAGGGCAGCACCAGCGACGTGGTCAAAGGTGTCACGTACATTCAGGTACAGGACAGAACCCCGAAAGAACGTGTGAATCGGTTGTGGCGTCTCGCGTGGGTTAGTTAGTGTCGCCGTGTTTTTTTTTTCAACTTTTCGGCGATAATCTCGAGTTCGGGTTTTTGGGGACGAAAGTTAGGATGCTTCGAGTCGCGCCCGTATGCCTTTTTGTGTTATATTACGGTGGTGTGGACTATCAGCCATTCTTTCGAGACTGGGCCCTATGGTAAACACTACCATTGTTGTACGGACTCCGCGTTCGTGAGGTGTTGATGGTCGCTTGGATAGGGCTCGAGAAAAAGCTGCGGGCGCAGCGTTAGCGTTGCGCGGTCGTTGCCCGTGCCGGTGGGCTATCTACAATGTCCCGTCAAGACCTTTCTAGACGCGTTACACTATGTTTGTGTAGAGAATTCTTTGACGACTGCCCGTCAAGAGGCAGGAGTGCCGTCATCTGGTTTTTCGCGCAGAGGCGGAAATTGCCGCGATTTCACATATTCATTGTCTGTCTGACGCAAACCTGAAGGAGGTGTCGATGGTACGTTCCGACTCGCGCCGTCAGCAGCAGCTCAAGGCTGCAGGCCGTCCAGATAATATATTATCAGACGGTAATGCTAAAGGATAACGCATCGTGTCAGTCATCGGGCGTTTTTATGATGGGTGTACGCCCTATGCTCCGCTGGTGGAGAAAAAAATCACTTCGATGTGGACTACTATTATGATCATTATACTAGTTGGAACAGGGTTAGGAATGCCATGCTGAGCGTGGTGTTTTCGCCCTGACTCGGGGCGTGTTCGTGTTTGGAGCAGGAGATGCGGCAGCGTCAGAAGTCCCTCGCGAAGCAGACGGAGGCGCTTACCCAGGGGGAGAGGCTGTTAGTACGGCAGAGATACCAGTTTGGCGAGGGATGGCCGCAGACTTCGATGGTTGAGGCTGCGTACGCCGACTTCGAGACCATTCTTGGTCGTAGGTGCGTCTGTTTGAAAGTCGAATGTAGATACACGATGTGGCTGAAAATCTTTGTGTTTCACTCATTTTTTATTTGTAAACAACCAACGGACTCACGATTAGCAGCCTTAAAACTCGTGTACTTTAGTAGATGTTAGGTGCAGTGGTGCGGGCCTCGGCCCTTGGAGTCTGGCTACTGGAGAAAACGACATACTAATTTCAAGTAATTCGTACCCAAAAAACGTGGGTGCAGCTGTAATGGGACTACCAAGGTAAGAGTTGAGAACTTTTGCTGTAACCTTTCTTTGTCGATTTAGTTTCTATATGGTGTGGAATGAATTAGGTAACGAGATCAATGGGGCCTCTCTGCTGCGATCAGCCGGAGACGCCCACCTAGGGTTACCACCCCCGCATTGATTCGCCAGTAAATCACCGCGGCATCTCGTCGCAGAGAGTACTTACTTCGCTAAAATAAGCACTTTTTTCCACAACGGAAGAACGCACTCCTCCCGACGCATAATTCCTGATTCTACCACCAGGAACCAACTGCTGCACCTAGCGAACTATAGTAATACGTAGTCGACAACTCACGCCCCTAGTGCTTACTTACGTAGATATTCATGTCTGACTGTGGTACGACGCACGGCGCTTGGAGGCAGATTACTGATTTCTCCGTTTTCACAACGGGCCACGTTTCGATAAATAGGGGGCGGTCGATGGAAGAACGCATCCCCCTTCTGCGAGGGAAGGTGGGCTCGGAGGCGAAGGGCGTGGACAAGAAGATCTCTGACTTGTCGCAGGAGTGGGAGGCAGGACGGCCGCTGTCCAAAGAACACACCCCCTCAGAGGTAACGCCAGCTGCAGGGATGGATATATCAGAGTATGGGAAGTATTGTCGCTGCTTGTTTCTGTCGGACGACCATACTGTAGCTGTCCATTAAAGGGTTAACCCGTCAATAGCTGAAGTATTTACCCTCACGCTACTTCCGAGCATTTTGTCCCTAAAACGTGGTTGCAGTTTAAACGGGGTTAATGGTTTCGCTCATTTCATCTGTCATAATCCTTGTATGCGCCGATGGCAATCGCTTTTACGTGTGTTTTTGCTTCGCTCTGGCGGATGTAGTCGTGCGGCCCACCTCCCGCGTATGATCCAGCTTGTATCCAGATGCCGTGTGATGTGTCACGAGACCCCCTCTGTCCTCCGTTTGTGACCACTGTTATTATTAGGCGTTGGAAACACTGGGCCGGTTCGAGACGATGACCGCGAGGCTAGAGGGCGAAAGCAAACTTCTCGCGGCTGCTAGAGACGCCTTGTCTCTCGACCCTACGGAAAGAGACGTGCTTGGGCCCATGCAGGCGGAGATCACCGATCTGAGGGAGGTAAGATCAGCGTTTAGGCTGGGGAGGACGTTGTGTTTATTAACTAAGCACAATTTACTTAAGTGTTTCAAGTCTGCAATAAATGAAAGCTCCGGTATTGTAGAAATTGAACAAAGTATTGTATATGGTAATATATAGTGCTGTGCATAGCATTGTAGGCTGTATTCTACATAGTGTTGTTTCAATTCCACAATAAACCAAGGCTACAGTATTGTTGTATTAGACTTACAGTAGTTCTTGATATAGTGTTATATGTAGCACCATACGTGCTGTGATATTATGATATACCTGGTATAGTGATAGTAATATGCCTCCTTTTTCACCACCGAGTTGAGACTAACGACGCGCGTCGCTCCGTACTTCGCTCAAACTCAGACTCAAAGGCACGTGTTTTGGTGGCACAACGTAACAACCAACTACATGGCCGCGCATACTCAAGCTTAATATTGATAATAATACAGGGCAGCCATTCGCTTCTCTGAGCCGCCGAAAAAAGAGGCCCTCAAACTGACCATAATGAGCCTCCTACCGCAGCCTTGGTCATCGCCGGCGATGAACGCAGAGTACGACGCGTTTCAGCATAACCTCTGTGTATTGCTTTCTTCGGTGAATTTACAAAGGTTCTATTAAGACGGTAAGACTTGAACCCAGCGGGAGGTCGTTCTTTTTGCACATGGATAGAAACGCTCCTTATATCGCGAAGACCCTGTTCGGACGAGAATGCGGAAGGATCCTCTCTGGTGAACGAATCCCTTTTAGCAAAGGCGCGAGCGCGAGCCGTACTCACGGCTTTCATCGTCGCGGGGGCATGTTCGCGAGCTCCTGCCTCGGTTTATTTAATAACCACACCGAGAGCCTCCGACGAAATTGAACCAACTGGAGGTGTTCCATCCGATCTCTCACAATAATGGCACCACCAGGTCTCCGATGGGATTACAAAAACCAACACAAAATATCGCGTGTATACACGGGTACACGGCAATTTTCGAAATCAGGTTAGCGTAAACGGGGTTCGTTGCGTTCTTTGCGTGGATGTTTGGTGTTAGATGTTGGATGTTATTAATAGAAGCAACTCCGTGTACCAGTACACGTCGACAATTTACGAAATCAGAAGCTTTTTCTGGGTTCGTTTTTGCTTTCCTTAGGTGTGGGAAGCGATGTCGAAGGTTTGGGACAACATTTCCGAGCTGGAGGAGACGCCGTGGTCAACAGCCGTGCCGCGGAAAATCCGGAAGTCGCTCGACACGGTGCAGGAGGGCATGCGCAACCTCCCCAACCGCGTTCGGCAGTACGAGCCGTTCGACCACGCACAGGTGCCGTATGTTGTTGTTGTTGTTGTTGTTGTTGTTGTTGTTGCTGTTGTTTTTTTTTTTTTCGCTGCCGCTTTGATTATGTTGCTGTAGGAGTTGGTGGTGTTGGCGCTGGTGGAGGTAGTAATGTAGTCCCAGCGCCCGAGCAGACCTGCTGTATCTCATTGGAGCAGCGAAGACGTTTTTCCTGCGGTTCTTGCGCTTGGTGCCGTAGTCATCTACGGCCCTGCATAAAATAAGGCCCCGTACGGCGTTGGTGTACTTGGCATGGAGTCGCGAGTTACCGAACACCCGAGTATGACAGTGCACTTGACGATGAGTTCATACCCCCTCACCCCTCTCCTCCCCTCCCGTCCCCATCTTCCCTCCCCCGGCATTGTAGGGATGCGAGGGCCTATGGTCCCAAGGACTGGCCATGGGTGGTATGATCCCCCCCACCCCCCCCTTGATAATATATATTTCAGTATACAACAGTTGGCCTCGGTTGGCACCGACCCTGTAAAAGCATTATGTGTATATTGTGGTTGGCGTTGGTCGGCAACGACGCTGTAAAACACGCCAATCACTGCGTGAGCTAGACAACCAGGGTACCGTTTTTTTGCTTGTTTTTTGCGGTAACCAGGATGGTTATCGAATAAGTTCATATTGTGCGAGGTGGAGAACTCTAACTCCGCACAAGGGGAGTGATCGCATTGCGTAGTGTGAATATGGTAAGGCACCCACGAGGCAGTTACATATCACTAGTAATACCCATTGTTGTCTCTGGAGTGGCCACACCAGAAAACAAAGCAACTCATTGGCGCTGTCATCCATAAACAAGAAAGTAGGCACAAGGTGCCGAAGTCCGTCTTACGAGAGGTTCTCGGAAGGATGCCGTTCACCCTTCATGCAACTCGCCGAACACCTCACGGCGCTCCGCGCTTGGTGCAAGCAATGTCTGCCTGGTTGATGAAAAACCGACGTGCTCCGTCCCGGCATAGGTCATAGGACTATGGCCATGCACAAACTGAATACACCCCCCCATCCCCCCCCCATCTTTTTGAGGGTATATGGTCTTAACACATCTCGGCTATGCATGATACGGTGATTACACCCTCACCCCCCTCCTCCCAATCCCCGCGCGCAAAACGCACACGCAGGTGACCCTCAGGGCGCGCTTGGAGACTTTGCCCCTGCTGACGGAGCTTCGGTCGGAGGCTTTAAAGGATCGTCATTGGAGGCCACTCCTTCGCCGCCTTGGCGTGAGGGTGGGGTACCATGAGCTAAACCTCGGGTTGCTGTGGGGGTCTGCCCTGATGGGAAATAAGAAGGTCATTGGCGAGGTTGTGCTGTCTGCCCAGGGGGAGATGGCTCTCGAGGAGTTCCTGAGACAGGCAAGGCGTTTTTTTTTTTGACTGTATGACGAGAATGCTTTTTCTTTGTTGGCTTCATGGCGCCAAGACATTTTCTGTTTTGGTTTATGGCAAAGGCATCGATTCCAAGCTTTCGCGTTCAGCGGTGGCGCTGTTTTAGCATGGGCTAGCCGGCTGGGCCACAGCGGTTACTGTTGAGACTAATTCCATCTCTTCAGCTGGTCTAGATTGATATTATGTGGGTGGTCCTATTGCGAACACTATCGGCGACACTCGGTGGCCATCCCCTACGTACGTCTATTCGGGGTCGATTTTTTTTAGGGGTCCTGCCACTTCTTCTTTGTCCTGTTCTTAAGGCCATTCCTAACGAACAAAGAAAAAAACGATTCGTGACCAAAAATCACGATTCGTGATACCGTTATATCGGCAAGTTGACGATTTTGTCACGTTTTCTGAAACACATCATGTCTTCACTGTCACTACTCGCCACAAATGTCACAACAAATATCACGATACATATCGCGATAAACATCACGACGAATATCACGATAAATATCACGACAATTATCACGATTTGCGAAATGTTACGTTTTTCAAGTAACGATTCGTGACATGTTCTTTCTTTAAGAAATACCCTCACTGTTGTGTTTCTTGTCATGCGCGCCGTGCTTCATCCGTCAAGCTAGGTGCGTGAGGATTGGCAGGGGCGGGAGCTGGAGCTAGTGTCGTACCAGGGTCGGATTCAGCTCGTCAAGGGCTGGGACGCGATTTTCTCCCGGCTTGAGGAGCACCTCAACGGCCTGCAGTCCATGAGGGCCTCGCCCCACTTCCATGCGGTTCAGGTGCATGAGAGTTGGGATTGTGGAAATGTTGCACTGTCCGTCTCTCGGCTCTTGAAAAACTATGACAATGTCTGCTCTGCGCATCTAAGCCTAACTTGGTTTTGTGATAATCACGGCTGTAATTGCCCCGCCTTTTTCCTTTCCAACAAGGCAATCGGTCTGAGCGTTATGGCCTGCTTTCCTCCTTTTTTTGGGAGGGGGCCCATACCTAACCCCCCTCCTTTGGCCATCCCCACCCCCCCCGTCCCCGTCCCCGTCCCCTGTAAACCGTGGCTGCCGTCGGAGTTAGCCGTCCGGGTTAGGCAGCTGGGCTTGTCATGAGGACGTTGCCTATGCGCATCGTTCACTTTGCAACCTGCCTTCTTGCGCAGGTGCTCGTTTTGTTCCATAGCGAAAATCATATATATATATATATATTTAAATACATGAAAAAACACGCTTCAGCTGTGAGGTCGACCAAAAATGATTTTGATCAAAACTCAGCTTTGCAAGCCGCGTGTGATACTTCGATCGCGCGTGTTACGGAGCGTGTATACCCTCGTGAAGGATACAGGTCGGTGACTCCCCTGCTAGTGCCAGGGTCAACAGGACTAAGACGTTCAGCCTTGTTCTGCGCACGGAAGCTGTATAACCCGCGTTGGGGGGGACCAGATATACAATTCATATACCACTCTGTGCGGAAACGAAAGCACGGTTTGGGTAGTGATATGAACTACAAGCGGTGTTTGCGTTTACGGGCAGTGTGGTACCCAGTAAAGCAAGGTCATGTCTCCGTAGGAGGACGTGAGGGGATACACGTGAGCCTAAAGTCATGGCGGTCGCCGCGCTTTTCACTGAGTAACAACACCAGCTCTTAAGCAATTTCGTATTCACCTCAACGCTTGTCCCCGCGTGTGCAGGAGTTCCAAGAAGAAGCAGCTTTGTGGGAGGAGCGCCTGACAAAGCTCAACTCCGTGCTGGACGCGTGGGTGGACGTGCAGAGGAGGTGGCTGTACCTGGAAGGAATTTTTTTCGCCTCTCGAGACATCAAGCAGCAGCTGCCGTCAGAATTTGCGGTACGACGTGTTTGATGGAGGTTGACCGAGCATTTTAGCACTTGATTGATTTTGGTCGAAGCCATCGCAGTACTCGCACTCCGCTCGAAACTTGGGGTTCGTCGAACTCCTCGATCTTGCAGCTGAGGTGTGTGTGCTTTTCCTTTTTTGTAGAAAGCGGAACTTTATTTTCTGTTGGCCGTTTCCCTCATGCCCCTCATATATATCGAATCACAAATGCCGGGAGACAGCCAGTCAAGGAAAAACGCAGAGCCGTCAAGGGTGAAAATCCAAACATTCCACACTAAAACCTAATAGATGGGCGTCAAACAAGGCAAGTTATTGGGAAAGTGCCGTCGGTCTAGTCAAGGGCTGAACGTGCTGTCGCCTGGCATCTTGGTATAGAGTAGATGGTACCTCAATGTGGATGGGTGGTCTACGGCCCTGACTATTGTATCGATGTTGACTCTGTTATTTTAGAGTGTGCCGCGCGTTTTCATCACCATAAGCTGTTTTTTAACTTATTCCGATCGATTTAGTTATGGGTACTCAAGCTTTGTAATCTGCTCGATACGTCATCAGGGTGTATGCGGGGTACCAAATTTGGTTGGGTGGGAAAACATTTAATAATACTAATAATATTATGGAAATCGAAGAACGTCATAGAAGTCCAAGACCAACCCAGTCCACAAAAACTAAGCGAAAACGGGCCCAAATGGCACTTGAAACCTAACTATTTTTTTGGATGGTTCGGCCTTGGGTTATTATTTATCATGACGTTCGTTGGGTCCCAAATGGCACTGCTAACCTAATTTAATGCAATTATTCGAACAACGTCAGCTGTGAGTTCGACAAATTTAGGGTTCACACTCCTCTTTCTTTGCATGCTGCGTACTACACCGGCCGCTCGTTTTTAGTTAGTTTTTATGAGTCAAAACCTAATATGCAATGACATTGTATTAGAATACTTATCATGCATGACCAAGTGCTAGATTGGTAACATATCAATCGTCTGTATATCTAGCAACAAGAACAATTGTTCACGGATTGGTTTGGCCTTGGTTTATTGAGACGCTCGTGCTTTTTCAGTAATGATATTATTGGGGTTCGGCACTGGCAGCCTCAATCAGTTGATGTACATGCCTTTGACAGCAATCAGTATTCTGGATACTGTGCCCCCCACACCGAATTTCGGGGATTTCCATAGAATAACGTGACTTGTTTCTTTTACGTGCGTATGGTCAAACCTACTCGCAGCATCTTGGGGCAGGCTCAATTCTAATGATCGTATGTTTTCCTACCCAACTAAATCTGGTAGCCGGCAAGCACCTCATTACGGATGTTGCATTGAGGTGACCGGCCTTCAAGTAGTCCTTTGCGTAGTCCGGTGGCGCACATCCAGCAGTTGACGCTCGCAAGGAGGAACGTAACACTGAAGGAATTCGTTCGAGGGTCTTATTTTTTTGTGTGGGACTCCTATCTCCGCGTATCGCGCGTCGCTTGCAGAGGTTCAAGTCTGTGGATGCGGAGTTCGTGCAGCTCATGCGGAGGGTGGCGCACAAGCCCAGCATCATGGAGGTAAACACGTGTTTAGCATGTTTTTCTTTGCGCATGGTACTGCGGGCCGTGCTTTGCGTTTTGCTAACCCCGCCATGACGCAGGGAGCTGCTGTTTGGTGATTGGATGGTGGAATCTTGTTTGGTTGACCCGTCTTGGCTCATGGTATGAGTACCCCTGCTTTCCGGTGGCCGTCTGGCGGGCTTGCGTGCTGTTGCGTGGCAGAGACTTATACATGGATATGTCACCTTCCCTTGTCTTGGGGGCAAGCCCTGTTTGCTGTCTTATTGTGTCACCCTTGGCGAAGTCCTTTTTTTTGGTAACTTGATGGGTTTGAGTTAGCTGCGGGCACCTCGAATGCACCGTGTTCTGTAGAATCCGAGCGTTTTGATCGCTCCCGCTGTCTTCTGTGAGGCGTGATACCTAGCTGTCCTTCATCTTCGTCGTGACAATGTTTTGGTAGAGTTCTTGTGTAATTTGGTGCTCCGCAAACATTCATTCCTTCGCTGTGGAACGCCCAGGTTGTCAGTAGAATTAACACTTGCTCAGACCGAGTGCCCCCCGACATATCCTCCATGGTTGGAAAACCCAGGTTGGTAGAAATTGACCTCTTTCCCGAATGAACGTGCCCCAAACACGCCTTGCTTGACTGTTGAACACCCAGGTGCTCTCCATGGAGAACCTTTTGCGGCAGTTGGAGAGGCAAGAGGGGCTCATGTCACACATTCAGAAAGCCCTCGGAGAGTACCTGGAAGGACAGCGCCAGGTGACTTGAGACCCTGCCAATACTGCAAAAACAGCACGACATTATTTCCAAATAGTTCGCAGCTCAGAAAGTGGGTGCAGTTGTTTTCGTACACTCAAATTTCAGGACTGAAACTTTACCAGAGTATTCGGTATCGTTTTCCTCGGATGTAGATATGAATATATTAATAAACCGACAATACTCATGAGCGTTGTTATGGGATGGACTGTTGATGAAGATTAGGATGTAGACTATGTCGGTGGTATCTAAAATGAAAATATGCGGGGAAAGGAAAAGGGGAAATAATTGCCAGAGGGTCATAGAAGAGATACTACTGCTTTATAGAGCGGTGTTCGATTTATATCGGAGCGACATGTGCATTATCTTGTCGGAGGGCAACAATAATAATAATGAACATCGTTACCTTCCATGCGAGTATCCAAACCATTTGCTTGTAGGAGGTATGATATTCACTGAACATTGCTACGTTCCAATACGCGTATCCAAACAACTTGTCGTACGACGTATTATTAGTGCTGGTTCGTTGATTCCGAATCCGCAACTTGATGTGCGAGGAATTTTACGCCACCGTTACTCGCTCCCGTGCGCGTGCTGCCCGCGCAGGCATTCAGCCGTTTCTACTTCGTAGGTGACGAGGACCTGCTGGAGATCGTCGGAAACGCGAACGAGCCTGCCAAGGTGGCGCAACACCTGGGAAAGATGTTTGCTTCCGTAGGGGCGCTCAACATGCCATCAGGTGAACACACCCATCAGACAGATCACGATTTAGATGATTGCTAGTAGACCCTGTATGTTGTGATATGAGATGTTGTGCAGAACCCTTGTTATACAGAACGAGCCTACCAAGGTGACACAACGCCTGGGAAACATGGTTGCTTCCGTATAGGGGTGCTGCACATGCCACCAGATGATGAAACCCGAAACCCCCGATGAAAGGCTGGGAAAAGTTTTCTTTTGTACAACAGTCGAGCCAAAACGTATCATCTACCAGTTCATTGACCCCTTTCATTGACGCCTTTGGAAGTTTACCCACGTTTTGGGGGCACACTATTAATACTTCATTTCACTATGACACTTCGAAGTATGACTTTAGCAGTGGAAAAAGGGGTGAGTGCTGTCGCGAACTGCAGAATATAGCATCAGCAGTTTTCGCGCATGCTCTTACGACCAACGTTCAAACAACCTTCCTCTCCCACCCCCTCTCGCCTTCTCGCCTCCCCCCGCCGCCCCCTCCCCCGCCGCCCCCTCCCCCGCCGCCCCCGCACCCCCGCCGTCCCCCTCTCCCCTCCTCTTGCCCCCCCTCTCGCCCCCCCTCTTCTCCCCCCCTCTCGTATTCTGCAGGAGACGACAACGGCAGCCCGGCCTTGGCCCTGGCGATGGTCTCTAAGGACGGAGAAGAGGTCGGCTTTAAGAAGCCTGTCACGGTGGCGGACAGCGGAGTGAAGGAGTGGTTGACCTCGCTCGAGACAGAGATGAGGAGCACCCTCGCCCTGCTTCTTAGGGGAGCTGTTGCGGGCACGGGGGAGCTGTCCAATACCTCTCGGGAAGATGCTCAAGTGAGCTAGGTGTATTGTCTCCCCGAATTCCGAAAATAATCAATCGTAAACCATCCCCCTTATCCCCATAACTCCTTAGAACGAAACAAGTTCTCCTTCCAGAACAAAACAATGTATCCGCTTATTTTTATGTGCGCTTTCTTTCTAGGCCTTTCAACCTCACATCAGCCCCGTTCTGTGCGCGTTTCGCTCCAGGCTTTCGTGGGACTGTGCAAACAGTTCCCGGCACAGATCGTAGCTCTCGCGGCCCAGGTGTCATGGTCAGGCTCCGTGCTTAACGCGCTCAAGGATGCCCAGCTTGGGAGCGCCGGAGGGCTGAAGGCGTGTCTGGAGGGATTGTCGTGGCGGCTGCTGGCCATGTCGGAGAGTGTGCTGGGGGAGAGCCCTCCCGCGCTGAGGAGGAAGTATGAGCAGCTCATCACGGAGCTCGTGCGGCAGAGGGACGCCACGAGGAGACTGCAGGTGACCAAAGGGGGTCGGATGGGATGCAGTGGGGTGAAGTGGTGTGGCAAGGGGAAAATCGTTTTCATGGCGGCATGTTGTCGTCGTCTGATTTCGGTGTTGGTTACGCGGACGCTTATTTTTGGCTTTTTTTGTTTTTATGCGCTAATGCTGTTTTAAATGACGAGGCACTGCGCTGGTGCATCAACCAGCCCCATGTAAACGGCCCGATCGTGTTTCGACGCTGGTTCAGTTCAAGCCTTTGACCGCTGCCAGGACATCCCACGCTACTTTTAGGTGGTCTTGTCCTAAAACACAGCTGGGGTGTATCTGTATACCTGGTATATTTTTTTACGACAGAACCCCGTGGCTGCAGTTCCTAATGGGTTAACGACATGTCTAGCTTGCTCTAGCAGCCGCGACAATGAGCCGCTCTGATCCCTTCTTGCTCGCGGTCCGTTGAACTCGTGCGTCGCGCCCACCCTTTTTTTCGTCGGGCTGCCGCGTCTTTTTTCCAGGATGCCGACGCAGCAACTACCGAGTCGTTCGAGTGGCTAAGCCAGCTAAGGTTCGACTTCAACCCTACCGCCAAAGACCCCACGGAGGGACTCACCGTAAGGATGGCCGACGCGCAATTCCAGTACGGTTTCGAGTACCTCGGCATCGGAGAGAGGCTTGTACAGACGCCCCTCACAGACAGGTATGATTCACCGTCAACACTTGAAGACACCTCTTTTTTTATATAAGGAAGCTCACGCACTCGTCACTTTTTTGTCGTTTTTCTGGGTCCCAACAGTATTACTAATAATACACACTGCTGACATCACCACTGTTTGTTGCTTGGATGGAAGATGCAGATCCTCACCGTGTTCCGTTACTTTTCGAGATGCAGGTGCTATGCTATTTCACCCTATCACGCAGGCCCTGTCCCTACACGGTTAAAGCCGCACTTGTCACTGCTTTTTCCTATGTCATTTCACCTGGGCCCCAACAGTGTTCATGTCCCCAGCTAGCATCACCATGTCTAACATACACCAACCCTATGCTGTTCATACAGTATCGGTAACTATTTTTTGTCGTTTCACCTGCGTCCCAAAAACTTTGTTACACACTACTGACGTCGCCGTTTTCTTGTCGTTTCACCTGGGCCCCGATAGGGTAAGTGTACACTGCTCACGTCACTCGTTTTAGGTCGCTATTGTCGTTTTCCGTAGGTCCTCAAACGAGTTAAGAAACACTGCTGACATCGCCATAATTTTTTGCTTCGATGGATGCACGCGCTGTCTACCCTCTAACCTTGTTTCGTTGCTTTTCTGGATGCAGGTGCTATCTAACCCTAACACAGGCCCTACACCTTCGCATGGGCGGCAACCCCTTCGGTCCCGCCGGCACGGGTAAGACGGAGTCGGTGAAGGCCTTGGGAGCGCAGCTCGGGCGCTTCGTACTGGTCTTCAACTGCGACGAGTCGTTCGACTATTCGGCCATGGGCAGGCTGTTCGCGGGACTTTGCCAGGTGGGCGGTTGGGCCGTGTGTCAGCCTTTAGCGCCTTTTTTTATCTCGTGGGGCAACGCTGCTGTGTTGTTTTTTTTTGCCAAGCTGTTCGCGGGACTTTGTCAGGTGGGAGGTTGGATCGCGTGTTAAGCTTGTACCGGGTCTTGCTGCGTCGTTGGAAACCACTGCTGCGGTATAGTTTATGGTGTTGGGGATGTACGCGCCAAGTTTTTGTCCGTTTTTCAACCCGATGCACGTAGCAAACGGAGAAGCTTCGATGCGTTCGATTGATTTCAGTGTCCATCTCATCGACAAGATGCAAAAAAAAGCATGCCTTGTTCGAGATGAACGAAGTATGTCCCGAAATTTCCTCCCCACCCCCTCGTCTTTCAATGGACACCTTGTCTAGGATTAAAAATGCCCGGAAAGTCCCTTCCCGCCCCTTCACCTTACCGCCGTACCGCTGTTTCGGGCGTGGCTTGCACGGGGCGTCAGGTTGGCGCATGGGGATGCTTCGACGAGTTCAACCGGCTGGAGGAACGCATCCTGTCGGCCGTTTCCCAGCAGATCCTCGCGATCCAGAAGGGCCTTCTCGACCGGCACCCCAAGGTAGGGAGACGTCTGCAGTACCGTACCAGGTACCAGGGTTTGTAGCAGTGTGTAACACCCCCCCCGGATGATGAACTTTTTTGGTTGAAAAATCTCAACTCCAGGGTTACGTGTACTATAGCCGTGTACTATAGCCGTGTACTATAGGGGGTGTGCTGTACAACGTACCCCGGGTGATGAAGTGGGTGGTCGTTTGGGATTTTGAAATGTTTCATCACCCGGGTGGTATTCTGTAGAGGTGTAGTATACAAAGTATGTGGTAATATACGCTTTCACATACGGTAGGTGGTAGTTTTGGGGTTTCCCTGACCTCGGACGTCGCAAATACTATTGGCTTGCCTCTGGCGTGTGATCTGTTTCTCCTCCTGATATAGCGTCGAAAATTTAAATGAAACTCCCTCGTGTTTGTGTCGGCTGGTGTGGGTGTTGTCCGTCGACCGGCGAGCGAGAATGTTTTTTGATACAAGTGTACCTGGTACTTCTGTCTTTGTCCATTGGTGTGTCATATTTATCGCGTTCGAGGAACTCAATGTTTGCGTCCTGAGTAGGCGTTGATAATGGCGGGTAGCAAGTGCCCTTTTTGTCGGGTCTGGCCCATGTTGTTGATGTATTGCAACGGCTGTACAGGACACTAATACGGTACAATACATAAATGAAAACATGGCCTGCTGTGACTTTCTGCAGGCAGCAACCATTCTTAAATCGTCCGGGGCGAGAGAAACTGCTTTGATCTAAACTTGTCGCACATGTTTTTAGCATTGATGCTATGATGTGTATGATATTCAATCGCTTTGGTGCTGGTTGAGATCTGGTGGTGTTGCTATGCCGGGTAATCGGTGGTACAGCCTTCAGTTAGTTTACTATTATTAATAACATATTTCGGCAGCTGTCGTTTACCTTTTTTTTTTTTCATGTTAATAGCTATTGCAACAACTTTTCCTGAACTTTTGTGGGGTTGCGTTGCAAAGTTTTTGTTTAGCATCGATGTGCTATGATACTTATCGTGACACTTATTGTCGAAATTTGTTCATGGGATTGTGCTGCGGACTCTTCGCCCAGCATTGATGCTATTATTCCGCAATTGACGTATCACATACAGCCTAAGACGGGTTTCGACTGAATCCTTGATCTCGCAGCTGAGGTGTATTTCTCTTTTTTTTGAGACACCTATCTTGACAGCTAGTTCTATGTTTTTTTTCTTGGGGTTGCGTTGCGAACTTTTTGCATTTCTGTTTTCAGGTGGAGATTCTTGGACGAAGCGTGCGGCTTCACCCGGACGTAGGCATCTTCGTCACCATGAACCCGGGATACGCTGGCAGGTATCTGCTACTCAACAACTCGGATGTATTTCGTTTCCCTAAAAACGAAAAATAATTCATCAAGTATTTTAGTTATTAATATTTACAGCTGCAAAAGTGCCTCCCCGAAACAACTCATCGTTGGTATTGGTATAATTATTGGTATTATAGTCTTATCAATAGTTGGTTTATTATTTAACAATGAAGTAATAAATTATCATCGATTTATGTAGGCTATACAGGCTTGACTTTGTTTTTTCTCATCAAATACAATACCAAACGTTGGTCAACGCTATTAATAATCCTATAGTGGACTTTAGAGGCTTGTTTGGGTACGATGTAATGGATGTTGACGCGGATGTTGCGACACTGTACGGTACGCGTTCTGGTAGCTGTTAATCGTTTTATAACTTCACCTACGTTTTTTTCGAACATATCAAGTGTGGGAGTATTTAGCTGCTCTAGAATGGTTCCCTCAGACTGTATGTGGTGATTGGCGTGTGCTGTGCTGTATTTTGGCTTTCGTTTTTGTGTGTGGCCTCCGATGAGGTGGTGGTGTGATCAAAGGGGTATTGAAGGTACCACTCACGATATCTTTCTTGTACCATCGGCTCCCAAAACCGTTTGATTCACGCTGTCTTTTCTAACGGTTTGGCTTGTTTTTTTGCTGTGCGCGCTTAGTACTATTAATAATTGACCCCCGAAAGTGATGTTTTTTGTTGCAGTTTGTACTCCTTCGCGTTTCTTCTTGTTGTTCATGTTCCGTCTTTGTTATGCAAAACGTCGCGTCGCGATGTCTGCTGGTCTCGTGCGTCAGGTCCAACCTGCCGGACAACCTTAAGCAGCTGTTCCGCGCGGTGGCCATGGTTGTACCCGACCGGAAGCTCATCGCACAGGTGAGCGGGTGACTCCGTGCTTGAGCAACTGCAGCACCCGACTTACCGCTGTACCCCACTATTGAAGGGTCTGTGTCCCATGCCATATCGCCAGCTGTTGGAGTTGAGGTAGGGTTTGGGAGGCAGATCAAATATATCACCGGATTGAGGTTGCGGTATAATGAAATTTTAGCATAAGACAGCCTTCGACCGTTATTCGTTTGCTTGTTTTTAGCATTTCGACGGCAGTGCATGCCCTACAGCACGGCAATTGTCTGGCGCGTTCCTAGCCTTGCTTCTGAAGGACCCAATAAATCATTCACTGCTATTAGTAAGTGAATTCCTGTGCGTCATGGTTCGCAGCTTGTCGATTTCGACACTAACGGTGCGACAAGCACTGTACACACGGCCACACTTGATGTTGCCTCTTTATTGGTAATGCAAGCTGTGCTTTGAATGACGAAAAATCACTCAACACGCAGGTGATGCTTTTCAGCCAGGGCATCTCCACGGCAGAAGAGCTCGCCGGTCGCATTGTCCTTCTCTTCCAGCTCTGCGAAGAGCAACTCTCCTCCCAGTCCCACTACGACTTCGGGCTTCGCGCTCTCAAGTCGGTGCTGGTGGGAGCGGGAGGGCTCAAGAGGAAGGCGTTGCAAGAGGCGGCGGCGGCCGGGACGGGTCCCGGTAAGATTACCGGCGAAGGGGAGCATGCGGCTGGACTGGGAGATGACGCGGCGGTGCTTGGTCCGGTGGAAAGAGACGTCCTGATTAGGTGAGGTGTTTCTGATAAGGTTGGCACGACTAAGAGGGTGTCCTATTCATGTGAGGCTATCCATAGGTTGAGCGTGGTCTACGTTTTGTGCTCCGGATGAAAATTGGCCCAGTTAAGACATGTCCTCATCTGGTGGCCTGTTCCTCGGCGAAGGTTAGCCCACTTCTTACGTTGCGAAATGGGTTTGAAAGCTACCAGGTACCCGTATGCCACAAGCTTGAGAAGACGCATCTACTGAAGACGCAGGTGGGCATGTGCTGTTCTCGGTATCTTGCGAACGGAGTTTTTGGCCTGTCTTGATGGGACGTTTCTTCCTCCTGCACGTGCCGCCACACCCTAACCTCTCGCAGATCGGCGTGCAACACCGTGGTGCCCAAGCTGGTGTCTCAGGACTACGCCCTGTTCGCGAGCCTGCTCAACGGAGTGTTCCCGGGATGCCAGGTGGGCGTCTAGCTTAAGCTCGTTGGATGGCGTAGAGTAGAACGAACAATTTGTTTTTAATAGAAAATGTATGACAGCTACGTACAAACACAAGTCCGCCTCCCCAAGCAATCACTTCATTAGTTTAACAAGCAATTGATTAGTTATTGATTACTCCCCTAGTGAAGACCGTATACATGTATTTCCCCAAACGGTCATCACGTTTACGCCCAGTGTGCTTACATTTACGGGCAACTTGTAACTTCAGCAGCAGTAGTAATATGGTGGTGGTGTTCATTTAGTGTATCTCCAGCATACAGCAGTGTATGATTATTTGTTGATGTTAACATCACCCCCAACACCAACAACGAGCCTGATGCTGCCTTGTTCTCTGGGGATAGGTATCGACGATGAGGGAGGAGGATCTTCGCCAGAAACTGGGGGTCGTGTGTGCTGCCAGGCGCTTAATCATGGGAGAGGCGTGGGTGCAGAAGGTGCTGCAGCTCAAGCAGGTGGGGCAAATGTGTTGAGATGTATATGTACTCGTGGTACATTCAAAAGAAAATACGTATAGTACAAGAAATAATACTCCGGAGTACTATTTTACACCGAATAAATTACGTTTCATTTTCTTATGTTGGTATGTAGTTATTAAATTATTACCTGGTAGATGTTTTAGGTTTTGGGGCACACATGGTATACTAATAATGGCATATTAATACTTGGTTATTGTAGTCTTCGGGCACACGAAAATATTGGCATGTGTCCATGCGGCTGTGCCACTCTCAACACCATGATACATGCTTCCTTGTTCGGGCGTCGCCGCTTAGGTGTTGGAACTCCGACATGGCGTGATGATGGTCGGGCCTTCGGGAAGCGGCAAGACAAGCGCGTGGCGATGCTTGCTGTCATCCCTGGAGATGGTGGACGGCGTCAAGGGGGAGGCGCACGTCATTGACCCCAAGGCCATAGGTTGGTTACCGTGCGATCCACGCTCTCGGGGAGTTGGATGCTGTCGGGACCGGAAGCGCAAGCTGTACTCTATAAGTCACCATACGCGAGTCGTTAGACCCGCAGTAGCCCATTTGCGTGTGAAACCCACGCTTTTGGAGACAAGCTACTTGAAGTTAGTAATGGATGTTTTGGCAGTAGTGACACGGTTAACGAGCCGGCCCCTCATTGACCATCGGAGCGTAACGGCACCCATTTATGTTTATTTACAACTAATCCTCGCTTGCTCAGTGTTCCACTTGAAGCAGGCAGTATGTTTTTGAGCAGTGTTGCTGGGCTTGTTCGTTTGGCCGTTTTGCTTTCGTGCATTCTGGCCCAATGATAATTGTTGATGGCAACAGACAAGGGTCGTTAGGCCCCCGTTTAACGAGCCGCCCCCATCTGCCACTGTGACGTAACGCCGCCCAAAATATTTTGTCTGCGAAGTCGCATGTGCTCAAGTGTTCTTCGCGAAGCGTGCGGTGTGTTTCAACAGTCTTGCTGGACTCGTTTGTTTGACGGACCTCCGTTCGTTCGGTTCTGTTGCCATGACTAAACGTTGATGGTAACAGGCAAGGAGGCCCTCTACGGCAGCTTGGATCCGACCACTCTTGAGTGGACCGACGGCATCTTCACTAAAGTTCTCCGTGAGGTGCGCTGATAAGGCTTAGCATCGTACTGTACCTGGCATCCACTAAGGCTTTCCATCATACGGGATGCTTCCCGTCGTATGTGGTGCCTGCTGACTTTCATGGCCCCCCAATGCGGTCATGGTATGCGCACTGGTCGGATTACAGCTATTTATGCGCCAAAAGTTTAATGCCGGATTCTATTTGACCTTGTGCCCAAGCCTCTAATCGTTTTTTAATCCTGGCCTCTACTTTCGTTTGTTGGTGTACGTACCACTGTGGCGAACTCAACCGATCTTGCCGCATTGTCGCGATAGCACCACATAAAAATGGTAATAATTCGTGTCCCCGAAATAAACAATTATTTGATTGATATCTTTCCCCCCAATACATACCTGGTGTTGGTTTTCTTTCCGCGTAGGTGCTGACAAACAAGCGAGGGGAGAAGGCCCGCAGGCACTGGATTGTCTTCGACGGAGACGTTGATCCAGAGTGGGCCGAGAACCTCAACAGCGTGCTGGACGACAACAAAATCCTCACTCTTCCCAGCGGGGAGAGACTCGAGGTCCCGGAGAATGTCCGCATCATGCTCGAGGTCAGCCAGCAGTCCTGACGTGTTTGCTCCCTGGTGCTAAGTCAACACCATGGCTTGGACTAGCTTCGAGAACACGGTTGATAGTGCGCACTATTGTTGATGTTTATTGATGTTGATGTTGTTGATGTTGATGGACGTGCGCTAGGATAGAGGTAGTGCTTTTTTGGTTTAAACTTTTTCCCAACGACGGGGCTCCCTACCCTCACACTTGTGATGGCTACGACACGAGATGTTCGTCTCGTTTACATAGGCCATATAATTGGTCAGCGGGTAGCCCTTTTATTTTCCCCTATTAATGGAAGGAAAATTTAGGCTTTTGCCTCAGAAAACATACTTGCAGAGCTTCTCAAATGGTTATGAGCCTCAGAAAAAACAACGGTCGGTGCACCTCCACCGTAGCAAGCCTCATGATCAAATGGTTGATATACCGTAAACTACACAAGATAACACACCCACATAAGATACCACACCCCCCACAGAATACGACACCCCGGTGATAATTTTGGGCGCATTTTTGCAACCATTGATTTACCACCGGGGCTACACAAGATACCACACCCCGGTGATAACTTTAGTTACGCCGGGTGCATTCACGGGGCCCCTCTTTCTACCACCGGGGTGATAGACCAGCTGCCCCGTGGGCACACACAACACCACACCCTGTGTGCGGGGGGAACACCCCGTGTGGAGACCTCCAAGAACATGAACGTTGAGGGAGAGCAGAATGCCTCTGGTGCCCCCGCTTCTCCGACAACTGCTTCGACCGCAGCAGTACAGCAGGCGCCACAGATCACGTCGTTCTTTCAACTCGAGCGCACTTCTCCTACACAAGCGACTCCTGCCACGAGTCCGCCTGCTGCTGCTGCTGATCTACCAGCAGCAGCAGCAGCAGCAGCAGCAGCAGGCACCAACATGACAGCACCCGCATCGCCTCACCAGCAGCCAGTTGCTGACTCGCTCTCAGCAGCACGTACGAGTACCGCAGCAGACGAGTCAACACGCACCAGCCAAACCTCTCAGCCGGTGGTGGTGGACGTGGTGGACCAGGGGCCCAACACTTCCGTCGGCACGGAAGAACGATCCAAGTGAGAAAATGTGTTTGCTTCGTGGATTTGGCGTACCGTAGTATCGGTCCGCGTCTGGTGTCGAAACGTGCAGTCACCCGAATTGTGGGTTGGCTGTTTGCGCCACCTGCACTCCAGGGTTCGATTTTTTTTTCACGTTTTTTTCAGCCACACGTTCGCGATAGACGTTTTTTATTGCTGTGTGTGTAAATAGCTTTTTTTTTTCGCCACTCTTTTCGGTCGACATTTTTAAAAACACAAGGGAAATCTAAGAAAGAACCCCACTTTAATCTGCTGCTTGTGTACCTCTAGCTTTTTGGGCCACACGTTGCCGGTTACCGTAGTAGGGTAATTTTACGATTGAAATCGTGTGTATGATTTCTGTTGCAGAAATGCAGCAGCTTTGTTTCCAGCTGGCATACGTACCGTACGTGAGGAATGTTCCAATGTTCGATGGGACGCCTGCTTTGGACATGTTTTTTATTTTTTACCATGTACGATACCCCCACATTTACCAATACTACCTATATGTACATGTTTGAACTGTCCTGTGTGTTCGTCGAATTTTTTTCGCTGATTTTTTGCGGCTGACTATGATTATGATGCAGCCGTGGCCTGTTTTGCACATGTGTTGTTCACCCCAATGGTACTTTCAACCGCATACGGCAATCGGAAAATTCGAAACGGTGCCCTTGACAATTCAAATTTTTCCAGCACATTTTTATGCGAAAGCATGATTTGGTTTTTGCCCACACGACACATGTCTTTGTGCGTTCCAACATTGACCGCTTCGTGCCATCCCGGACATGATTGTCTCCGTTTGTCTCTTGTTTAGGGCTGGCGGCAAGCCAGGAGCGCCGCCATCTGAAGCAGCACCGTCACCAGCTCCAGCACCAGCACCGGCTCCAGCACCGACACCAGCGGCACCAGCTCCAGCATCGGCTCCAGCGCCGGCTTCAGCACCGGCTCCAGCGGCACCAGCTCCAGCATCGGCTCCAGCACCAGCTCCAACAACGGCACCCACACCAGCACCAGCACCAGCGCCAGGAGCACCGGTGGCCAACGATCGTCCGTCCGGGGACATGATGTTTCCCGGAGAGACAGAGTGGGGAGATGGGCTCGGCGGCGTTCTCTTCGGTACGCCGGCGCAGAACAAGGGCAAGAGGAAGAAAGGGCAGCTGGAGTTGGAGCCGCCGGACTTCCCGATTCCCGACCTCGGTGGTGGAAGCCAAAGGAAGCGCTACCCTCTGGGCTTCAAGGTGAATGCTGTGAGGTACTCGAAGAAACGCGTCAAGGGGGCGCAGGGGCCGGACGGCACTGTCGGAATATCTTACGCCAGCAGAATCCTGGGGATTCCCGACAAGGCTACGTTGGCGGCGTGGCTCAAGGACATCGCCAAGTACGAAGCCGCGCTTGCGCAAGAGAACAACCCCAAGGGACGGAAGGGCAAGAAGAAGGCCAAGAACCGCATGTCGCTGAACACCGGACGAGTGAGGACGCACGTGGACGCCGAGCGTGAGATCGTGGCCTGGATAAATGACCTGCGTTCTGAGGGCATCTCTGCCCGTGTTTCGACGAGGATGATCAAGAGCAAGGCCAACGAGCTCAATCCGACCTTCTTCGGGGTGAGGCCGCCGGCATCCGACCTCGAGGGCAACGTCAGGTACAAGAAGAGGCAGACGGCGTGGTGCAGAAGGTTTCTCCGGGCGTACCGCTTTTCTGTGCGAGCCGTCACCCGTCAAGGCCAGAAGCTCCCTTCCGGCTGGCCCGTGGTGGCCATGCAGGCCATCAAGGAGTGGAGGAGGCTGAAGTACGACGTGCCTTCCGCGCAAGAACTTGCGGACGGAGTTGAATGCCTGGGGGTTGCGGCAGGGGTGGGAGGCAGCGCGAGCGGCGGCGGGGGCGGGAGTGGCGCTGGAGTGCCTTCGGGGCCGAAGCTCAAGTTCCCCTTGAAGCAGATCGGCAACATGGACGAAACTCCTACGTGGTTCGAGAGCCCGGGGAAGGACACTGTGCACGTGAGTATAAATGTTGTCCTCGTTTCGCTCCTACTGGGTAAGATGTAGCAGTTCCTGTTTTTGTCATGCATCAACGATTTCTCGGGCCACCTGTCTTTTCGTGATGGGGGTATCTACCTACATGTAGTTTTCGTGTTTTGCTTCGAGTTCCTGGCCTCCGCTGATTGTGGTGATGTTTTCTTACGACCACTGCTGTCACTTTCTGAATCTTGACAAAACAATCGTTTCTACAAACCCCACGTTGCCGTCGATTTTCCCTGCTCTATGGAACCCCTCAGAACACCGGCGAGTCGGAGGTTGCTGTCAAAACCGGTGGCAAGGAGAAGATGCGCATCACTTCGGTCCTGACGGTGTTCGCCGACGGCAGCAAGCTGCCGCCCCTCCTCATCTTCAAGGGCCAGCCCACGCCGAAGGGGAAGTCCCCTGCCGCCAACAGCATCAAGCGCGAGTTCAAGAACTACAAGGACAAGAAGGGCTGTCCGTACCCCCGAGGTGTTGCCTACGCCGTGGACCCGAAGGGATGGCACTCCCAGCGGGTGTTCGACGTCGTGTGGGTGCCGCAGGTGTGGAACCAGCGCCCGGGGCGGCAGGGCCGCCTGGGCGGCTACCGTCAGCCTGACACCCTGCTGGCGTGGGACGAATACACCGTCCACAAGACGGACGCGTCCAACAAGGCGATGGCAGAATCCAACACGACGCTGTTTCACATCCCGGGAGGCCTGACTCCCAAGCTCCAGCCGTGCGATGGCCTCGTCAACAAGCTCTTCAAGGGAAACCTATCCAAGTTGTACGACGACCACATGGCTTCCAAGGACGCCAAGCGCGACGAACGCGGCTACCCGGAGGCCCCTTCGCGGGGTTTGGTGGCACAGTGGGTGAAGAAGGCATGGGATGCCTTGACCGCGGATGAGATCCGCTCGAGCTGGAGGAAGGCTGGCCTGCTGCTTCCCTTCGACGGGTCGCAGGACGAGGCCTGGGCCAACAAGGAGCTTGGCTCCAACGCCCAGGGAGAGCCCCTCGACGCGCCATCGGCCGGTGCGGACAAGGCGAAGTCGTCGTCGGGAACCGGCAACTTGCTGGAGGTGCTGGACATCGACGACGACGACGACACGGGCGTGCTGGTGGTGGACATCAGCGATGACGAGGGCGAGGGGCTGTAGGCATCTATAGCGATGCTGGTGTTGACAAAAATGATTGGTGTTGTCTTTCTCATGTTCCTCGCGTTTCTCTTCCGTCTGTTGTTTTCTTAGCCGCGTAGAGTGCAACGTTGTTGTATTTCGTGGTCTTCGACTTTTGGTCGTGGTTGTTGCAGCAGCCTGGTTCGTTTTTGAAGAGGACAGATGGCGCACTCTGTGGCGCCGTCTCGCGTCATATCGGGCGAGGTATCTTCGATTTAGTTTCCACTTTTTGATGCTCCATCAAGCCAAGAGAGCTGTTTTTTTTCGAGCTTTCTCGGCTTTGAGGGGGGTCAGTCATCGTCGAGGTAATTGCTCAGGAGTTTTGTCCCCGCAATACGGTAACCGTTGTTGTGTGCGGACGTTCGGACAGGTATCACCCCCCCGCAATATCACACCGCTTCAAGTGTGCGGCAGCAGCGGCTCAACTCTACAAGGAAGGAGTGCTTCGGTATCCCCCCCCAAGCACGACCTGTGGGTGTTCGGAGGTTATCACACCCCCTGGTTTATCACACCCCCAAACACAACCTGTGGGTGTTCGGACGTGCGTTCACACCCCCTGGTTTATCACACCCCCACATTTATCACACCCCCAAACGTACCCTGTGGGTGGTCGGACGTGCTATCACACCCCCTGCTTTATCACACCCCCTGCTTTATCACACCCCCTGCTTTATCACACCCCCTGGGGGCCGCCACGACCATCACTCTATCACCGGGGCTACACAAGATACCACACCCCCCCACAATACCACACCCGGTGATAATATTTTCAAGCGCTCAAATGTATCACCGGGGGTGTGTTATCTTGTGTAGTTTACGTAATGGTTGATGAAATGGGTGATAGATAGACTAGTTGATGAACTGGTTGGTCAAATGGTTGATGGTATTCGACATGAGGCAGTAGTGCTCGCGACTTGCCCCACCCAGCTTCGATAGAATGGTTGACAGTCAACACTACGACTCAGCCCGGCTTCGACAACGTGGTTGATAGACGCGTGATACGATAAAGATATCACTTTTTCATCACTTTTTCTTCACCTTTTCGGCTGAAAGGTTTTCTGAATGACGGGGAGCTCCTTAACCCCAAATCGTCGCAATTTTCTGTGTATGTTTGCAATATTTTCCGTTGTATACCTAGGCCATGGGGTTGGCCATCACAAAAGCACTGTGGTATTTGTCTCCGAAACTTTTTTTCCACCTGGAGGGGTATTTTAGTATTAGTATACACCTCCTCAAGTGAGGAGGAGTATTAGAAAAAACAATGGTTGGTCTACCTGTACCGCGGCATGGTTGATGCGATAGTCGATGCTGTCCTGCTTTTTGGACGTGGTCCAGCTTCGATAACATGGTTGATATTCCACGCTCTAGCTCTTATTTTTTCTGCCTACCTGAAGACTCTTGTGCCCTTTCGTTACCTCGGGCTACGTTATAGCGTGAGATCAGCAACGACAACAAACAATTGTAACTCCTCATTTCATGTCCCTTCCGAGAAATTTCGCAGGCGGTAGGAGCTAGGGTTATGAACAGGCTTTGAGCTCAAAACTTTTGACCGGTATGTAGTTTTAACAATTTTGTCGAAGCAGAGGCAAGGCTCTATGCGGTCCTCGGATGAGGACTCAATCATTGTGAGTCATTTACCTAGGCTGTGGGAGAATTACATGATGCTGTCAGCCCCCGCGTGCGTGGCTGCGGTGGAAAATAGGGCGCCATATCGGTGCAAAGCCGGAGCTCTGTCGCGACGGTATGCCGCCTGACGTTGTGACGAGCGAAACGTTGCTTTTGGATCGCATCTGTGTTTTAGCGTTTACTTCATGCTGGCCGCCCGTGTGCTATTGGTCTGTGGCCTGACTTTGCGACAAGCAAGACGCTGCTTTTGGACCGCGGCTGGTTTCTCATTTTGCTGCATGCTTACCGTCCGTGTGCGATGCCGGTGCTTGACGACCAGGTTGACAGCCTGCAGTACGCAACACTGGCCACAGTGTCCCGGTGCGGCATGGTGTGGTTCTCCGCGTCAGAAGAGGGTCGGGTCGGCTCAGACACCGCGGGCAACCCCGGGACGGTGACAAACGACATGCTGCTCCGTCACAAGGTGCGTTGCCCCCTTGTTTGCACCTTTTCGTTCCTTGGCATTTGCTCCATCACAAGGTGCGGGACCCCGTTGCTCGCAACGATCTACATTGTTTAGCAAAAAACTTCGCAAGCCATTTCGTGATCGGACCCCATGGGAGACCCCATAGTGCCCCAAGGTTGCTTGCAGCGTATCGCTCCCTGTCGTTGTGTCCGTTAGAAGATGCGGTGCCCCCTTTATTGGAGCTGACGGTTCCTTGCGGGGCTCTGGTGGGCAGGGAAATGACACGTAGCTGTGTAGGTCGTGGGTCTCGCGTGGCTGGCAGTGTGGCAATTTTAGGGTGGCGTATGATTTGTTTTTCTCCTCGTGTATTGTCGCAACTCCATCCAACGCGGTTATTGTACCCAAGATGGTTGTGGACAAAGCAGCAAACCTCCTCTCCTCTTGCCTTGCCGTTTTTATGCGGTTCGGGCAGAGGCACTCCCCGCCCGCCTGCTCAACCCATTCATTGACTACTGCAAAACGTTCCGTACGTTAGTTGTCTTTGTGCAAGCAATTTGAGCACAAAAGAACCCGAGTGCGGTCCAAAAGGGGTTGTTTGCTCTATTCTGAATTAATGCGCGCGCGTGTTGGCAGGCGTGCTAAGTTGGCGTGTCTTCACCTTGAAAAGGTGTTTTAGTTTTCTGTGCTGCATCAATACCGCCCCCGTGAGTGACGAGTTGGCGTTGCAGTGACAGATACAGCTGCTACCCATCGCCAAGCGTGGCGTTTGAACTGGAAAAATCGCACAACACGGTCTCTTCCAGAGATGACGCAGATCCCCCCGGGCCATTTGTTTGCTCCGTACCCCAGATTCTTGCTCACATGCATTGCGCAGCATGTTAGCAAGTTACTGCCACGTTTTTACCTGCCGATAACACCTTCGGGGTGGGATAAGTCGTAGTATGCGCCCGTGTCACGATGCTGCCGTAGATCATGCAGGGGCTATGAAACCAGCATTTTGCGCAAATGGCGTACCACGAAGCTTGCCTGAATGTTACCGCATCACAGTACTGCAGATAACTTGGGGCTGTAAAGCCATGCGGTGCACCACATGTGCGCAACTATCGACAACCCCGTCGGTCGAACTCACAGCTGGCGAATTTCAAATATTTTTATGTTTTGGTTTACCGCGCAGCTTGCCGAAACGCTTTTCTCACGTGACGATACTATAGAAATACAAGGCCGTCACGCCATGTGCTGTGTCTTATGAGCGCAAATGGTTTACCATGCAGCATGCCGAAATTTTTGGCCACGATACTGCTCAGCATGCGGGACTTTGCAGCCATGAGTTGCGCTTAATGTGCGCAAATATCAACCACTCAGTCGGTGGAACTTACAGCAATCGTATGGCGAAATAAACAATAAATGGTTTTGCCGCGCAGTGTGCAGAGACGTTCCGCCGGTATCACCATACTGCTTTAGCTGATGCAGGACTGTAAAGCCATGCGCGCTGCATGTGCGCAAGCTGTTTACGTGTGATTAAAGTACCACCCGCCTCTTGCAAATAGGAGTAATCACCGACATTCTCGATTTTACAGTTGAGGTGTCTTTTTTAATTTTACAGGAATGGTTTGCCATGCAGCTTGCCAAAACGTTGACGTTTCGCCCGCGTCATGGTGCTGCAGATGATGCGGTTGCGTTCGGACCCCGTTACGCTGCTTGAGGGATCGCCATCTGCTGTGGTCGGTGTGCCCGGCGGAGAAGCGGCTGGTGGGGGGCAGGGGTTGGCTCCTTCGACAGCTCAGGTGAAGCTACATTACACTACGTCAGGTGCCCCCCACGAGAGTACCGAGCGTGCGGGTGTACCGACCGTGGGGGCGAATTCCCGCGGTATCAACTGTCATGTGGTGCTGTAAGTTTTTTAGTACACCCATTCTTCCATAGGTTTTCGTCTGTTGTGGTGTTGTTGTGGTGTTGTTGCGGTGCTGGTTCCCCAGGTATGTGACGGCGCGCCTACTTTTGAGTAGGTGGCTAGGCGTTTATCACACTCTGGTTTTGATGGTAGTCCATCCCCGGATAGGGTACGCTTACTTAGAGCACGCGGCACGGCGTTTTTCAGCCCTGATTTTGATGGTGAACCATCTCCAGCGATCCACCCAACACGTAATTGTCGGTTCGGCTGTACGGCCTACTCGCCTGCCTCGCGCTCCACTAGTCCACCACGGCACTGTGTTTGGCGCTGTTTCGTCGTGCACCCGCTTTTTTTGTAATCCCAGGGTAGTGCTTGTTACAATGACATCCTGAAACTGTTGTGGTATTCTCTCTCCCCCGTTGCGGCGTATTGATCTGCAGCAATTTTCCCCTCATCATATATACCTGACCAGGGTTAAGTGACCAGAGGAGAGCCAGATGACCCACCCCTTCATCACAGTAGCTGGTCCTCAGGTCCATACTGCCCTATACCAGAGTAGAGCCAGATGCACCCACCCCTTCATCACAGTAGCTGGTCCCTAGGTCCATACTGCCCTATACGCTCTGGCAGCTACAAAAGGGCGTCTTGTTTTTTTGCGAGCGAACGAGAGTCGCGAAATTACACCACGCTAAAAGAAACAGGGGCCCGTTTCGAGACGGCTGAAGCCTGGCGTTGTATAGGTCTTGCATAGGGGTTGTGTTCGCCGCAGGCCCAGGTTAATCTATGCGCGCTCACAATTCTCAACCACCGCGCACAAGTTGTTAACAGGCATGCGTATCCTGCTGCCCGAATTCACACCGACAGCTATACTACCAGGGATCTTTCTTTGTATGAACCTTCCACAAATCGGACAGATCACGATCTAGATCATCTAGATAATCTAGATCTTACATGTGTCGTGATGGGATGTTGTGCGGAATCTGTGTACCCCTAGTACAGATCTAACCGAGGAGACATATACCAGGTATGTGCTAGATAAGATCATTTGGCTGTCATCGGGCAACATGATCTATAGGCCATTGCAGATCATACAAACGAGGGATCTATCTCGTCGGAAACACTTATATCATGCAGATCAGCAACAACTAACATAGATCATTAACGAGTAGTAGGGATACCTGACGCTCACCCCCCAATATGATCTATAGGCCATGCAGATCGTGCATACCAGGGATCTGTCTGCTCTGAAACGTAGATAATATAGATCATTAACAATTAATGTAGGTAATTATAATAGGTAATGAACAAGTAATAGAGATGTGATCTATCAATGTGTGAAACATCACATTTCAATAACGCAGATGGACTTCGCCCAAGAGCTGGAGCCGCACTTCCACGCAGCGGGCCCGCTTGTTGCGGGGAGTAAAAACTATGACGACGAGCGCTTGTTCCCAGTGGCCCTCTCGCTGGCGTTGTCGAGACCGCAAGTGATGTCGAGCACGAGGGAACGGCTGGTGGAAAGCGTGTGCTCCCTGCTAGAGAGGGGGGTGGCGCTCGTTTTGGAGTACAACGAGGGACATCCGGACTTCCCGCTCCCTCCGGTGAGATGGTCTGATTCTGTCGGTCTCCCCCTCTCCAACACATTGCAGTAATCTAATATTCATAGCGTATTACGGGGGTACGTAGTAATCGGAACCAAAACTGGTAGCCAAAAAAGGGGGAATATGTTGGTTGTTGAGTGTATCGCGGGTTTTTGGTTGCTAGCCTTTCCCGTAATCGTAAGCGCTACGAATCTGCCGCTATTAGTACCTTTTCGATGTCGTTGTCGGTGGACTTGTCCGCGCACCAAGCTATCCTGATCACCGAACGGGGCGTTGCCATTCACTACTGCATCTCGCCGCAACATACACTTACATACTACTTACTTTTGTCTTTTTCCTGAGCGGGCTCGGTTGATACGTCCCCGGCCTTTCAAGACCTCCCACTTGAACACCGCCTCCTTCCATTACTGGCGGAACGGTGCAGCTTTTCTTTAATATCTTACTCCACATTTTTCTTCTTTTTTTTTCAAGTTGTACGAAGTATCGTCATACCAGGTCCCAATGTACCTCTCCAGTTGTGAAGGGTTATAGCCAAATGCTTGGACGTATACCAGGAGGCGGGAAGCTAGGCTCGCGACGATCGGCGGTCTAGCCAAAATATATTACTGATAGTTTTGTTTTGTGGAGGCTCCTGAACGTGTGACTGACGGCGGCCAACTACCGTCTCCTGACGTCGTGGCTCTTAATTTTGTTGATGCACGTGTCGTGCGCGCTTCAGGATACCCTCAACCGGTTTGCCATCCGGTGGCTGCTGCACTCGCTCATGTGGGGCCTGGGGGGCAGCATGGACGCCAAGGGGAGGGCGGAGCTCGGACAGGTTATTATGCGTGGCTCAGGATTAGCGCCAACCCTCGATGGCGCCGACCTCACCGCTCTTCAGGTGGGTGTCTCTCGTTTTTGGGGGAAAACTGTGGTATGGTATTTGATGGTGCGGTGCTCTTGTTTTTTTTTTTCACGATAGTTTTTCTCTCTCGATTCTTGGGAAACTGGGCTTTCCCCTCGATTTTGGGCAATTGCCGCGCGCCATCGCAGTGTTTTTGATATGCAGTCGTCTTCTTTTTCTTCTACTTCTAAACATGAGTAAAAAAGAAGTTCGCTGTACAAGTTATGATTTTGTTCGAGTGGGCGTGGCTCCGGGCTAGCACTAACCCTGGACGACGCCGACCTCACCTCTTTGCAGGTGGATGCCTCTCTCGATATTTGGGTAAATGTGTGATATTTTGTACGTGCGATCGCGTCGTTTTTTGTCTTTGAGTTATACCCCTTTTGAGGCTTCAAGGGGGGAAATTTGCGAACATTGACGATCTCGGCATTGGCCGCTGCTGGTAGCGACGATAAGTTGGTGTTCGAACTAGTTACTAGAATGGAACGGGCGCATCATGATCCTACTCGTACTGCTGCGCAATCACGCTACTGGCAGACATTTGAAAACATTGCAACCACTCGTCGTTTTTTTTTTTGCTAAACTGTAATGAAGATAGTTTAGTATCAGGTATAATTCATGATAATTTAGTATAGTTCACGATAGTTAAGTATAAATCGTGATGGTTTTAGTGTAATTCATGTTAGTTAAGTACCCGTATAATTTATTATAGTTTAGTACAGTTCATGATTTAGTACTCTAGTATAACCAGCTCCCACCAGGGTTAATAACAAAGATGCCAGGAGACGGCACCTTCAGCCCGTTACTTGACCGACGGCACTTAGAGTTTTCCAATGTCTGACCTTAACTGACGCCAAACTATTAGGTTTTAGTATGGAACGATCGATCGGTTTGACACCGTTGACCGCTGGACGTTTTGCCTTGACTGCCCGTCTCCTGACATCGTTGCTTCGGATGGGAGTTTGAACCGTGTGTCATGAACTTTGTGGTGTTTTTGGTGTGCAGTTGTGTCCTGCTTTTTTTCTTTCGTGGAAGCTGGAAACAGCCGCCAGCTGTGAGGTCAAACTGATTGCCGTGGTGTTTTTGACATGCGGTCGTCTTGTTTTTTCATGTTAAAAATCTTCATACGTGAGTTTGGTGATATTTTTTCAAATTTTTAACCTCTCTTAGTAAGCTGCGCGTGATACTTCGGGGCTAATGTGGGTAAGAGACGGAACATACAAACGGGCGTACGATATTGTTGGTGTTTGGACTATGAATGCGATGCCGTGTAGCACCACGACGGGCAAAACCGTTTTCCGCGTTTGGCCAACGGATTCCGATTTTCCAGTTGTACGATTGGACCCGTGCCACGGTAAGGGTAACACCTAGCGGAAATGATTTTTGGGGTCCTGGCTTGATCACGTGAGGAGCCCTATACCCCTATACCCCGACTACCGACTTTAAAAACATCGTAAGCTAAGCCGAACGCATTATATAGTCATACGAAGTATACAAGGTTCCCTTCGGGATGCAGTTAGCTTGAAATCCCGGGGAAGGGGGAGGGGAGGGTCTTTGTGTGTTTGTGTGGGGGGGGTACTCAGTTTGCGCACGACCGTAGTCGTATGACCATAGACCCTCGCATCCCTACTATACCGGGACGGATCACGTCGGGTTTTCACCAACCAGGCAGACATTGCTTGCACTAAGCGCGAAGCTCCGTGAGGTGTTCGGCGAGTCACATGAAGGGTGAACTGCATCCTTCCGAGAACCGCTCGTAAGACGAACTTCGGCACCTGGTGCCTACTTTCTTGCTTATGGATGACAGCGCCAATGAGTTATACTTTTTTTTCTGGTGTAGCCACTCCAGAGACAGTAATGGGTATAACTATTAATATGTAACTGCCTCGTGGGTGCCTTACCATATTCAAACTTTGTGATGCGATCATTCCCCTTGTGCGGAGTTAGAATTCTCCACCCCGCACGATATGATCTATCTCGATAGCCATCATGGTGACCGCAAAAAAAATATAATAAAACGGTACCCTGGCTATCTAGCTCACGCAGTGGCTGGCATGTTTTACAGCGTCGTTGCCAACCAACGCCAACCCCAATATACGTTTAGTGTTTTACAGGGTCGGTGCCAACCGAGGCCTACTATTATATTCATGTTTTCTCCGGGGGGGGGGGGTCGCAAGTTGAAAAGAGGGAGAAACGCCTGAAAAACCATAGGAAAAAATAGGAGGCATTAATGTGCAAGTAACCCGGCAAGTAAAACCCCAAACGAAATAATAGTTTATAGTTTAGTATATGTACCCATTGGATAACCTAGTAAAACGGTCTACATCTCACCCGACAACCGACTTTGATTGAAAAACGAACAACATGCTAACCTAGCCGAACACATCATTATGGAATAAGTAAAAAGACCCGCCGTCGACGCATAGCAAACTAGCTGGAGGATTTATTTTCGGACCGCCCGCAATATTAGCGTCATCGATTTTTGGCACTGTGTAGGGTCAAACCCAAGTCGTGTTGGGGAACTCAAGTCGTGGTTGGCATATATACACTGAAATATACCTGGTACTTGGTAGTACTTACATTTGCCATTATTTACCTGAAATCTACTCATGCTATAGAACTAAGGACCAATTCGATGCGGCTGGGCGGTAAGGCTTCCCTGCCTTCTGGTGCGCCTTCCATAGTTTTGTTGCCTGCTGGAGGGCCTGCTGGCGAGCCTTTCGCTTCTTTTGGGGCTATAGTCTGAAAATGTGTCATCAGCTGCTCCCAATCGTTTTTTCCCCACCAACCGCTGCTGCTTACAACGTCAGCTGCCGCAGCTTCTGCTGCTGGTGACTACTGCGTACCCTGGTATGTTTCTAAATATAAAAAATCGTCTGGCTGTGGTCATGACCTCGCCTACCCAGTGCTAGTTAGTCGTGCTGTGTGCTCCTCCTCGTTCCTGCCCGGTGGCCGCTGATGTAGACACCACTGTTGCCGGCCGCAAGTCCTTGCTCGGCTATCGCCCGCCTCTGCGCCCGCCGCCGCCGCCGCTGCTGCTGCGTGTTGCTGCTGCTGGTGCTGCTATCACTCTATTCTGCGCATGTTTCTAGAGTTTTCTTGTGTTTGTTGTGCTGATCTATGCCGTGCGTGGATTTTTCACACAACCTCATGTTTCCCTTGCTGAGCTCTATAGGTTTCTTTGCATGCCATAGCTGCGTAGATAGCCAGAGATGTCTGTGGATCTGTGCAGTTTTTAGCTTTTTTTTGCGCCTTTTTTTTTTAATATCCATTGCACCACGCAGCTTGCAACTTTGAGTTGCAACCATTCAATCGATGGTACTCAGGTGACGTTTTTCTATTTTTTTATGAAGTCATGTTTCTTTTGTGTTGTGTAGCTGCTGTGCTGCTGCTGCTGCTGCTGCTGCTGCCGCTGTTGATGTCTCCTGTTGTGACTACGTTTTAAAAAAAAATATAAAATCGGCTGTCGGTGGTCTTGAGCTCGCCGAACAAATGTGTGTGCCCCCCCCCCGCCCTGCCAGATGGCTGCTGCTGTCGACACTACTGCTGCCGTACCGCGATTCCTCGATGAGCCATCGGCCGCCTCTGCCCCCGCCGCTGCTGCTATATCAGGGTGTATAATAGATGAATATCATTAGCCTTGCGCCACCCCGCCTCCGAAGGGGAACCTTGTGGTGATATACAGTGATACACACATTGGATCGCAATACATCGCAATATATCGCAATATATCGAGTAGCTCTTCACTCGAGGAGCGGCGTGAGTGGGAGCAGAGTGGGAGGAGAGTGAGTGAGTGGGAGGTAAGTGTTCCGCTCGAAAGTGCAACTCCTACGGTAGCACTCTCCGCGTAACAGTGGCTAAAAAATGCCGTGTTGCTGCTGTGCTTCGGCCTGCTTCGCTTTGCTTCGCTTCGCGTTTTTTAGGTAGTTGTGGGTGAAGGCGAGTGGGTCCCGTGGTCGGATTCGGTGCCGAAGACTCAGCTGGAGCCCCACCGCATCGTCAGCTCGGACGTCGTCATCACCACCACCGACACGGTAAGGTAAGAGGCAGACGGCACGAGAAGGTCACTATCTGACGGCGTTGGTAATCGAGGAGCGGCAAGGTGATCGTCTCGGATTTGTGCGTATGCAGAACCGGTCGCATGCCTTGTGAGAAGCGGTTGGGTTGCGTTCAGGGTTAGGGCCATTCATGCCTTGTTTTGAGGCGTTCGGTCCGTTTGCAGAGGTTGACGTGCTCTGATATGATTTGTAGGCTGGGTACTACTATAGCAGCTTCGCCTTCGCGTCACGACGGTAAGACGGAGAGGTGAGGCAATGGAAAGAGAAATGCCGTGGTGTATCGTTCAGATTTCTTATGTGCGGTCAAACAGATTAAGACCGATTTATCGCGTGGCTCAACGCACGGCAGAGCCAGTCTGCGTGTGTCTTCTTGTTTTCTCAGCGCACAGGCTAGGAGGCGTTGCGCACACTTTGTTCTACTGTAGCAGCCCCAACTGGCATACCGCTCTGGACGGAAATATAAAGACCGTTTGATATTCATACTGGTACCCCAACAATCCTTATACTTATGTCCTGATCGGTATGTTATAGGTATCGTATTTCAAGCCTCCCGTTGCACATGCCTTGTCGTTTATTTTGCTCCTTCCGATGATTTTAAACATTTAATGTTTCGTTGTCGTTTTTTATTTGGAATCTTGTTTTATCCGCGTCGGCTTGTGAAGTGTTTCATATTTGTTTATATGTATGTTTTGGAACTTGTCTTGCACATATCGGCTCGTGCGCTGAAGGCATGTGGAGGTACTGAAGGCATGGCTGGCTTCCCACAAGCCCCTGATCCTGTGTGGACCTCCTGGGTCAGGGAAAACGATGACTCTCACGTCAACGCTGCAAGCCATGCCGAACCTCGTCCTGGTTAGCTTGAACTTCTCCAGCTCGACCGACCCCAACCTCATATTGCAGGTGAAACGGTTGTGTTTATTTTGCGGTTGAGTGTTCGCTAAAGTTTTTCACTTTTGTTCTTGTTGGCTGACACGCTTCTAAATGCCTTAAAGGCCGCGGGGGATCCCCAAGGAACAATGTGTCAAATAGGCGCGAGTATTTGATACTAGACGTTTCTATAAAGCATACTAGTACAAACAACTTGGAAATAGAGTTGATATTATTACAAGCACAATCCACGTTTCTCGGATCGAAAAATCTGGTGACATCGTTGAACAATTCAGAGCATGGGCGTAATGGCGGAGGGTCCATAATTTGGAAGTAAGACATCAATGGGTCATCATGCAGTATGTGCATTTGGGGTTGATGGGGTATTGTAGTTGTTCCGGAAGTACAAGCTTTTTCTTAATCGGTGATATCATTGCAGCGTGCCTGCTCATTACCACCACCTGTCTCGCTTTGGTGCTGCAGCTCTATCGCTTTGCGTTGTACTCTTCGTTGCGTTTCTTAAATCGCCAATGGCGCAACCAGCTTGCGGGAGTACTATCCCTTGTCACGCATCGTCATCCATCATATCAGCTTCCGACCTTCGGTCGTCCGTGCGCGAGGATCTGTAGCGTGGGACTCCAACGCGCGGTCGTGTTACAATACGACCTCTTCGATATCGTGGAATACGAAAACACGTGCCTCACGCTTACGGCGGGGCATCATACCACTGATCTTCTCTGTATCCCTATCAAACCCCAGTGATGCAGTCACAAAGTTGCCCATAAAACGCGGCTAAGTTATCACACAGCTTGCCGAGCTGAGTATCAACCACTCTATTGGACGAACTCCCGGCAGGTATATTTAAAACCGTTTTTTTAACACGATATTGACTTTTGCATCGCGTTCCGGGCACTATGTTTCTGCATTTATTTACCAGGCTTTCCAGCAGCACTGCGAGTACATACGTACGCCTCGCGGAGTAGTCCTACAGCCGATGGCTTCTCTCGGCGTGGATAAGTGGCTGGTGGTGTTCTGCGATGAGATCAACCTGCCGGCACAGGTGCGCGCTCTAGGCCAACGCCGCGAGCCTGAGTACTGCAGAACCTACAGCCCCGAATCCAAGCATTTTCGATTCAGTGTTCAGTAGACCTTAGCACCTATTCACACATCGGACAGCTCAGCTCAGGTTAACTCAGTTTACCTCATTTTGTCATAACTCAGCAGTGAGTTAACGAACTTAACTCAGTTGCGCACATTCAGGGCTTGTGAGTTAAATACCATAGCCATACCATAATAGCTCAGTTATGCACACTTCCGGCGGATGGGCTAAAGAGGTTAAACACGATAACTCTACACCCCGGGAGGGTGAGTGGAAGACCATAACACTGTTATACACACTCAGGGATGGTGAGTTAAAGGCAATAAATCAGTTATGCACACTCAGGGGTGGTGAGCTAAATGCCATAACTGAGTGAACTCATGAGTTTTCCGATGTGTGCACATATTCGAGACTATCAAGACTATCGTTGACGCACACTGTACGAGACAAAGATAACTAGCTCAAAGAGCTACTTGCTTGGTTTGGAGTTGTGATTGGTGTTGGTTTCGTTCGTATCGTACACAGGCACTCGCAACCCATCGTGTCGAATACGTGGTAGGTAAGGTGTCCTATCAGTGTTAGCTTCGTGTACAAGTAAGGGCCCGCCTTGTGGCGGGGTTTCAGAGAGCGCAACGAGAAACCCTGAGCCTGAGAGGACAGGTGGTGCCAGAGTAGTACTTACAAGTTTCGTGCGTGCGTTGCCATTACGCTTATCGGTAGATGGACTAGGCACGCACGTGGGGCATGATTTAGCCTTGTGCTCCGTGCGCGATTGTTCCGGCCTGATAGAAAAGTCCTGCAGAGACGATCTACAGCACTCACGCCGCGCTCGTATCGTCGTGACAGCGTAGCGTTGCGCTACAAATGGACGAAGGCTGCTGCTTTAAAACGCGTATTTCGTAACCACAACTCTGCTCGTGTTCCTGCCCACTGCAGACAAAGACAGCTTATCGGTGCTCATGTAATACTGTGCAAGGTTCGTGTTAGGGACAAGTACGACACTCAGTGGGTGGTTTCATTCCAGACAAAGCCAGCTGTTAACACTCGTACGGTGCAATTTTGTTGCTCAGGACAAGTACGGCACTCAAAGGGTGGTGTCGTTCCTGCGGCAGCTGACGGAGCAGGGTGGCTTCTGGCGGACGAGCGACCGCAGCTGGGTGAAGCTCAGCAGGGTGCAATTCGTGGGGGCTTGCAACCCCCCGACGGATGCAGGTGCGCTTAAATCGTATTTCGCTTGCCATGAGGCGCGCGCGCAAATGCACTTGGAAATCACGTTCCGTTCGCTTGCAAGCAACCCCCTGACTGACGCAGGTGCGCACATGGTGTAGTCTTTGCTGGCAAAAGGGTGGTCGCTTTGTACACCGTCTCGCGACTTTCGAAAACTTTTTTCAAGGCTTATTTTGCGGGTATTTTTGGTGACCTTGTCTTGCCTTCTGGCTTCAACTATTGCAGGGCTGTACGCGGATCGGTTCGATGCTCGCGGGTCGTGTGATGTCAGGCTGGCCCGACCCGACCAGTGATCTTTGAAAACCTCCTGACCCGATCCGACCCCTTGTGTGAGATTTCGAACACCTCTTGACCCGGCTGCACTCGACCCACAAAATTTTGCTCTTGACCCGATTCGCGAGTCGTGTTATGATCCGTGAATTTCCCTTAAATGTTGCGCATTGGGCGTCGCACTCACCGATATTCGCCGTTTTTGCATTGCCGCTGCCACCTGCCGTTGTGAACAGGTCGACAGGTTCTTCCCCCGCGTTTTTTGCGGCATGCTCCTCTGCTGTTCGTAGACTCCCCCGCTCGAGAGAGCCTCCAACAAATCTACGGGGCTTTCAACTCGGCGCTGCTGAAGCTGCACCCGCCGCTTAGGGGCCACCTGGAGGGCCTCACCAACGCCATGATCGAGTTCTATCACCTTAACCAGGTGCATGTGCTGCGAGGCTGCCTGTTTTTTTTTGTGTACAGCGTTCCGCGTGCCGTATGTGTGTGTCCCTCGCGATAACCCTTTCCGGGCAGAGATGTACCGATAGCGACGTATACTGCACCAAGCGCAGGGTTATCGACCTTCTAGGAAGGACGTGCAACACCACAGAACACCAGTATGGTTATTACCACGATGCACGCGTGTCGAATACACATATACTTACGTTGCACTGCGGACACATCCCCCACGTCGGCTACCCGAGCTCAACGGTGTGGCCGATACAGTATACTTCGAGCTATACTGGCCATGTTTTCGGCTTTGACTATTTTCCCCTCTGAAGTCCTGAAGGAGTGGAGCGTAACCGTTCTTGCTACCCATGGACATCCAGCACATCCAGCGTCTGTGGCAATTCTGATATAGAGATACAATCCTTGTCGTGGGATGCCCCGCTACCGGTCCCGCGTCGAGTGAGTTGTGAGTTGGAACTGTGTGACGAACGCCTTGTTTTTCAGCGCCTACGGTTTCCTCATAAATCTGCCTCGATGTTACAAGTATTGTGGATAAGAGCTACCACAAGCACCCGCATTGCGTCAAAGTTTTTTTTGGCACAATTGGCCCATTCCCCACGGCAAGAAGACCCAACACTATTCCCAAGTGATTTGTCCTCGAAAACGTTGGTGCCGTTCTGACGTTAACTATTTTTTGCTGTGCAAAATAGTTTGATCAGCTCAAATTCCGAGTACTTGTTGTCCTCCAAATGTGGGTGCAGTAGAAAACGCCTCCTTACCTGCTCTATACTCGACCGCTTTCTATACTCGACGTGGGAAACAGGCTAGGTTCACGGCGGACCAGCGTCCGCAGTACATCTACTCACCCAGGGAGCTGTCGAGGTGGGTGCGCGCGCTTTATGAGGCTATGAGCCCGCTGGATGCGATGACCCTGGAGGAGATGGTGCGGCTGTGGGCGAATGAGGCGCTGAGGTTGTTCCACGACAGGCTGGTGACGCAGGAAGAGCAGGACTGGTGCCAAGCGAAGGTGAGATCTTTAACCGTGGGCATGGTCTTGCTGTTTTACGTGCTACAGTGAACACACAGCCCTGCCTTGCCGTTATTCGCGCGGCTGCTGTTGTTGTCACGTTAACTCGCCGCCATTATCAAGTCCGTGGTCACGAGACAGGCTACGGTCATTCTGGAGTGGAAGAATATACGGGGCGGAAACTAAGACAACCCAAAAGTGGTAAATGTGCAAACAGCCTCGTCGTGCCGTTTTGCGTGCTGTTGTGAACCCTCTTCGCGTCCTAGGTTTAGTAGCGAACCGCCGTTTGTTGTTTTTCATCACGGGATGGTGATGTACAGCCTCTCGTACATAGCTCGTTTACGGTACACAGAGAGGACAGGGGGTGATAGCTGTGACCATGACCATGACGATGACCTTGTCCAGAACGTCAGTGAGGGTAAAACGTTTTACGAGTTGAGCTGGGAAGCAATAGCGGCGATTAAAAAAGTAAAACGGTATGATAGAAGAGCTGGGACTGCCAGCGCATCGGGCGGATGCCAGAGTATCATATGAGGTTGGTCGTTTTTTTTCTGCTTTTATTCTGAGGTAAACCATAGAGTAATCGACAGCATTGTACATAAGCAGAGTCCCCGTGTTGCGCCGTGGAAGCAAGGGTGGCTTCCGCTGGACTGGAGTTGTACGCGGCGGAAGGCTTGTTGTGACCAAACCGCGTTTTAACTCAGTAAGAACTGCACCTTCGTTTTGGGGGGACACAATCCTTGGATTTGGTATCGGGGCACCTTCTGCAGTGTAGTTGAAACATAGTTCAGCGGTAACCTTGCGCTTTGTACGCAGTACCGTGTATGACACGTGTGGCACAGCCTTCCTTACACATCACACCCCCTACGGTATACAACCCGGGTGGTAAATATTCGAAAATCCCGAACAAACACCCACTTAATCACCGGGGGTATCATACGTTGTATAGCGCACCACCACAGTGTACCACGCGGGTAATACATTTTGAAAATTCTGAAAAAGTTATCACGGGGGGGGGGGGTGTTATACCCTCTCGTGTACGGTATACTGTTATTTGTGCTGATTGTTTTCTTCTCTTGGTTTTTTCTCTGTTATCTGGCAAGGTGGACGAGGTTGCGCGGAAGCACTTTCCCGGAGTGGAGTCGGCTTTGGCGAGGCCTCTGCTCTACAGCTCATGGCTGTCCAAGGTATAGCATGTTATATTATTAGTAGCTTCACATTGCAGCCGCTCTTCTGTTAGCCTCGGCGATACGGCTTGTACCTTTACTCATCACGCTATCATCAGACAAGCCACGTTTTGTTGTCGGCTTTGCCGAGGCCCCTGCTCTACAGCGCATGGCTTCCAAGGTATAGCATGTATAGCGTGTTACATAGCTTGTTATAATGTACTTTAATGCATTTTATTACTAGCTCCATATTGCGCTTGCTATAGATAAAGTTTGTAGATTTATACATCACGTTTTCAACACACATGTCATATATCGCAGTCGGCTTTTGCGAGGTCTCTGCTCTACAGCCTTTGGCTGTCCAAGGTATGCTATGTGTGTTCATAGGTAACTTTGTTCTACGGCCTAATTCGGGTGGGTATTTGGTTAGCCTTTTACCAGTAGTAGTTCAACGGACTCATACCTTAACGTAACGGACTGCTATTAATACATTTAACAGCTCCATGTTGCAGCTGCTTTCTTGTTGGCTGTGGCGCTTCCGTAAGCACTGATGTATCGATACCGTTTGCAGTCTGACACACCACACTATCAACAAGCATGTCAGATTTGTAAGACGGCGGTGAAACATCAATCTCCCACATGCAATACTTCCCAAGGGAAAAGGGGTAACTTGCAGCAAAGTTTCGTTTGTTCCGACCAATCAAAGCAACCCCCCACGAGCGCAATACGTAGCGGGTCCATACCTTCGAATGGACGGATTTGATCGGCATACAACAGCGCAATTCCCCAAACACCTATGCTCAGCGTACAGTAGCCCTACTCTCTACAACCGATGCTCGGGGTACATTAGTGCAGCTCGCTAAAGCGTCATGTTGTTATTCACTGTGCCGGACAGGACTACACCAGTGTCAACAAAGAAGAGCTGCGGCAGTTCCTCCTGGCCCGACTACGTGTCTTCTACGAGGAGGAGCTTGATGTGCCGCTCGTTCTGTGAGTTGCTCAAGTTGTGGTGGTCCATCGGTAGCGTCGGTATGTGCCAACCGGAATCACCGGCACTATATAGCAGCAACCGGTATTGCTCCGCGTACTGCCACTACTGGTTGTTCCAATCTGCGCCAAGCGAAACCACAAGCACTATAGCTGGCAACCGGCACTATAGCAGACAAGTGCCGCTATGGAGGGAACACTATACCCCGTAGGTTGACCCTTTTGGGGCCCATGCGTAGACCAAAAACACGATGAACGCGATTCCATGAATCGTCGACTGTGAGCGTGCACGAGTACAAGTATCGCCGTTCCGCGCAAGTGTCATGCAGCTCCTTACCAGGTACGTGGTAGCTCGGAAACACCTTGTACTCAGGCAACCGGGACTGCTTCATACGGCACTCGTTTTTTTGTTCAGCGTTGTTTTGTTGTTGTCCAAGATCGACTGCCCCCCCTCCCTACACCGGCAGCCCGGGCTGTTTTGTCATTAATCGTAATTTTCCAGCCTATTTTATTCGTCTATAAGAAGTACACTGACTTTGCTCTGTCTTGCTGAAGGTTCGATGGCGTTCTTGAGCACGTTCTGCGGATCGATCGAGTGCTGCGTCAGCCCATGGGACACCTCTTGCTCGTGGGAGAGGCAGGAGCAGGGAAGACCGTGCTCAGTCGCTTCGTGAGCTGGATGAACGGTCTAGGAATTTTCCAGGCAAGATATGGTTTTGGCCTTGTCGAAAAATGTGGGCACCCTCTTGAAACGGCTAAAGCCTTTTCTTTTACTTGATTAAGAAGTTGATTTTGTCCCCGGAGCAACCTCACTCATCCGTCAACACACATGTTGACATCGCAATACCCTGCGGTTCTGTTTCCTAGAAACGGCTATGCTCTACGCTCGCCGGATTTCTACGTCGGTGATTGGTCGTGCAATGGCACTGCCGTGTTGCGTCGTAGGTGGTGTACTGTTAACCCATTTGGAGCCCAGATATTACCACCGAAACAAGACCGAGTATTCGTTCTTATCGCCCATTTGCGAAATGACATGTTGCGATACGGCTTATCGTCGAGCTGAGCGCATGTGAATGAATCTTGTAAAACCTCCCTACGTTGTACTTCGGACCCATCTCCTACACGCCACGCCACACCACACCACACCGTTCTACTGTGGGTAGCGGGGGGGATGAAATCGTCATTGTCTTGGACAAAATTCCCGCGGGGGTGGATGGTGCACAACGGTACTGTTAGGTGTTGCACCGTGGGCGATGTAGTGACAAAGGCCTCCTTTTTTCCGATGTTGATTGTTGCCGCCCGGGAGCCTTCGAGCCCTTCACGGTGCCCATTAGATATCACCTCGAGCTGTATTTTAGAGCCAGCTTCAACGGACTAATGCGATGTAATTGTTGCTTCATGATCATTTTCACGTTAAACATGCACAGGTGAAGGCGAGCAACCGTTACACGTTGGAGCATTTCGACCAGGACCTTCGGGCCGTCATGTGGAGGGTTGGTGTTCAGGGCGAGCAAGTGTGCTTCATCTTCGACGAAAGCAACGTTTTGTCACCCGCATTCCTCGAAAGGTATGTCTGGTATTATGCGCCTGGGACAAGAGTGGGTTGGTTTTATCGGAGGTGGGTGCTCTCCGGGGGTTCAATCATCTACGCTAACTTATTTTTATTTGTGCTTTCATCAATACCATCCTTGTCTTGAACGGTGTACTGAAGATGAATCACCCGACTCACCACAACTACATGCGTACAATCCCTTCCATCTCGCTCTCTACGCCCCCCCCCCCGCCGCCGCCCGTACGCGCTTGGTGCGAGCAATGTCTACCCGGTCGATGAAGACCGGATGTGTTTCGTCCCGGCACTGTAGAGACAGGAGGGTCTATGATCCCAAGGACTACGGCCATGCGTGATATAATTACCCCCTCCCCCCTTCTGCTCCGTCTCGAGGGGGATGCGTAGTCAATGGTCCAATGACAAAGGCAAGCAACAGAGTACCGTCCCCCCCCGCCCTCTCCCCCACTTGTTTGCATTCGGAATACGCCGCTGGCTGCTGCCGTTGCCACCAGGATGAACGCGCTGCTGGCGTCGGGAGAGGTACCGGGGCTGTACGAAGGGAAGGAGCTGACGGCCCTCATGGCGGGATGCCGCGAGGCTGCTCAGCGGGATGGGGTCCTCGTGGACTCTGAGGATGAGCTGTTCCGACGGTTCACCACTAAGGTGCTTATGCTATCGTACATTCATACCTCCACATCAGTAGGAAACCCGAAGACTCGCCCGGATGCCCCCGGACGCCACGTTCAATTTTGACATTAAATATATAGCCCGAGTCGTCGGAATTATGCTTTTGCGGCGGTGTCGGAACTACAGATAGTAGATCCGTTTACTTTTGATACGAAAGCTTCGACGTTATATGTTTTTTTTTGTAGCCCCGCTTTTTGACGTGTAGTAGTATGGTAGGTAGGTATCGGCGTCTAGTTCTAGCACTTTGTTGTCACCGTGTAGTCCCAATCCTAGCCCCTGTTTTTTACTTCGATCTGAGTTTATGTTTTTATCGCATTTGTCGCTTTTGGTCCCGACATTTAATAGCTCGGCATTGCGCTGTTCATACTGATGAACTCTCGATTTTCGACGCGCTACCTCGATGTACAGGTACAACGCGGGCTTCACGTGGTGTTCACGATGAACCCTGCAAGCGCCGGCTTCGAAGGACGCTGTGCTACTTCCCCCGCTCTGTTCAACCGATGCGTTGTCGATTGGTTCGGCACTTGGCCCACCAAGGCTCTCGCACAGGTGACTATTGACGAGTCAACTGACGAGACTATTGACTAGTGCCAGGGCTAGCACTTTTTGCGCGAAGTATTTCTGATCCTCGGGGCTCCGTAACCCCTTGGGGCCCAGTGTTATTAATACTAACAATTGTCAGACGTCTATTCAACCGCCTTCCACGGTGTTAGCAGGCCATGCAAGTAATATACATATATATAATATGTGATGCAGCGTAAGTGTAGCCCAGCTGCTTGCGCTGCAGTTCGGATGTTGTACTCCACTTACGATACCCTACCCTAGCAGCTCCGGTTGCTTTATATGAGCGATGCCGTAATCGTCACTTTTTGGGGGGGCATTTTCCCCCTCTTATGGCCTAAAGAGGTCAACTTAGGAACTTGCCAGTATCGGTTGGATTATGTTTTGTGCTTTTTCGTGCTTGACCCGTTGTGGCACTATTACGGGGGAATGTACTGTACTACTGTACCAATCACTACTGTACCAATCACTACTGTACCAATCACTACTGTACCAATCACTACTGTACCAATCACTACTGTACCAATCACTACTGTACCAATCACTACTGTACCAATCACTACTGTACCAATCACTACTGTACCAATCACTACTGTACCAATCACTACTGTACCTATCACTACTGTACCAATCACTACTGTAGCGATCAGGACCAAACATGGTTAGGAAAACACAAGGGAGTATATAGCTTTTGGTGCGTATCGTGGGTCCCAATTGCTATGGCCCTCCGTGAATAGTATAGGGCATAAATGTGGGGCGTATATGGTGTAGGGCGTAAATGACATGGGATTGCTCATCGGGTCGCATTTTCACGTTTTTGCTCGGCGTTTTTTTGGGGGGGGTAGGGTATATGGAGCTCTCGGTCAGGAGTTTCAGAAAAGTTGGATTCGCTACGTATCGTAGCACCTGCCAATTGGTGGTGCCATGACCTTTGATTGATCCAATAGCCGCAGATGATATAACAGACGTGACATTTGAATCGTGGTTGACCTGGCCCGTCCTTGACAAAATGGTTGCAATGAGCTGGCTGGCCCTAACGCTAACGCCTGTGGGTTCTAACGCCTGTGGATTTCCTTACGTCTTCGTCCATGTGCACCCCAAGGTGGGCTTTGAGTTTACGTCTCACGTGGACACTGGCACATCGGAGTGGGATATCGACGAAGGCCACCCCCTAATGGAGGCGTTGGAGGGTCTCCTTGACGAGAATGGGGTCATGATGCCCAGGCACGCACTAGTCGCTGCCCTCGTGGGAGTGCACGGGTAAGTGATGGTCACCGTTTCAGTCCAAGATGGATTTTGGTTTTTCGTTGTCCTCCGGCAGATGGTTCTGGTATATTCCGCATACGTGCAGTATAACATAGGTGCGATACGAATATATGTTGACTGCGAAAAAAGAAAGCAACACTGAACAGGTTAGCCCTATATTCCCGAAGTGTGCGTATCGGGAGTGTAGCATGTAGCATGCCCATTGCTAAGTGCGGCACAGGTTGCAGTGACCCTATGTACCCCGCAAATGCGTGGTAAGCGGCGAAATGTGTTGAATTCCGTTGCCTACCACTGAGGAGGTTCTCGCCTTTCTTTTGACATGAGCGTGTACGAATCAGTTTTTTTCCCCAACTACTGCGTAGGTTGTCTTGCCTTCTTTTCCCGTTTGCATGCACGAATCAGGTATTTTGCACCTGCTATTTTGTGCTGTTGCTGGTTGCAGTGTGTTGATTGTCCAATGTCAAGCTCTGACCGTATTTGCTAGGACTGTGGTTTGGCATTTTTGGCTTGGTTGGCTTAATTTGGCTTAGTTGACCATGTTTGCTACAGCTGTGATGTGGCTTAGTTGGGTTACAATGTAAGCCATGCAACTCACTACAGTAGTCTCCCTCTATATTTCAACAAATGCTTTCGAACCACAAACGCCCCGATCAGTTGTCAACATGCGGAACTCCGTATTCCTTTAGGGACTGAAAAACCAATCCCGTTCGAAGGCCAAGTGGTTTGTCGGGAAAACAGTACGCTCGTTGTAAAGGGGTGAACTTACGGCGCGCAACCGTAAACACCTACTAGTATGGGCCCAAATATAAGCCATGTGAAGCCATGTGTACGTTGGCTTATAGTTAGGCAAAGCGGCTTAGACCCAGATTGATGAGCAACTGTCAATAGTAAAATAGTACTAATGGTCGTATACTATTCGTAGTACCTAGTCGGCCACTCACTCAAGTATAATCGGACACCGCCTAGCCCTTTTGACCTAATAGTCAGCCGACTTACCGGTACAGCCCTAATGCTTGCCCTTTATTTTTTCCCGTAATGATTTTGCAGGTGTGTGAAGGAAGCGACGGCGCACCCTCCTTCCCACTCATCGGCCGTACGGCACTACGTTTCCCCCCGAGACTTCTTGGGGCTGATCCGCGCATTTGTGGCTCTCGTCAACGAAAAGCGCTCAGAATTGGAGGACCAACAGGTGAGTGCAAGAAGAAATTAAAGCGCAAAAGAAAAAGTGGGTGTACGGTAGACAGGGAAATAAGGAATAGTGGCCACAACAGCGGTTGTACTATAGAGAGGGAGAAAATTAAGCATAACACGCGAAAGGGGCCGTAAAGTGGAAAAAACTGGTTGGGCAGCAGAGTACTCAGAGATGCGTGTATCAGGTAGAATCAGATAGTTTCACGCGCTATCAGGTTTTGGTAGTCTCGGCCGGGCTGTTTGGTTGCCGTTTTTGGCGATGTTCATGAAAAGGCGCATTTTTAAGGAGGCACATCTGTAGGATCCGCTGAGAACCCCTTAGAGCTTATTGCTGGTGTACCCATGATTGGAAAAAAGAGTCCGTCTGCATTCAGAGCGGCTTGACGAAGCTGAAGAACGTAGAAGGCAGCCGTGTTTTGTTGTATCATTGGAGACCTAGGCGGGACACTATCGGCCTTCATAAATTGCTGCTGTTTTTTTTACTATGACTATTGTATTGGTTGTTGTTGCCATTGTTGTTGCTGCGTTATTGTGTCCTTGACTCATGCCACAATCTGACCCGTGGTCTCGAAGGCTGAGATATATGCATGAGGCAGTTACTGCGCACCTCAGACACGATGATCCGCGCTGTCAAGGCCAGTACCCCACGTGCCATTTAGTTAACTTGGCGTTTGTTTGGAACTTTTGAACGCCGCGGAACAGCTTCACATCAACCTTGGGCTGGACAAGTTGAGGGAGACGCAGGCCGGCGTGGAAGACATGCAGAAGGGGCTGGCTGAGAAGGAGAGGCGCTTAAGGTGGGGTGCCCCCCCCAAATTGAAGTTGTTTTGCAACTATTAGTCCGCTGGCGGATGCTATTATGTCGACGGTTGCGTGATACTCGACCACTTTATCGTCTCCTACAAGTGAACGGTTAACAATATCTCCCCTTTTTGTTTTGTTGCTGTTCTCATATTAAGTCGAATAATCAAATTATGTTTCAAGTCTCTGTATTTCAACGACATGGTTATCGACTCTGCGCTTTGGGCCGTGTCACAAATTGGAATTGGGCACCCGTGGCATTTTGCACCTGAAAATATGAACAGGGCATGGTTTTTATGTTAATTCTATAGTTGAATGTACGCATTGGGTACGAAAGCGGCGTACCGCGCGCGTGAAAGCAATACGCCGAGGACTGGTACCGCGAGGGCGATGTGCCCTATGGAGGGAGGAGTGAACGCACCCGCTTGGTTTTTCGGACTCCAGTGGTGATTGCCGCAGATGATGACCCCGCACATGGAAGGTTTCAAAACATGTTGCTTAGTTTTTAGAAGCTATGGCAAAGCCGTGCTTGGTCGCGTGGCACACCGGCATTCTGTTGTTGATACGATGATGCCGTTGTGTTATGGTGTACCGACGTTGCGTTGTTTCAGGGAGAAGGACGAGCTGGCAAATGCCAAGCTACAACAGATGGTGTCGGGGCAAAACGAGGCGGAGAGGCGCAAGGGTGACGCCGAGACTTTGAGCACGGACTTGGAGAAGCAGAACAATCGCATCGCACAGAGAAGGCATCAGGTGTGCTGCATCACGTTTCAGCTATGACGTACTGGTATCACTATGTCAGTGAATACAAGGACTGTTCGGGCATAAGTATTAACACCAAACCATCCTTGTATTTTCTTACAGAGTGGTGAAAATTGGGTTAATTAATAATTGTTTGGTTGTTTGTTTCGGGGAGACGCATATTTAACTTATGTCGTTTGTTTTAGGGGAAGATTATATGATGGTTCAACGAGTTGCGGGAAATCGTAGAGGCTAGACATCGTATATACCTCCTTCAAATCAAATTTGGGCAGTTGCCACCGCCTTGTACCGCAACCTGAACCGTCACACTTGGGTACTGGATACAATTTGGACGGAGTCGCTCGCAGTGGCATGCAATCGCAACAACCATACCCAAGCTGTTTGATTGTGTTAACATGCCCATGTTGACGAAAGTTGTGTTTGATTGTACTCAGCAATAGGCGGAACCAAGCTCTTTTGTTGTAGCTACATTTGTTGACGAGGGTTGCGTTTTGATTGTACGCTGCTACAGGCAGAGACCGAGCTTTCGGAAGCAGAGCCGGCGCTATTATCTGCCCAGAGCAGTGTGCGCAGCATCAAGAAGCCACAGCTGGACGAGATCCGTACACTCACACGGTAAGCAACGCGGCAAGCGGGGCGACGCCCGCTGTTAATGCGAAGGGGCTAGCCATAGGCCTACACCTAAATTCTCTCTGCTAGTAGCCGTGCCGTCTGTAAGACACATCGGGTTTTACGTTATCCTTCTCTTAAATTGTAAATCGTATGCGTACTGTGTTGAAGGACAGTTTTCAACGAAGCTTTACTCACCTGGTAGGTTAACATAAATGTAAGGTGGCGAAGAGGTACTGTATTTCTCAACCCCTCTGTTTGCATCATACGTCCTTCATGTGTGGGACCGTCGCTCCATTGTGTGTTTCCTGCAACAGCAGTGGCGCGGAGGTGTTTCTCAGCGGTTCGCCTTGTGTTAGTGCGCGTTGGGTTTCATGCGGCTGCAAGTACGCCACTGCCACCTTGGGAAGTTGCGCGGGGTTTCTCCTTTGAAACCTGTCGATGGATTTGTGCTCGTCACGTTGATTGCGGGTGCAGGTTCCAGTCTGATACCCATCCTCAATGCTCGTGCTCCAAGCTGCTTTTTCCGTAACGGCAACAAAATGAAAATGCGTGTTTCTTTGTGAAACGTTTCCCGTTGCAGCCCTCCGCCGGCGGTTCAGACGGTGCTGACAGCGGTGGTCACGATGCTGGGACACCCCGAGCCTACTTGGGGGGAAGTACGCCGGGTAAGCGAGCCGTTTTAATGAACCATTGAGTTCGCAACGTTGGACAGTTGTGGCATATGGTGTATGCTGTAGTTTAGAGTTACCTTTCTGTTGCGATTTGCCGAAGACTCTCACCCAGGGCTACTATATTCCCAGCCTCGATCCGCCTGTGATCAACGCGGCGACTCCTTGCACCTACGTATAGCGATCTATAAAGCGTGCGTTGCGGGCATGTCAGCCTTGTAGGAAGAGCATGCAGCAATATCAACTTGTCGGACGCGCGTCGTATAGCTGCTATTGTTACGCTTTGGACACCCCCCCTACCCGGCGGCCTGGGCTGCTGCGTATGGCCGATTCTATAATGGTCATTTTGTTGGAGAGGCCGATTCTGTAATAGTTTTTTTGGATGGGTTATACTGGTTTGTCTTGTGAACGTACGTAAGCGAACGTAGCAGGCTAAACGAGGCTTATTTTGCAGTGAGAATGAGGCATGTCTGTATCGGGAGTCTGGGTCAAATTATATGGTAGGGATGAGAAAAGGGCACCCCAGGATCAATCTCGTGTGGAACTCGTCGCGTGCAGGTTTAGCAAACGCATGCAAAACGCAAGCGAGTTGTTGGGGCTCTTGCTGGTGACGTGGGTAGGCATGAGATTGTCTCTGGATTGGTCAGCCATGCCAGGCTTTTGAACCACTTTTCCCGTCGAACGGCTCAAAGGGGTTGATGCGGTACTGACGGGGTCGTCATGCGGTAGACTATTGATGAATGCATTGGTAAGTGTATTAGTAAGTGTAAGTGTATTGATAAGTGTATTGGTAATTGTATTGATTGCACCGTTTTGTTTTGTGAAACTTCTTAGCCAGTCTAGGGCAAAACCTGTAGCCCGGTTAGCCCGGTGAAGAAGCCCATGGTCTAAGTATACAACGACATCGGATTAAAGAAACAAGAAAGACGTTTCGACAGTTTAATAGGACTAAGAGGACTAAGAGGTTAAGGAGCCCCGTCACGCAGAAACGAAAAACAAAAAAACCTTATACCTCTATCGTCGCACGCGCCTACCTCTCCATCGTCCTCTCCATTGTCGAACGTGGGTGCTTGCCGTTTCACCAGTAACCGGGGTCCTACAATACCATAATGGCATACCATACCCGCATATAATCTTACATTGAATCTTGTATATAGCAAGCGAATAAAGTTACATGGGTGCCTACCTCTGCAGTGGCATCCCCCGCAAAAGGCGTCTTGTGTGCGGTGAGTAAAGTTGCATGGGTATGGCTTGCTGCGGTCCCGATCTTCGCGCACGGCACACCATAATAATAGGAATACACACTCAGTATGAGGTACGTAGTTTGTACCGTGGTTTTACCCACGTCGCTTGCATGGTACCCCCACACCGATGACGAGGCACGCCTTATCGGTGCAGAACTTGAAGAAACACGATGCGTGTTGCGCTTCATGTACTGCTCGTATCGTCTGCCACCCTGATGATGAACCACGCCTTATTGTATCGCTACATATCTTGATGCCGCCCCGACAGGTGATCAGCAAGGCGGACTTTATCGCTACGGTCGTCAACTTCGACACGGATTCCTTGACGAATGTCGTCATCAAGACGGTGGAAGACGTCTTCAAGAATGCCGGCGATCTCACCGCCGATTCTGTCAACAGGGCTTCGAAGGCTTGCGGTCCCTTGTATCAGGTGCGCTGACCGCAAGTTTTTCAGTACGTAACTTGTTCAGCATCGTAACGTTATAGTTCAGTATCACAGCGTAGTTGCTTCGGTATCGTAGCGCTATAATTGAGTATCAATGCAGTATCGGTCTGTATTGTGTGTCCGGGGGTTAGTTGTTTTGTAGTGGATGTGTTGAGAATGCCGACGATCCCGCCACCGATGCCGTTTCCATGCATATTTAACATGCATCTAAGGCTTGCGCCCCCCTGTATTAGATGCGCTGACCGTAAAGAGCGGCGATGCGGTACCACAGCACTCTGCCTCTGTCTGGTGAAACGCGCCCCTCTGTACCACGTGCGCAGACCGTATGCGGTGGGGTAAGACAATATTGTAGACATACCAGGTATGTTGCGTAACGGTGGGTCACTTGTTTGATAGCTTGTTGAATAATCCGGCGATGTCACCGCTTATTCCATTGCCGGAGCTTCTAAGGCTTGTGGCCATTCTATCAGGCTTTATCAGGCTGTATCAGATGCACCGACCGTAGGAGGTCCGATCTAACAAATGAAACTGCCCACACGCAAAGGTGCGTTTACTCCGAACTCCTTTCGTTGCACAGACTTATTGTAACGGTTGTATTGCGATCATTATTGTACCCGGTTGGGTTCGAATCACTGAGACAGACATTGGCAGCTCTTGTGTCGAGCGTTTTATGTTGACGTTCGCAAGCTTGTAGTCCACTGAACGTTTCTCATTCCGTTCTTCCCCTGTGGATTTTGCAGTGGGTGAACTCTCAGATCAACTTCAGCCGCATCGCCATCATGGTACAACCCCTCAAGGACGAGATCGCCGCCCTGCAGCTGGAAAGCGACAAGGCCACACAGCAGAAGAGGACCCTCGAGGCGCAGATAGACGAGCTTCAGAGAAGCATCGCCAGGTTAGTTTCTCGCCTCTTGTTCGTGTCTAAACGTTGTGCTTATGGTAGACAAATTACAGAGGAGCATTGCCAAGTTAGGTTATCGCGCCTTATTCCGCTAATGCATGGAAGCAGCATGTTTTTGAGAAACGAACTCAAAGGATCATTGCTGAATTCGTTTTTCGCCTTGTGTTCGGTACTACGCCGAAGCAGAATGTGTATGAAAGACGCACTTTTGAAGCGCATTGCGAGGTCTTTTTATCGCACCTTGTTCGGCAATATATCGTGCGTCCTATTAGCAGAACGGATATGATAGACGCATGTCAGAGGAGCATTGCCAGGTTAGTGTATCGTGTATTGTTCCAGTGATGCATCGATGGCAACAATGTTTACTTCCTCGAGTTTTCGTTTTGCCTGTATGGTGGCCGTACTGCGTGACTGGATGCGACTTGATATGGAATGATATATTGTTGTCACGTTAAATTTTGGCTATAATATATAGTCCGTAGTCACAGGACAGGCTCCAATCACTCTGGAGTGGAAGAATACCTAGGAGAAAAAAATATGTGACATGATAACACGCAATCGTGTATTGCGCGACAAGGCTTTGCATGAGATGACGTGACGAATGTATTGGTGTCGTGGCAGGTACAAGGAAGAGTACGCGGAGGCTATCAGGGAGATCGAGGCGGTCAAATCGGAGATGGAAGCCGTCAAACAGAAGGTATTACTTCACGGCACATGACTATGTTGTTGTTGTTGTTGTTGTTGTTGTTGTTAGCGAGGGTATACTGTCATGTGATGTCCCCCCCCCTCCGGGTGCCTCTATTTAACTGCGGTAGTGCAATGCGTGCATGCGCTCGCCAGGATGATGCGACAAATATGCTAACAAATCAGTCGCAGTGAGTGATTTTATCGTGATGATGGTGCAGGTGCAGCATGCATGCATATATTCGTACTAGTTCAAGAAAATTAGTAACTTCCACATGCGAGGGAAAAACGAGATCGCCCGCAAACTGTCGCCTTTATGTGTATCGGACCCTGCAGCTGGTACCAAGGATGTGTTGCGCGATTTATCATAACTACAAGGTAGTCGTATACCTGTGGTACGTTTTCATTTTTCTCTTTGGGTGGAATTGGTTTCGCGTACGCGGTATTTTACGAGGAGGAGGGCTCATGGAGATCACCCATGACATGGGTTCGAGACCGAAATGTTGTTTTTGGTGGAAGCTCGTGCACCCTTGCTGTCGCATGTACTAATGGTGCCCATCCATCTAGTGCTTCTGATGGTGTTTGGTCGGTAGCGTGTCTCTAGCTAGAAGGTGTTTTTGTAGACGGCATGGCTCTTTTTTAGCCTGTTTTATTATGAGTTTGGGTGTGTTTTTGCTGGGGAGGGTTTTTACACTCGTTTTGGCTTTCTCGTACGGCCTCGTCGTTCGTTTTCGGAACCCAATATATTGCAACTTGAGTGACGTTGGACTCCTTTCATAATTTCGTTTTTCATACCTGGAAAGGTTATCTTTGTTCAGTGATATATACATATATGTATCTATACCTGGTATTTTTTACAAGCGCCCCGTCCGGGATGTTGTTGGCGTGAAACCCAGAGTGTCGCAAAGTTGAAAGGGGGGGAATACATCTTTAAAACTACATAATAATAAAAAGTATGCACCGCGCAAGCAACACGAACTATTCATACCTACAACGAGTAACGAGTTTTTACTTTAGTCTAGCTCACATTTGTTGCTTTTTTTTATGCTGAACCCGTACAGGTGACCCGGGCGGAAGCTCTGCTGAGCAACCTCGAGCAGGAGCGGGACCGATGGAGTCAGTCGTCGGAGAACTTCACGAAGCAGCTGCAGTCCCTTATCGGCGACGGTCTGCTTGCGGCGGCTTTCATCACCTACGTGGGGGTGTTCGACTATCGCACCAGAAAGGTACCGTACCTTACGTCGAAGCATGTCGTTGATAGGGCTGCGAGCTGGCTGACTATACTAATGGTATACTGATAGTAAAGACGCGGAAGTGTGGTGAGCTTAAGCTTTATGTTTCCCCATCCGGTGTAGGATGAACAATGAAACGAAACTAAATATTTAAAAAGTACGTGCTAGTTACTATGAGTCGCCGATTACCAAGTAGCTAACTATCGTCCTTCCTTTGTTTTTATTTTACCTCGCAATGTGTGTGATATTTGTATATCCTGCCGTTCGTTCCTGGCACGTTGGGCATCTGTTTCGTAGATTGTGATGACGGGTTTGGCGTCTTTCTTCATTAGATACAAAATCAGCACGGACACCTTTAGTACGTGGTGTTGGATGTCGCTGGGTGGACCGAACGGTTTCATTCAAAGAAAGTCCACATAAACGGCTCTCACTTTGCTCCCGTTCCCATGGGACCGCCTCAATATCAGTGAAGACCAGTGTAGGAGGTCCCGTTGTTTTATTGACCCACACCATCACCGATCGTCTCGCATAAGGACCGATTCACGCCAAGATCGGTTCCCACGTGTATGCGCTCGTGCCGTTGTTGCAGACTCTCGTGGCGGAGTGGCGCTCAATTCTGGCCGACATTGGAGTTCCTTTCCGCCAGGAGCTGTCCCTTCGGCAGTACCTCAGCACGGCTAAGCAAAGGCTAGAGTGGCAGGTGAATAATAAACCAAAAACGACGCATAAAAACTACGGCCGCTAGGTTAAGGGCTGTTGCTTTTCATATCGTCATCGTCATATCGGACTCGACTCCATTGCGAGGATTTGTACTACACGAGCATAGAATGAACTAGCGTGTGCTGCACGGTCCGTTCACGCTTCGGTAAGACTGCACTTTCGATATCTTGTATCGCTCATACATGGGTCCCAAAATGAAGATAGATTGTCACCCCGGATAAGCTGCTGGCGCCTCTCTATGATAACGGAGAGTGGCCTTTTCTTGTATTGCCTTTTGTCGCTGTGGAAGCCATATGGGTATACCAGCGGATCCGTGGTGTCGAGTTTCGTTGATTGCTCGCCCCGCTGGCGGCTTCGTTGGATGCGCGGGGCCCTATACTTTTGAATGTTTGTTCCGGTGCTCAAAGCCTGCAACACGTTGTTTTTGTATGATACATGTTCTATCTTCACGCTCCTGGGGTATTCATCCACTCCTGGGCCTCGTTTACGTTTAGTTTTGTTCACAGCACTTTTACTCTCCAGCCCAACTCGTAAGATGTTATACCCTCAGCGATCTTCTGGGCAAGCCATGGTCACAGGTGTCTTCCCTTCTTCCCCCCGAGCTAGTGGAGCCTGGCCTGTGACTACGGACTTGGGGTTAGTGAGGAACCAATGTGAGAAGAGCAAGAGCAATGTCGTTGCCTTACCTTGTACCTTGCTGGACAGGTTATGGGGCTGCCTGCTGATGATTTATGCCTCGAGAACGCGGTGGTTCTTGAGAGGTTTAGCCACAGGTTCCCGCTCGTCGTCGATCCCGCCGGCCAAGCTACTCGGTTCCTCCTCAACAAGTATAAGGTGCGGCGTAGACCCTATAACAAGGGGGCGCTACGATTTTTGAAAGCTCGATCTAAGAGAACTGCAGATTTAAGAGAGGTTTAACGGCTTGTCACGGGCATAGCAACAGCTACATGACGACGCATGCTACAGGAAAGGTACGCCTTTTTTTGGCTGAGGATCCTCACTTGAGGAGGAGTATACTATTTTACTATAATACATACCCTAGAAAATACCCTACAATACCCTATAATACCCTACAATACCCCTCTAGGGCAAAAACTGATTTTTGGAAAAATAAACGTGCTTTTTGTCATGACCAACCCGATGGCCTAGGTATGCAACGATTAATATCGCAAAAAGAGATAGAACATTCCGACGATTTGGGGTTAAGATGAATTTCAAGGAGCCCCCCGTCACTCACAAAATGTTTCAGAATAAAACTGCCTCCTCTATCGTACCTTGCGTCTGATTTTAGACATTCGGATTTTAGACAGGTACCGGCTTAAGAGAGGTCTACTTGGTCTAACCCACCCTTCTCATATATATCGTACGTCGAATGACGGCAATGACGGCAGTGTACGAGGTGTGGTGAACGGCGATTTTAGAAGCAAATGACGTGACGGACGCTTGAAATATGGTAATTACTACCAGTAGGCTTTTGTGTGCGCTGGTTGGCCCGTGACCGATGCTCGTTTTTTAGTGACGCAACGTCATTGGATATATTTGTACATGGCAGCGGTGGTGGTGATGGTGGTAGTGGTGGTCGCGTAGACACGTGCTACGGTACGGGTTGCACCTTAATAGGGTGATTTTCTCGGTTGCGTAGATCAGCGCTCGAAGTGGTTTGCTATAGCGGAATCACCCTCCGGAGTATAAAAACGTTCGCGCTCCGCCCCTTCCAAAGCCGTCGACACCTCAATCAAATCTGGTAGTATCCGCTTCTTCCGGTATCCCATATTGTGTACCCGAAAACCTGCACTCGGTAAAGCAACGCCATCCTGTGTGTAGTGCGACACACAAGTTCCGGCCGCTCTTTTTCGCAGCCCTTCTCTGATCCAGAGTGGCTTTGATTAATGCCGACCGTGCAAACGAAGGAACACGGGGCTTGTTTTTTTGTTTTTTTCTCTCCTCCTGTTGGGTTCAAGCTCTTTACCGAAAATGTCGCGCTTCTGTTGCAAAACGTTTTCTTAGCATCCATCCTCTGTATGTGCTGCAGATGCTCTTCGTTTCTTGTTGAGCGTGGTGATCGCACGAACTCACGCCAACGCGCGCGGGCTTATTCATTAGCGCACGACACGCTGGTTTCGATTGTTCCCCTCGTTTTCCTGCCTGTCCTCGTTTTCGACGACTGCCTTCATTTTCGTATTGCTGACGACTTTGTACGCTTTAACAGGACCGGAAGATCGCGACAACCTCATTCCTGGATTCGTCGTTCATGAAGACACTCGCCAGTGCCATCCGGTTCGGAACTCCGTTGCTCGTCCAGGTATTGAACGGCACGGTATGCCAAGCTTGTACCATCCTATGGTATATTGGCACGTCCCCATCCTTCGTTACACGTTACCCTTGCATCGATGCCACAGGGTTTCAAACCCTACCCACCCCACCCCGGCATATATTAATGTTTAGAGCTTTGAGGCGGCAGAATTTAACCTCTATGATAGTCGGTATACCTGGTAGTCGGGAAGTGCCGCTAGCCAACTAGCTGACTTTAGTCGGCAGGTCGGCTGGCTTAGCCAGCTGATAGCCAGGTGACTTGCGACCCAAGAGAGGCATGCGAAACGAGCCAACTTAGCCTCCACCGACCGAGGAGACCCCGCTCGTAAAGGAAAAAATTCATCCCGCAGCAAACGTTTCCTTCAAGCATGGAAACTCAATCAGTCGGATAGTCGGCCTCCCGAGAAACGACTACCAGGTATCTATATAGCCCGACTCATACCTACAGTAGTCGGTGGCTTAAGTCGTGCCGGCTTCCAGCTCAATTACCGTGCATTGCCACGCTTTGTTGACATGTTACCTACGTCCCCTGCCCTGAACCTCCTTCATGGTACGGGTGAGCCGGCATCTCGGGCTCCGTGCTAAAAACATCCATCGCAAAACGCCAAAACGTTCAGACCTGTGCCGTCGTTATCCCGGAAAGGAATTCCACACTAGTTCCAGCGTTTTCGTCCCAGAAAACGAGGGTGCAATTGTGAAGGGGTTAACACGCTACCTGTACACCCCCCCCCCCCCTCACCCTCTATCCCCCCCCCCCCCCCCCGCCGACCGCTGGTCCCATCCGCCTGTTGTGTTGCCATCGGCCAGGATGTGGGGAGCATCCATATCACCACACTTGAACACGAAACCTGTTCCGTTGTCAAGTTTGTTGCCTGTATCTCCCCCCCCCCCCCCCCCCCCCGCCCTCCGCCTTGGAAGGGATGGGTGGTCAATGGCCAAATGGCTAAGGCACGCAACAAATGAGTATCCCTGCCCCCCCCCCCGCCTTTAATCCCCTCTTTCCTTTTCCACTTTTCGCCACTGACCAGGATGTGGAGACTGTGGATCCCGTGCTCAACCCGCTTCTCAACCGCGAGCTGCAGCGCACTGGCGGCCGCACTCTCATCCGCCTAGGGTCGGAGGACATCGACTACAGCCCCGACTTTTTGCTGCTTCTCGTCACTAGAAACCCCGGTGCCCGCTTCACCCCCGACCTTTGCTCCAGAGTCACCATCGTTAACTTTACGGTTACCCCCGCGAGTTTGCAGAGTCAGGTGCGGTGCCAATGGCTGTGATAGAAACCCCACGATTTTTTTTTGCTGGAACAGCGGTAGGAAAATTGTTTGTGGTCAAGACAGTTACCGAAGAAAACGGACCTGCGTGCCCGAGTAGCGGTATCAACCTGTTGTTATATACCTCCGTCGTTTTAGTTCGTACCGTGTGTATAGTTTTCCATGTACGGTGTGGTAGCGTGTTCCCAAGACCGTCAGTGTGGTTCTAAATCGGTTGACCAATCGCGGATTACCACGTCTTTTGGGGACCAATGAGGCGTCTCTGCTACAATCAGCCGGAGATCGCCACCCAGGGCTACTATCATACCGCTGCATTGATTCGCAGGTAGCCAACGCGGCACCTATACTGCAACTGCTGTATATAACATGATTTCCGCGGTATCAGAACAGGACTGAACATAACGGAGTTGCTTGTTATGTCGGAACCTAGTGGTGAGCAGTCGCCGTTTGTTTGTGTTAAGACCGGTGACACTGGAAGGCCAAAAGTTTGAATTTCCCGAAGACCCCAGCCAAACTTTGCCTGAACGGTCGCCGATGGACCCAATTTGGTAGATTTTTTTGTTTTTAACTTTCCAGAATTCCGAAATAGACTATTTCTCGCGGCGATTTTGGCCAACATCGGCCTGAGAAATTCTCAGGCAGATGTTGGATTAGACACGGCGCAATTTCGTGTTCTCCACACACTTATTTCGACGAAATCGACAGCGTCGTGAACTCTAAACGTGGCGAGCTCGTTAGGGGCTCCGACCCCCCCTTGGTATACAGTGCTCACTCTACGGCCGGCGATTCGTGGCGGGCGCCGATCAGGCTTATGTTAAAAACACATTTGGCGGCTGGTGTGTAGAAAATTGAGACAAAAATCTCTATCGTCTCCCAACGGGCGAAACACAGAATTTTGAGAGGATGTGGCGGAAGACCACAGGACAGCACAAGCAACCTCTCACGCCCTAGGGCGTGGATCGAGATGAAGTCTTCAGCGCTTTCACACACTCATGTGCCCTTGTCCTGAACGAAGAGGAGTGATCATGGGTTGTCTCTATCTCGAGATCGAAAGTCAATCGTGTTTGGTGGGCAGTGTTGATCAAGGCTTGGTGAAAAATAGACAAATTGACCTGTTGGACCGCATGACCATAACAAGAACCAGAAAAAATATATTCTAGTATTTTTTTCCCCATAGCGACGTTACCCGGAATATTTCAGGACGTAACCCCCAAACAAACTTTGGAAAAGTTTTGGCCCAATTATCGGCTTTCCATTGTCATTGGTCTAAACGTAAAATTCGTGCATGCTGTGTGGGCAGGCGCTGGGGTCGATCCTGAGGGCGGAGCGGCCCGATGTCGAGCAGCGCAGAACTCAGGTGCTGCAGCTTCAGGGCGAGCAGAGTGTCAAGGTATGCGTCTGGTAGTTTTTTGTTGGAATGTTTTAGTTTGAGGTGTGTTTTATGGTTCGGTTTGACTGTTGTTGGAAGTGGCTCGAAGCTTGCCCGCTTGCATGGTTACTGGTAGTTTTTGTCCGTAGGATGGCGTGCCTTAGTGTTATGTGATTCGTAGCGAACGCGGGGAATTGGGCATGTTGCCATTTCAACTTTATTCGCGTGATAGTGATGCAGCAGTCACTCGTGGAAAGAAACATGCACATTTGATGCTGTTGGCAAGCATTTTCGACCGAGCTCTCAAGTCTTGGACTCGAAATCAAGCGTGATATACTGTCATGGTGCTATAGTAATCTCTTTAAATGTCCAGGTACACATTCGGCGCACCCCAGCATAGCAAAACACACAGCACACATTCTTGGCAAGACTACCTTTCAACCCTTGGGGCCCGGGGTTTGACACCCAAAATACGAGATGTGTGGTACTAGCAACCAGTCTAATAGTGCCAGCTTACAGCAGTGCTGGTAGTACCGGGCGGTGCGCATGTCGCACAACCCCTGACTTGGAGGTCAGGCATCACAAGCTCAAAACGTTATCCTCTACCAGGTATCCCTCTCCAGCCCAGTAGTACGTCGTGTTCCCGCTGGTGTTCCCGTTGGTGTTCCCCATGGTGCTTCCGACCGATGCTGTAGTCGTCACAGCCGTCGTTTCTCGTCGTTGTTTTTGCCCTCTCAAGCGGCTCTTAGCTCCTTTACATACCCTGCATAATAGATGTGGCACACATGCTAACACAGATCCTTCTTGGTGGGCTATTCTTGTTGCGAACGTTTTTTCCCACATAACCCAGCTGCGTCAACTGGAGGAGCGACTACTGGACACGATTAGCGCTGTGCAGGGGACGATCCTCGACGACGACACTGTGGTGCAGGCTCTGGAAGACCTTAAGGAGGAGGCTGGAGACGTGGCCAAGGAGGTACGGAGGATCTTACTGCATCGTCCGCTGTACCGCATCCCCTAGGCATGTAGGACTTGGTTGACCCTGTTTTCGTTTCAATATCCCAACGCTAAACGTACGAGAAAACCTGGTATAGATTGCTTACCTTGCGTACGTTGCTTGTGTATCTTGCTTTTTACCTGATGCGTTCGTTAGACTTTATGTATTTTCGGATGTTGAGTAGCGATGCCCGTCGCTCTTGCTCAGTATACGGTGGTCCCGCTTCCTGTGATGCTTTAGTTCTCTCGCTTTGCGATGCATCAATGCACAGAAGATAATTTGTATATCTGTTAATGCGCAAGTAATTTTCTATCTTGTCCCAACTGTTTTGGTTGGTCCACGCTCCACGGGATGCTTTGATTGATTTGATTGATTTTGTTGAGATATCACACCGTGTAGACCAACTACTGCCTATAGCGCATGTCAGCTCCAATCATGGCCCAAGATGCTTAAAGTTGCTCTCTCTCGTTTGTTTCGGTTTTGGTGCATGCGGCCGCTATAGGTGGAGCATACTCGCGATGTCATTTTAGAAGTGGAGGCCGTCTCCGGACTGTACGACGGCCTCGCGGTGTCGTGCAGCCAGCTCTACTTCGCGCTCGAGACGCTTAAGGACATTCACTTCCTCTACCACTTCTCGCTCAGGTTCTTCCAGGACATCCTGGCCCAGGTATGGCGTCAGAATGTGCGAGGTTACAAGGGGAAATGTCATAATACCGTATAGGTGTCCCTGGTATTTTTTTTTATTTTTTTTTCTGACGGTGGTACGTGTCAGGCTCACGGGGGACTGCCATTTACAGGTGGATGCATGAATTTTTACTCGTTGTTTTTGGTCGGGATGTTTTTTTTGCCTTTTGGTGACGGTGTTAGGGTTGGGGCTACTAGGCCTAACCGTATATCGTGGAAAGCGCGAGATTACGTGCCAGACTCAACTGTCGTACTGTGTGTTGTCTTCACATCAAGCCGTTATTTCTACCCACAACATCAGTACACCCAGAGTCCGTGGTGATTCTTCATCCTATTAATGGAGAAATACGAATTCGGTGGTCACAGACTGTGAAACAGAGTAAACCAAACAGTCGCAACTAATCAAGGTAAAGCAAGTGCTAGCATACCGGGTACGAGAACACAACAAAGCAAGCCAGACCATTAAAAGAAAAAAAGGAGAATAAAAATAAAAATAAAATAAAACACCAAACAAACGAAGCAAAACAACCGACAGGTGTTCTGAAGAATGTGATGCAAGAAGACCGGAAAGGGAAGGTTGCAAGAAGAACAACATACGTGCTGAACAGGAACTTGTACCTGTTGCAAGGACAAAACAGCACGAACAAGATAACTGCTGTTTCACAGACGAAAACAACTCGATGAAGAGGAAGAAAATACTGTACCGGCATAAGGCATAAAAAGGCATAATAAGGCCGGTGGGGAGGGAAACAAGGGAGCAAACAAAAAGAAAAAATAGAAAAATAGAAAGAACGACAGCAAGTCATTACTGTCGCTTTCGCGCTCCCCCCATTGAACTCAACGAAAACAAACAAGGCAGAAACTACCACTCGCTGTAGAGGGTTCAGGGCTATAGTAGCACACGCTCCTCTCGTTAGTCGAACTTGTACCTTGCCACACGATCTACCATTTCGTTTCTTCATTCATCTACAGCTGTATCAGTACGGCTGCCCCCCCCCCCCCCCGTCCCCCCAATTTCCCTTGGTTGCTGCTCTTGGCGTCCTCTGTTGTAAGGCGTTGCGAGCTCTTCTCCGCCTCGGCCCTGTGCATGTCGTCACTGTGGGCGTAATGAATGACTTATGACTTCCAAGTTGGCGACCCCGTTGGTTCCAAAGCTGACACGCGAAAAATGTTACGCTTAAAGCGCGCCCCATTTAGTTTGTCAGTGCTACGTTGGCGCCTAGCGACTGGCTGATGGTATCTCCGCCTCTTTGATAACATGACGCTCATCGTTTGCAACCACGGTTATGGTCTGATTACGTTGTAGGTCTTGTCCAGCTCCAAGGAAGGCGCCGAAGGGAAGGCGGCTTCTTCGAGCGGCAAGGGAGACGCTGTGGCCAGGCTTTCTGTGCTCAAGTCCAGGCTGTTCCGTGCAGTCTGCCGGAGGGTTTCGAAGGGTTTACTCAATAGGGACCGCCTGCTCTTCGCGTTGAGGCTTGCGCAGGTAAACACAATGTCATTTTTGGGGGGCGGATGTGCCTGGCCGTGAGGAGATTGCGATCTGCTTTGGTCTTGACATTGCCAGAGTTGTTTTGGTGTGCCAAACATCGTTATTAATAGTGCCACACTTGACTTTTTCTTTCCCGCGCCTTAGTAGAGTCGTGTTCATGAGAAAAGGAAACTTTTGCGATAAATGCTTTGATTATTTTCGTGTTTTATCGAATAACAAAGAAAAAACCCACATCGCGCGAGTGAGGAACTTCGCCAATAGTTAACTTCACTGCGCGTACTGTTCTTGTAGTGATGTTTGCACGTCGTGGTTTACCTCTATTTTGTTTTGCCGGTAAAGTGGACCATAACTTACCTGACTAATATTTTCACTTGGAAACCCATGCAGCTTGATTATACCCACGTGATTGGACAACGGCATTTGCCACGCATGCGCACGCAATGGGCCCCTGAGCAACCTCACGTGCGCTTGCCCTTTTACCGCTCCTAAAGTAGTTCCCCTCTAATTCCAATCAAGTACACTTATTCCAAGTGAGTTTTATCCAAAACGTGGGTGCAGTCATACACTGGTGAAATGGTTTGGCCGTCGTTAAGCTGGACATTCTTCCGGCCTATTCGTTGTTGCCCTGCTACAGCTGTACGTGGAAGATGACAGCAAGAAGTCGCCTACGATGGAAGAACTGGAGACACTGCTTGGGGCCGCTGGAGTGGGTGCCGGAGCGACATCGTCCCGTCTCGGTGAGATTTTACCACAGCTTGGTGATGAGGATCATACAGTATTGGCCCCGCCAACCGAGTTGTTCTTATTTGAGTAAGGTTTTTATTGAAACCATCGTGTGACACCATCTTCAGCATAGATTACTAGAGCGGGTATGGTATAGCACTGGCCGTCAAGCTCGATTTATGGGCCCAAGTCTGTCGGCGTCCCCTGTACTCGTTTTTTTTATCACTTATGGGCCTATGCGGGCAAGCTGCCTCCTGGTAAATAGATGTCGGCGTTAATGCGCGATGGAATTACCTGGTACATATCAGCTAGCTTTGGGGAGCTCTGCGTAGTTCGGTAGATTTTCTATGCTTGGAAATCGTGGCTCGTCATGTGATGCAACACTCCGCGATGTTCGATTATCGTGTTGAGCGCTGTGACGAGAACTAGAGCCGACAGGGAACGATTTTGCGCTTGTTCACGCCAATGAGAATCTGGCGTTATTCATCTCCGTGCACAAAACCTACGCCGCGACCCTCTTCTCCCCCCCCCCCCCCCCCCTCGCTGCGCTGGGTCTCAATACATCGCCACGCGTATATACCTCACACCATGCCCGTCCCCCCCTACTCTGTGTGCAAGGGGCGGTGCCGAACATCCCCGGGCGCACGCTCTCCGAACGGCAGGCGCGAGACGTCGGGGCGCTGCTAGCGCTACCGTCGCTAGAACCGCTCGCCTCCCACCTTTCCTCAAACCCCGAAACGTGGTGCCAAGTGCTCGACGAAAACGAGGCTGAAAGATTCCTCCCTCTTAGCGGCTGGACTACCGACGAGGTTTCCAAAGAGAGGCAGGCGTTTTTGTCTCTGGCGGTGGTGCATGCTCTCCGCCCCGACCGTACCATGGCGGCCGCAGCAGAGCTGGTTGAAAGGGTGTTTGCGGAAGATGGAGGGGGTTCGGGAGGGCAACATGCGAGGGTGCCATGTGGCTTGCCTTGGGATGATGCTTTAGATTTGGAGGCGTCTGTGAAGGAGGGGGCGGGGCCGGAGGCGCCCGTGCTGCTGTGTTCGGAGGCCGGCCATGACGCTAGCTGGAAGGTATGTACCATGACGTTGACTCGGTACAGTTGTCATGGTGATGCTCTTCTGTGTCGGATGATACATTAGTTACCGAATTACACATTATTTATAGTGTAACCTCTTTAGGAATGCGCCCATGTTTTTGGAGACAGGCACATGGAAATAGTCTTGCAGAAAGGAAGGGCCCTAAAGCCTGTTGGCATTAGTTTGGCACCATGGCAACAACTGTGTTTTGTAGGAGGTGAACTCGGCGATTCGACGGCTGATCTGTCGGACACTTGTGTGGCGGAATGATCTTGCCATGAGTGACGGGCACACTCTGGCACGTTGAAACATGTCGCCTAGTCGATAACTTTTTGTTGCATACGAGTGCTGTAGATGCTGCTGTACTAGGAGGCCTACCGCCTTGCAACGTTTTTTTTCTCCTCCCTCTCCTCGGTTGTGACATCCCGGTGTGTGATTTTCAAACGGGCCGTTGCACCACTGCTGTGCGACTTTGCGCTTTTGAACCCTTAGGTGGATGCGCTGGCGAGCTCAATGTCTCGGCCCATGCATTCCGTGTCGATGGGCTCATCGGAGGGGTATGAGATGGCGGACAGGGCTCTTAACATTGCGTCCAAACAAGGGTGAGACGTTGACACGACGCGTATGAAAATACGTGGAAGTGTGGTGAGCTTGAGCTTTATTTTTCCATATCCGCCGGAGGATTAAAAAAAAAATAAAAGTTGACCTCACTTGTCTTGGGGTAGATTTGGTTCTTGCGCGTTTTTTTGTGGGCTACATGTCAGCATCGTAGTCGATCCGCGCTAGGACTTTCTGTTCGTCTGATGCAATACGCGTTATATTTTTCGTCGCTTGGCTGGTTTTATCGGGTCGTAGGTGTTGCTGAGGAATGCTGCGTTTATTGTCTTGGTGCTTGTTTTCATGTTGCGAGCCCTATGTTGATTATTAATACCTGGTATTAATAGTACTTTTGCTTGGCGGGTATTTATGTTCGCATGACAAAACAGACCCTGATAGTCGTTGCTTCACCGTTTTTGTCAGGTCGTGGGTGTTGCTGAGGAATGCCCACCTGTGTCCGGAGTGGCTTGCGGGGCTCGAGAAGAAGCTCAGAGGGCTGTCGTTGCACCCATCGTTCAGGCTCTTCCTCACATCGGAGGTACGTGCCCGGAATAATTCTGCACCGTAATCAGTACGATGTGCGCCGTTTATATCCTATGGTTGGCGCGGTGTTGATTGTTTGCGTCTAAATCGCTGTTCGCGGTGCCGCCTTGTACTGCTACGTCTGCAGTCTATGCTTTACCAGGTACAAGGGTACCCGACGCTGTAGTTTACTGGCACTGTGCGTAGGTAATACAAGCTTCCCCTTCGGGATGTGGCTGGCTTGAAACTCTGGGGGTATGTATCGCAACTTCAAAAGGGGGGGAGAGAACTGAAAATCAAAGAAAAAAATGCACTGTAACTCGGCAAGTAGCACCGATTATTCATAACAGCTAAAACGAGATTAAATTTAGTCTATATGTTTTTTTTCCAGTTGTACCCGTCGGTAGTATATTTTGTTAACACGCATGTGTAGGTGGTACGTGTTTTTTTCCAGGTTTGTGCTCAGGAGTGCGTTTGCCTAATTTTGGTCTCACCTTTTTTGCCGCCGCCACGTTTCATGCGTAGGTGCACCCGCGCCTGCCGCCTAACCTGCTCCGCGCAAGCGATGTCCTGGTTGTCGAGGCTCCCTCCGGCGTCAGAGCGAACGTCCTCCGATTCCTCAATGGAATTCCGAAGGAACGCATCTCGAAACGCCCTGCGGAGAGGAGCAGGTGACACGCCTCCGTGCAGAAGTACTGTTTACCACATGGCGGAGCTTCGACAGCAGGGTTGATAGTCCGCACTATTTCGTCTCCTTGTGATACATTCATTCCCACAGTTTTTCCAGGCGGTCGTGGTTAGGGCTTGGGGTTCGTGTTGCTGCTTAACGTCAAATTTATTTCAACCATTTTGTAGGGGCTGGGCCAAGGGCGAGGTCTGTTCAGCCCTCCTGTTTAAGGCAAAGCCCTGGATGTGGGAGAAATGGTTCGCTCCTCCGCACAAGTATCAGCACTTTTCTATGGGCTGAACATGGCGGCGAAAGCATAGAGTTGTACCGTGTAGTTTCTTTCTCGTTGCGATGAAGTCGCCTGTGGTTTCGGACAGCGCGTAAATTATGTCAACATCTTGTGAGCGCCTGTTCTGAGCCTTTGTTTGTGCTCTTGGTCGCTCTCGTGGGTTGCGTATGCCAGGTTGTACGTGCTCCTGGCGTGGCTACAGGCAGTGGTACAAGAGCGGCTGCGCTACGTCCCCCTCGGCTGGAGTAAGAGGTGAGCTTGTTGGTGCGAGTTTGTAATCATCTATACCAAGCCAAAATAGAGGGACCCCTTTCGAGGTGGCTAGAGCCTGTTTTATGCCCGCCACCGATCAGGATACCGAAAATTACGAAATCAGGGCCGGCGACGATTCCCCAACCACCGATGCACACATATTGACCACAGTTATAAGTATCCTGCTGCGCGAGTGTTTAGCGACAGCTAAACTATCTTTGTCTATTTTGTGCCATCCTTCGTGCGACATTCCAACACGTCTGTGTTGCAAAACCCGTGCGGCAAAATAAAAAAGGGTCGCCGGTGCCACCGTCGGTGCTAACTAGTGAAGAGCGTGGACGGTAACTCGGCCTCACTTCCCTTTTCAGAATGGCGTGGATCTCGCTATGATTAGACACCTGAATGGAAATGACGCCCATTGTATATGTTTTCCCTGGTCTTGCCCAGCGTGGCATCTTCTCTTGTTGCCGATCTTATCACGACGCCGTACTCACCATATGCTTTAATTTGTTTTTTGTCGTGGTGCCGTGTCTTATGGCAGGTACGAGTTCAGCGAAGCAGATGCCGCGTGTGCGCTCCAGGCAATCGATAGTTGGGTGGAGAGCGCGGCGCACGGGGCGCAGCACATCAGCCCGGAGAAGGTATCGTACATTTCCAGTTGGTCGCAGGCCATGGAGTTGTTGGCTTGACCGCTTACTCGTTTTCCGAATGTGTCGGGACGCTTCCACCCAACGTAGTATGTTTTATATATATTTTTCATTCTTGGTATTCTGAGTAGTGGAAGGCTATGATTATATTACACTAGGTTAGATTCGATTGCGGCGGCGAGACAATTTGAGAACAACAACAGCAACATAGCGGTCGCTGCCTGGACGTTGTTGAATACAGGGCAAGCGGCTGGTGCGCGAGGTTACTGATATTGGGCCCTTTGGTGATGGGCAAGATGGTTACTTCCAAGTTTCTTGTTTATCTCTGTAAATCTGAACAGATTAGGCTCACGATAACGCTCGATTTGTGCTCAAGCACGCCCTGTTTTGCCTTGTCCACGTGTGTCTGTCGTGTAGGTCCCGTGGGAAGCTCTTCGTGCGCTGCTGGGCCAGAGCGTTTACGGTGGGCGCGTCGACAGCGTGTTTGACCAGCAGCTGCTTGAAGGCTTCGTGTCTTCCCTCTTCCAGCCGAAGTCTTTTGACCTCAACTTCGCGCTGTGCAGGTACAGTGACGGCCGGCTCGGACAGGCTTGTCGTCTGACTGAAGTGATGCAACATGCAGTTCCTTCCAACGAACAACAAGACATATCACAGAACACGGCGACTCACAGAACATGGCATACGAAGTATTACAGGACACGCGATTGTTGCAAACCTCGCAAGCATGTGGTGTGCGGCGTGCGCAAGTGCTCGTGGAATTTTTGTTTTCGCCTTTGCCGGCGGCGGCATTAATTGGGAACGCACGGTATAAATAGCAAGTAGCGGGACTACAGTAACGCAACAGGTAGCTCCTTCTAACGCACAGGACATTATGCCACATTACATGCCATCGGTGCCGTACCCGCACGCATGGTGTTTAACGTGCAATATACGCGTTTGACAGAATCGATTTTCGCGTTCGAGATCAGCGGCAATATTTCCAGTGTTCTCGCCAACTCGACACGAGTGCGCGCAGTACTTCCCGACATATATACCGAGTACGTGACTGACGATTAGTGCGTTCGATGCAAGTAATACAGTCTGTACATGCTTCAAGCCACGGCCCCTGTAACAAGCGAAGCATTCGCCAGATGCTCGTTAGGTCCTCTGCGCACATGCAGCCCCCCCTAAGTCTACGGCAATGCACAACAACGAGTACCCCCTCCCCCCACCCACCCACCCTCATTGTTTGCCTGGTCGGTCGAAACCCGATGTGCTCCGTCCCGATATTGTGTGGATGTGAGACCCACGGTCTTATTTCTACCCCCCCCCCCCCCCCCCCCCCCCCCCCCCCCCCCCCACTCTGATGATGACGCCTGCCTACCTCCAGCTCTCACGAAGCTGGCGCCTCGCAAGCGTCGGCACTAGTGTGTCTGCCGGACGCTACGAGCCCCGACGCGTTCATGAAGTGGGCTAACCGTCTGCCGGCTAGCAACCCTCCCACGTGGCTGGGGCTCGCTCCTAATGCGGAAGCGGCGCTGCTAGCTAGCAGGGGTGAACAGCTGCTGTCCACTTGGCAGGTGACCGAGGGACGAAATTAACTGCAGAATACTTGGTAGCTAACATGTCATGTCTTGCAGTGGATTGCACCGACATTGATCGGCATATCAGAGCGCGGCTGAATGAACGAACGCGGCTGTACCGTCCCCCCGTCCCCCGATGAAAAAGCGGAATTGTATGTAACCCACAAATTTCCCGTTTTTGGGCGAACGGTTTTTGCGGACGGCACATCCAATTGCCAGCAAAATCATAGACTCTGCTATTAATATGACATCTAAACTCTCGCGATATCCCACCCAAATCAGGAACGCCCCCATCCTACACCGATCGTCTTCTCAAGCTTGCAGCGAAACAAAACAATCGAACGTTTCTGGTAAGTGCTTGCTAAATCCCGACGGAACGCTCTTTCCCCGTGACCCGGGCAGTTGATCCAGGACGACGGTAGTTGGGCGGAGGCGGCTGCAGCCGCACTGGCAGCAGGAGAAGACGCGGGCAGCGGTGGACAGGAAGCCAGGCTCGAGTTGCTGCTCCAACGGACCCAGAGGTAGGCTTAGATCCATTCTGCTATTTTCCCATAGTTTGATGTTTTCGGCTATGTAAGGAGTATATTAATACAGTGGTACCTGGTACCACTGACCCCGAATGTAAAAATGTACAAGGAGGAACATGATGGGTTGAAGGAGGAGATGAAGAAATGAGACGAATGGAACATGGAGGGTTTTTGATGGAGGTGGAGGGTTTGGTACACTCAGCAGCAGAGGGAAACGATCGCTATACCAGGAGATCAATGATGGCCACAAATGCCAAACAGGAAGGAAATTCGTAAGCTAACCAAACACATTTTATGTGATTTATGCAAGAAAACGTTATGAGCGCCCAAGTGTTTGAGGTGTGTCTATTAGGAGTAGGAACGGTGCTCCGTCTCGAAAGGGATGCGTGGCCAATGCCCAAATGGCAAAGCTAAGCAACTAGTGAGGTAACCGAGATGGTGTTTACTATCAGTCCATATGCCGAAAGCACGCACAAGGTGCCGAAATCCACCTCACAAGCGGTTCGCAGCAAGATGCAGCTCACCCTTCATGCGACTCGCTGGACTTCTCACGGCGCTGCGGGCTTGGTACACGTGATGTCTGCCTGGTCGGTGAAAACCTGTTGATTGTATGCGTGGATATCATGCGGATATGATGACGGTTGAGTATTGTAGGGGTTTCCAGCGATAAGTTGGCTACATCGTAGCGGTATATCGGGATGGTGGAATGATTTTGGGTATTTTGCCGTCACTCCTCGTTGTGCTCCTCGTTGTGCTCCTCGTTGTGCTTCTTCTACCGAGTGAGTCTTCTCGTCTTCACGATGTGCCTTGGCTAGGAACAACGTAATATATATGTACGTCTTATATTTGTCTTCATACCGGTGACTCCACTACCCCACTGTTGTCAGCTCAACGGGTAAGCCCTCTACGCTTCGTAGGGATCAAGAAACACTATAATTATCGTGTACCGTACGCGGTACTATCCCTGTTAGAAGCAAAGGGTGTTGAGTGACGTGGGCTTTTCTGCGGAAGAGAGCCGGAGCCATGGGGGACACCGATTCGAGTGAAGCCCAAGGGAGCAGCGGCGGGATTACACCCGCCATTTTGGAGCAGCTGGCAGACTTCCAGAGGAGAGTGGTTCTCCTGGAAGGAACTCCCCCCGCCCTTATCATGCGCGTGTGCAGAGTGTTATGATAAGCGGTATCTGCTGTATGCCGGACCAAAAATAATGAGCAGGGGGAATGGGGTAGATTATAGATTCTTATAGTTCACAGTTAGGTGCTCAAATATTTTATGTACGTACGTAGTATACTAGAATTTTGAGTACAGACGAAGATAGTCAACATTCTTGTGTTTCTTATGGAGTTTACCTGATACCGTGTTCTATATACGCGTTTTAATCAAGGTTGCCAAACAGTTTAAATAATCGTTATTTCTCTATCGCGGTAGCTTATCGTAGGGATCAACAAACAAAACCCGACGTGCCCCGTCCCAGCAATGTAGGGATGTCAGTGTCTATGGTCCTACGAAGTACGACCATCATTATTCGATGATTACCGACGCTGCCCTCCCCGCTTGGTGCAATACCTGCCTGATTGGCGCAAACCCGACGCTCCGTCTAGGCATCGTACGGATGCGAGGGTCTATGGTCAAACTGACCACGGCAATGCATGCCGACGATTGGACTTCCCCCCGCCCCCTACTCCCTTTACCTCCCTGCAAGTAACACCTCCCTCCTTCCCCCGTCTTGTCCCGTTGCCCCGCCCGCCACCGATATGTTTTGTTTGCATTTCCAGTTGGTTGGCTGCTTTGCCGGAGACTGTGGGGGGAGACCGGGACGAGAAAGAGGAATCCAGCGGAAAGGATGACGCGGAGGAGGGCGATGCCTTGCACCGATGCCTGCGGCGCGAGGTGTCGACTGGGTCATTGCTTTTGTCTAAGGTCCGCGGCGACCTGACGGCGGTAGGCAACCTATGCAGAGGAGAGGCCAAGGCCACCAACGAGGTATACCATGGGTATGCTTGATCGCCAGTGCACTGCCGTTTTATTGCGCAAGATGAAAATCGAAGAGCTTAAGCTGAAGAGGGGGATCGCTGAACCCTTACTTACCTGGGCGCCAACATCGCACGGTTACAAATGACACGGTTACAGATGGCACGGTTACAGATGGCACGGTTACAGATGGCACGGTTACATCCGTTGGAAATTACATCAACAGCACCGTTCGCTTGCGTCGCTCGATCGATCGGATAGCGTTCTGCTATGCATCGCCAGATCAATCGATGCTCTACCAACGTTTTCACCTGAAACTTTGCATCACACAGTGCTCACTTGTTGCTGAAATTGGTAATCTACTCCTACGACCGTTGAGTTAAACAATGAAACGGTACACCGTTGCATATCGTTGCCGCTGTGTTACAGTCGTCAGTTGTCACCTGTCTGCAGCAAATATGAAGCGTCATGTTTTTGTGATGTCTCCCCTACGACTCCAGGTGCGAGCGCTTGTGAGCGCCTTGGTAAAGGATGCTGTACCCGCAACCTGGAAGAACGGCCTCGTGCAGGCCGCCATGGGCGCAGCTAGCTGGGTAGACGATCTTGGCAAACGGATTGTCCACCTGGAAAGCGTCTCTAAACCGGGCGCCAAGTCTGGTCCCGACGCTTCTCCTTACTGGCTTGGGGGGTTATTCAGCCCGGATGCGTTTGTGACCGCCAGTCGCCAGCATGTGGCCCGTGCGCTGTCTTGCTCTCTGGAGGAGCTAAAGCTGTCGCTTGTGGTGGGCTCCGACGAAGAAAGCAGCGTCGAGGGAGGTGATTATAGTCCCGCGCACGAAACGCCTCATTATGTTCGTTAAATGCTCGTAATTTTGGTATTGTGCCTCATTGCACGATGCCTGGTTATTTTGGTATGGAATGAGCGAAAATAATTGGTTTCAACACGTTGGTGATGTTTCATGTGCTGACACCATCTGGCCTCATCATTATTGGGGTGAGGAATATGCCGTCTGGTGGATTGTGCGTCAAGCAGCGGGCGTTAGTGTCCGCGTATTGTTGCTATAACTAAGGAGCTACATTGGGTGCGTTATTATTTGATAAAAGGTTGTACGTTTTTGGTGCGCCAAGAGTAAAGATGTATCCTCGGGCGTCGGGCGATAAATGTTAGAGTATTGTGGTCAATAATGCGAGGGCCACTACCAGTAGCAAGCTTCTACATTTTTGGTGCAGCAACAACAACGAGATATCCTGTCCTCTTCCCACGGCGAAACACATTATTGTCCCGCCCAGTGCCATTTTTGCACCGGTACGACCTACTGCACGTGTTCTCTTGCAGACTCATCCATGGTTTTTCCCAGTGAATGGGCTAGTACTGGAACACATACACTTTTCGCTTTTATAATATTATTATAGACGTGCTAAAATCCGTGCGCTTTTCTTTGTATGGCGTTTAGCATACCCTACTCGAAAACATAGATTGAAAACTACACTACACTACTTCATGCCATTATCATTGCAAATATTCACCTTTAAAAACCATGATTTGGTTACTCATTAATCGTGTTTTTTTTTTTTGCTTGACTCCCGACACTACTCTGCAGGCACATCGATGGCATTCCCGATCACTGGGCTGGTGCTGGAAGGAGCCGGCTGGAGCGACGCAACCAAGACCCTGGCGTTTTCCAAGGACCACCGCAGAGGTCTGGCCCTCTGCCAACTGTGCTGGACCCGCCGCCCCGACGGTGCTAACGATGACGAACAATTCGCTGATCCGTCGGGGGTGGCTGTTCCGGTCTATCTCCATGGCCGACGCAGCGAGCTAATTTTGACGGTGGATTTACCAGCGCCGAAGGAGATCTTGCCCCTGGTATGGCGCCAGAGGGGAGTGGCGCTGTTGGCTTGGGGACCTCCCGTGTAGCGGTTGGTGTTGGGTGCTTGCATCATCGTGGAGTCGTGTTGATGAGCTTTGGGGTTAGACTTGTGTCATCGGGGACCTCCGTGTTAGTGTTGGTCTCGGGTCGTGCGGGGCGGGCTTACACCATCGCGGAGCGGAGATAGGGTGCGCTGTATTGTAGTGGCGGTGTTGGTGTGTTGGTGGGTGCTTGCATCGTCGCGGAGTCTTGGAGGTTGCGGGGTGGACTTGCATCATCAGAGACTTCTCTTGCTGTGCTGGTGTGGGTGGGTGTTGGATGGGCTTGCACAATCGATGAACTCCCGTGCCGTGATGTGGGTGCGTGTGGGGTGGGCTTACATCATCGCGGAAAGGGGGTAGGGTGCGCTGTGGCGGTGTTGGTGGGGGCGGGGTGGGCTTGCATCACCGCAGACCGGGGTGAGTGGGTGCAGGGTGGCCGTGTATCATCGTGGAGCGGGCCGGGGTAGGAGGGTTCGCCGAAATGTACGGCGTAGCCGACAGGTAACATGCGGTACTTGGCCTGGTTTCGATGTTTTGGCGGTAGGGGAACCAGTTTTGGCGTGCACATGACTTCCCGCGCTTTTCTCGTTTTTTTTAACGGATCAGGACCCGGCCCGAGGGTTGGGGGAGGGTTTTTTTCAAAACTCACGGATCGAGTCGGGTCGGGTCGGGACGTGTTCGAAACTTCGAGAGTGGATTCAGGAGATTTTCAAACCTCACGGGTTGGGCCGGGCAACCCTGCCTCGATCCGATCCGTGAAAGTGCCTGGAGATGCTTCGCGTGCGTGTAGTATTTATTTTCAGCTAAGGTGGTAGAATGTGCTTGGCGCAAGCAGGCAAACAGTGCAGTTTGCTTGATGTACTTGCTGTGGGACTGAGCGCCATGGGCTTGGAGCTCATATCTGTGTCCCGTGCACACAAAGGTTACTTCGATTAGTGGTGGTGCGAGTGTTCTTTAGCAGTATCATAGTCAAGCACCAGAAATCTAGTGCATTACGAATGCTCCAAAGCAGTACCATAGAATGAAGCATCCGCCGTCTAATAACTCAATCACAGCGCAGGGGGGACGTATTTTTATGAACTAAATGTTCTGCTTCTGCACCTCCTATGGTCGGTTGCGGGCCTGCTGAATTGCGTGGTACCTAGTGAATACGTTTCATAACAGTGCCTTCCATCCTGAAAGTGTTGATACTGTACCTTTATAGCAAGAGCCAGCGTTATGTGCCACGTTTGAACGGCTCGAACTTTTTCCCAATCAAAATGCACGTTACATGTCCTCTCCACGACCAAATATTATGGTCATTGGAGGCCGCGGTTCGCCCCCTTGACTGACTGCCCTGCACTAAATCAAGTACTATAAGGTCTTGACGCGCCTACAAAGACCGATATCTTATTACACGTAAGGTACGAGCATCGTTTATTTACGGCAGTAGTAGCCAATATTTGGTCCAATGTTATTGGTTTCATCAGGTGCAATGTTCCGTATTGGTACACACAATTTTTTTTTGCTGATGATGCTGTCATTGGGTGTTGCTCTATGCACGCTATTAGTTATACAGCTCGTACAATAGTTTCTCCAGCATTCGCGTGATTCTATCTCTGCCAATAGACTACGGTATAATCTACCGTATTATCCTTTGAGAATGCCCCCCGGGGCACATAAACATTTATTTATTGATGGAAACTAACACCCCGGGGCGTTCTCGGAGGTAGGGAGTTGATCTATCTTTCCCAAACACAAAACCAAACACCGCGGGGCTAAAAGTTCACGCGGTGTTGGTCTTTCTTTCTTGTGCATTCTTGTTACGACAAACGTTTCAACATCGCAGATCGGTCTACGTAGATTGTCGCTTGATGCTCTCAGTGAGTCTTGAGGTACCATACGGCGTTTTGGCGTTGCGCACCGGCAGGCCTGTGGCGCAGCGCAAATGGTATGATATGTTTGTTGGCAGGAGTACCGAGATGGTGCTCGATTTCAAGTTGATGGGCATCATGGTTTCAATGCAAAAAAGCATCAACGGCGGCAGCAACAGCAACGACAACATCAACATTGTTGCCGAAGTGAACGCCTTGAATTTTTCCGTGAACCCCCTGTGGGGTGGACAACAACTAGTATTTGCACTCTGTCGGTGTGCAAAAAATATGACTGCACCCCATGTGTCTGATTGGTTGAGGACTGCACCAATCGGCCCGCTGATTATGTTTGGCAAAACTCATACGAAACATGCGGTGGAGCCGCGGCACCGCCCTTGCCGGCCTCGAGTCCCCCAAGGGTTGGGGTTAGGGTTAGTTAGGGTTAGGGTTAGGGGTGGGGTCGGGTTGGGTCTAGACCGACGTGCAAGATAAGTCGGTGTGCGGTCATTTTCTTTTACACGCCGATAATTCAAATAGAGATTGCTCGTGGGGCGGCAAAAAAATAGACGAAAAAACAACACCCCGGGGCAAAATCAGAGGTACTACTGCTGAAGGGGATGTCAACAGTACTCCGAGTGGGGGATGCGTGGTTGGTCTTGTTGGGAAGCGTGCCCCTCATGGGTTCCGGTGTCTTTGGTTGGTCTCTTTAGGCGTCATTTACATGCAGTACCCGGTATTATACCAGCTGCAAACTATCCGTGGGTTGCTTTTGCTTAGGATTGTTGCAAGGGAAACACACTCATAATATTATGTCTGTAGTCTAGTCTAGAGACTAGACTAGCTGACGACAAAACTCTACTCTAGACTAGTCTAGACTATCGACTAGTATTAGATTGAAACGATTGAATTTGTGTTTTTTACCGGGGTGGGGTATTCCTCCACACTCTAGAGTAATACTTCGTACAAATCGACGCGAGTCGACGAGGGAAGAAAGTAAGAAAATGCTGAATCCTTCTCGCGATAAAAATGAAGGCACGTACAGCAGTGGGAAGGGGGGAGGAAGGCCCGCTATGTGACCCCGGGTCTGAGTTACTATTACTACTGGGAGGGAGGGCGAGAGTAGTGCAAGGATAACAGACTAGTCTAAATGAGATGGAAAAAAAAAACGAGTGACTGGAGCCTGTCCTGTGACCACGGACTTGATTATGCGAACAACAGCAGAGATTGATGTGCTCCCTTCCGTGGTCGCATTGTCATGACAAAGCTAAACGAGCGCGGGCTTGGCTTCGGCATCGTCGCGGAGCGGACGTCTTTGACCTTAGCTTTGGTGGTGTTGTGGAGCTGTTGATTGTAGTATAGCGTATACTGCTGCAGAGGACTTTTCTCGATAGATCGATGCAGTCGCATGTGCGCACTGGTAGCGGTATGCACTCGTCACACACGGAGGCTCTCGGTTGACGATTCAAGCTGATTCAAGCTCAGCCCAACCGTTGGCCACCACCTTCGCCACCACCAACACCAACACCAACACCGCTCTACAATTATTTTAGGTCTGTAGCAGGAGCACTGTGTACGAGTTATCGCCAATCAAGTACCTCGGGTACCTGGTAGCAGGCACTGCCGTTCGTGCTGGCTCTGGGCTGGCTGCCGGTTGAACGTCTATAAACAGGAACGGCAACCCCTGAAAAAACGCCACCTTGATGGAGCACCCATCAGGCCCATCCTGGCAACCGTACGAATGACATTTCCGCTCCTTCCCGCGTCACCAAGCCTTGTTGTACTTCTCGTGAAGGATCGAGGGACTGCTGTGCTTGACAGTGTGCTAGTAGCTAACAGATACCAAAACACACTACGCCAGTACCCACGGAGGTTTCAGCACAAGCTCCAGAGGGAGGCCTACCTGTGCATACCAAGTGGAGGACACAATGCTGGTCGGTCTTTTATGGCCTGCAGATATTACTAGCAGGACAACGTCAAGCTCGACCTGTAACGGCTGCCACGTGTCCAGAGGCTTGCGTATACTACTAGTAGCGGCAGCCACGCTGAGCGTGGCTCTGAGCATAACGCTGGCACCCAGCGCTAATTGGAGCCTCTTCACTCCGCCTGCAAACCTGCCGTCGTGGTGGTCCAGCCAACCAAAAGTATGTGCTACTGGGAGCAGTACGGCGAGAGCGAGGCAATTTTGGGGAGCACGGAAACAACTCCACGAAAACAGGTGAGAGGACGTGACATGTAAGGACGAGGTTACCAGGGACCCCGTATGTACAGCGACGTAAAAAACTAGGAGGTACCTGGTGGGTTTTATCATCCGCACGGCTTCTAGGAGAGCGTACAGCAGTACACATGTCGCAGTGTGGCCATGCTGCGCGCGTGTCGTGCAGCTCGTTGCGTTCGAATTCGAACACATCCGCTGCCTCGGCATTTGGCTGCATCGTGTTTGTATGCTGCTGCTGTCGCTGTGATGGTAGTGCAGTCGGCTATCCATGGCTGTGATATTGCATGTATGACATCGTTGGAGACGAGACAGACGAGATGGACGAGACAGACAGAACAGACGAGACAGACGAGACGACTATTAATAGCCGAAGGTTACGGCAAAGGAGCAGCTCTTGCTGTACATGTCAGGACAGTACACGGCGTGGTGACAGCACTTCCCAGGGATTCACACTATTCTAGAGGTGAACTTTGTTTTTCAAGGGCTGTGTAATTAAAAAACAAAAATCGAGGACGTCAGCCGTGAGTTCGACGAATTTCTGGTCAATACTCATCTTTGCAAGCTGCGTTGTCGGTTGTGATATACTATGTGGGTGAGTTTTTTAAATGAGAGCTGTCCTATTTTTTTTGTTTTTGAAAAATATACGTATAACTTGCACAAGTACTGAACGAAAACTGAAGATGGTTTATAAATCAGACTGCCTAACATCACCATGTTGACCCCTGATAGCTACACTGTAGTTGCAAGGGGAGTCGCCGACCTATATCCTTAATGAGGACACACAACCCGTAATACGCGCGATCGGAGTATCACACACAGCTTGCAAAGATGAGTTTCGACAAAATCTTCGATCTGGACAAGTTCCCGACGTACATACACAAACCTACCCTACCGCATAGCAGCGGGATACCCCTACTGGCCATGACAACAGCAAGAGCAGAGGCACGCGATGCCATGTGCAGCAGGCGAACTCTGCCATCTCAGCACCTGCACACCTAAAGCCCCCGACGGTCACCAATGCCGAGGAGGATGTGGCGGCAGACTGCACGGCATATGCGGCGAGGTGGAGGAGAAAGGCGAGAGCGAAATTAATCGCATCTGTCATACGTGCTCAAGAGGGCACGGATGATGATGATCGAAGCGCATGCATCGAAGCCATCTCGCCAGACTGATGTCCGGGCGTATTTTGACGCGTAGATCAATGCGAGCTGTTTTGCTGCACACGTGTTGAATGAGTCGCTTTTTTTCGGGGTTTACTTCTTGGTGTTTTTTTTCGTAATAACTTCAAGCCAACCCCAATAACGTGGGTGGCGCAGTGTAGTGTGGGGTGTTCTTCAAGAAACGGAGGGAGAGCGTGCGGGAAGGACATTAGCTTGGGCCCTTATTGTGCCTGTGCTCTCTTTGTTGAACGTGTTCCTCCCCGCTTTTTGTCTGTAGGTGTCTGGGTTTTGTTGAAAAGGTGTTTTTTTGTGTAGGTGGACTCGCGTGCTCGCTTTTGGAATGTTTTTTGGATATTTTCCTGCAGCTTTCATTGTAGGGTGTTCCCTTGTGATTGTTTTTCCCATGTCCACGGAACCATCGATGCATAATGAAACAACAACCATCGGGTTGTGCACCCAGACACACCTGTTGGGACACTCAGCGTTTATTGCGTAACATGTCGTGGACCAAATATCCTCTCGACTGTCCAGGATTTGGTTTTCACCGTTGCGCAGTACGCTAGTTCTGCACATCTGTATTTGCACCAACGTGCATGTTCTCTTCCTATTACCAGGTATTGAGCGGCCTCGGGCTTCTATCCGCGTGGCGGCACTGATATCTATTCAACCCCTGGCTGGTTGCATACACTACAGCAGTAGTAGTGCCACCTTCAAAACCGTCGTTGTTGCCTATGATACACCTCCGTTCCCCTTGCCGCCTCGGTAAGGCATGCCTCGAGGCATGCCCTAGCAGGCTTGTAGCGAGTGGGGGGGGTCTTTCTGGCGGGTGGAAGGCCGGACTCGCCCTTAAGGAGTGATACCGTCTTGCTGCTGCGTGTGGCCGCGAGGCTAAGACGTGGCGGTAGAGCGGAAAAGTTGGGTCGTGCGTGGTGCGTTAGGCTTGGTCACCTACGATTCGCGCGTTTTTTTAGGCAGCAGGGGCGGAGCAGCAATGCTTAATCGGGATGCTCGTGCGCGGAGGCAGGCGCCACCACGAGCCACGCTACGGGGCAGTCTTGGTTTCAGTCCAGGGAACTGCGCTGGCAGGAGGCTGGATTCAACCACGAAGGAGGAGGGCGACTGAACGTCGGCGGGCGGGGAAGAGACGGATTGAACTCTCCCTGAACGGGAACTTTTATTTTTCAGATCAGCACCGCAAGCTGCGTGGAGCATTTTTTTTCGGGGGACGGGGGAGAAGGGGAACCGATTGGAATTGAGCGTTTAACGAAAGCAAGTGCGAATGAGCGGGCCGGGTGAGCTAAGGCGATGAGGCGGCCATGGAGAACCACAGCAGGAGGATGGCACACGGAAACCCACGACCCGCACGCACACCATCATCACGAGAGCAGCGATCGTCTTTTTTCAGGGGGGTTTTACAAGGCAATAGTACAACATGTTACTTACGTCACTGACTTTTGTGAGTTGGTAGAGTCGTATATCCTTCATGGGGAACGGCCCCCCGCAAACTTCAATTTTCAGGCACGGGCGTCGTAGCTGCTCTGCAACCTGTCAGATAACCCGGGAAGACGGGGCGATCATTGATATTTGTATGGTGGTTTTTGGTTCGATTGCTCTTTTTTCACTGTATGCCCGCGGGTCGTCACTCTGACAGCACTCCAGACAGTAGGCGGGTTCGTTTGTGGTCACGACTACCGTGCGGTTCGTACGGTGCAGGCAACCCAACCGCTGTAGTTTGTAGCCGCGAGTTGGTTAGTTGTGGGAACGGGGGAACTCTATGCCGTAGTTGAGTGGATACCCGCGGCCATGTGAGTTCAATTTGCACATTGGATCATTTCACTTGTGCGCCTTGTTACCGTGCGTTTTTAGGCGGGAAATCGTAGTACTTCCTGGACGAATTTTGCTTTCATTTGGTTTTTCGGATCTTCCTAGGGCTCCAGCACCTTTGGCTGCCCACGAACTCTAGATGTTTGACAAGAATTAATGTGATGAGACAACAACAACAACGTCCGACTCTGTATCCTAGTGAGATCGCGAATAGTGCGCATACCAGCACTATTGGGGGTTCTGAGAACCCCAATAGAGCGGGTATGCGCACTATTTAGGCGCTTATTTGTATAGTGCGGGTGCCCGATATAGTGCGGGTGAAATCGCCTTGCACATGCCCGCACTGTAGAGGGACCCTCACTGCTGTACCTTCTAGCTAATACCTTGGCATACCTGGTACTTTTATATTGTATTGGGATGTTACTGAAGGTGTACTACCGGCAAAGTCGTGGTCTCGCAATCATCCCGTACAGACCAGGTTTAATTCACAAACACCATACGCATCACTAATGAAACACAGATCTAATGTACCACACAGCTTGCAAAGTTGAGTTTCAACTATTCAATCGGTTGTACTCACAGCTGACGCTTTTCAATTTTTTATTAAAAAATGTTATTACGACGCCAGCTGTGCGTTCGGTCAGCGACGCATTTCGGGTCGATACTTATATTTGCAGGCTGCGTACCCGTAACTCATCGATCGCTCGTTTTAAATCTGATAGTATCTAATAGTATCCAATAGTATCCAATAGTATCTACTGTAATAGTATAAAATACAAGGTTCCCCTTCGGGATGTGTGTGTGTAACGTCAAATCCCGGGGGCGTCGCAAGGCGAAAAGGGAGACACCGGTATCACGTATATAATATTTGGCAATATGTATCTCTTTCTTATAATTAGCGATGTCAGAAAGTAATGGTATCCACATGATTGTACCTATCGATTGAAATATTCTATCTTTCGATCCATGTACAATAACAAATTATGAAGCTTTTAACACGTTGTTTACTACACCTAAGAACTGGGTTGTATACTACATGTAACACCAAACCTTCTAGAAAAATAAACTTGGGCGGGTGGGTGGGAACTTAAACTAGTCTGTATCACACCTTGGACCTGTAGCTCTGACTCTGCTCCCCTACGCGCTCCGCGTGCAGGTCGTCGCCTACACAACTGGGCCAGGTGTACCCAAGGCTATCACTCGTACGACTATGAGTTACCGCATTGATCTGATTGGTCAAACTTCTTACGTACGTACAAAACCCATATTTTCTCATACTTCGATAATATTCTGCTTTGCACTTTGCTTTCGAAGTTGTATTATATTAATGCGCAACCCCCCGCCCGGAGAGGGGGGTTGGAGATGGGAATACCCCGGGGCTGCCCCGCCGGCAACCCCCCGCTAACATCCGTATACACGAGTCAACTCCCAAACCAACTGGCGACATCGAACTCTCGACGCCAGCCTCCAGCACAAACTGGTAGTAGACCCGTATTACGGATGTAGTCTCACCTCCCCGCCCCCCCCCTACTCACGAATCGTAGAGTGCACACTGAATAACACACTTCTTTGTGATTCCGCGTTTGCCTAACTAGTCGGATCTAAGGGTGGGTTAATTCGCCCCCACTCGGTGCCCTGCCCCGGCTGAACCCCACCGCTAATTCCTTCCTGGGACATAACACTTGCTACCCAACTGGCGTCCTTTCCGTGACTACGGACATACGTCTTATAAGCATTGGACGCCCATCGGCCCTCACGCTGCAAAACCTCCGGTGTTGCACCCCCCGCCGACAAGTGCGTTGCGCCTCCAATCCTCAGGGAGTGCAAGGCGTACTCCTCCGCACGCACACCCGCCAACGCAACCACTTTCCGCAAAGCTGTCGTTGCTTGATGTTGTGTCCACATGGACCATCTGCCGTTACCAACGCCAAACGCAACCAGGGGGGCCGAAGAGGGAAGAAACAAGTAACAAGACATCAATTCGATCATGAGATCGACGGCGCCGCCACCTTCCCCCACACGCATCGACGGACCCTTTCGCACACGCGTGACAACCGCCCCTTTCCGCAGTTGGTCACCCTTCGACCCGCGAAACCGAACCTCAACACGATCTGCTGTTGACCACTGCGCAACGGTAAGCTGAATATTTCCGCGAAAGAAGGCAACGTCAGCGCGCCGCAAACAGTAAGTCTCGTGAACTCGTAACCGGGTTTCCGCAAACATTTCTGACGCGCGAGTCAAGAGACAGAACGAAGCGCACAGGGCAAGCCACAAAACACGACCCCCGGCACGCCACGAGGGGATCGGTTTCTTGCCCGCGAGCAGCATATCCCACGAAACGGGCCGCCGCACGGTTGCCTGGTTGCCAACGTCAGCATGCAAACGAGCGGCGCCTTTAAGGGCATTAACAATCACGGGATGAGTGGTGTCGATCTCGAAACCTCTCGAAATACGGTGAAAGAACTTGATCGCTGACAAATGGCTCTCAATAGTTGCCGACCTCAATTTCTTGGTCGAAAAGGCGTACGCGACGTACTCAAACACATGCCAAACGTTAGCCATGCCGTCTCGGCACCGATCGAGAAACACTGGCAGACCACAACGTACCCGATATTCTACCCATGCGCCAAAATGCCCCTGATAAGTGCGTTCAGACGAGGCCGCAATGGCGTGTCGCATGAGTTCGAGGCCAACACCGAAGTACATAGGGATATGCCCGCGGCCCCCAAATCTTGCTCCTGCCACGGAACATCCGGTCGAACAGCGTGCAGATTAACGAGGACGGAAGCGCGATCCCAGCGTGAGATACCGTCAGCGGCAACGTTAAAATACCCCGTACATGTTTCGCGTCAAAGTGCCAGCCAGAAGACAATTCGAGCACACCAAGGAGGCGCATCAGCGCGCCCGCTCTCGGCTCCTTGCCACCTCGACACCGCCGTACCCACTCTACGGCTGCTTCGTTGTCGCCACGCAACAACACGCAGTCCCCCAACGCGGCCGGGCGCTCGGCACACAGAGATACGAGGACCCACGCGGAGACGACCATACCTAGCAGTTCGAGGACGTTAATTGATATATCGTTCTCGCCTGCAACTGACTTGCTCGACCCACAAAAACGAGATCGTTCCCCGGCGTCAAGATCGTATCTCCAGTATACCCCAGTTTCGAGGCAGAAACCCCCGACAGCAGTTTTGGATGCATCCGAAATTAGAGTACGTTGGGAGGGGCGCTCAAGCAAATGATACATCGGAGCCGACAAGGTTCCACCGCGCGCGTCCAATCCCTCCTCAACAAACCACCGCCAAAACTCGAGGTCCCCGTGAAACTCGGGTCCCAAGACGAGGCGCCGCCCGGGGTATGCCGTACGAAAACCAAAATCGGCTCCGGCAGATATGCGCGGCATACCCACCGAAGCCAGCAAACGGTTCACGAAAAACCGCCCCGGACGCACAGCAAAAGAAACATGTATAAGGAAGCCAACGAGCTGCGACACCTGCCTCGCTGAAGCAGATGTACGAGACGAGGGCCACTCCGCAAGGAGATATTGCAACTTGAGGCGCTTATGGGACGGCAACGTAACCGTAAGCGCCTCTGTGTCAATGATCCAACCCAACACCTCCAATTGCGTGTCCCAGTCAGTGATTTTTCTGGCGGACAGGAGGGGTGGATCAGAGACACCACGTTCGCCCAACAAGCGAAAATGGTCCGATGCCAGCGACTGGACAGCGCGCAAACAACGGCGACCGTCCGGCCACCATTGCAACTCGACGACAATGCCATCGTCTACGTAATACCTCACAAAGAAGTAGTTCCCGGCGTTGCCACCAGAGCCAGAAACAGGTCCACAATCACCCGGGATAGAGACAACTGGAACCCCCCCGCAGCGGGGAAATTCCGACGTGCGCGACGGCAGCAACCCCTTTTTGGGAAACATTTGCGCCTTGAAAACCGAATTCAGATCCGGCAGATATGCGCGGCATACCCACCGAAGCCAACAAACGGTTCACGAAAAACCGCCCCGGACGCACAACAAAGGAGACATGTATAAGGAAGCCAACGAACTGCGACACCTGCCTCGCTGAAGCAGATGTACGAGACGAGGGCCATTCCGCAAGGAGATTTTGCAGCTTGAGGCGCTTATGGGACGGCAACGTAACCGTAAGCACCTCCGTGTCAATGATCCAACCCAACACCTCCAGTTGCGTGTCCCAGTCAGTGATTTTTTTCTGGCGGACAGGAGATCAGATCAGAGACACCACGTTCGCCCAACAAGCGAAAATGTTCAATGCCAGCGACCGGACAGCGCGCAAACAACGGCGACCGTCCGGCCACCATTGCAACTCGACGACAATGCCATCGTCTACGTAATACCTCACAAAGAAGTAGTTCCCGGCGTTGCCACCAGAGCCAGAAACAGGCCCACAATCACCCGGGATAGATACAACTGGAACCCCCCCGCGGCGGGGAAATTCCGACGTGCGCGACGGCAGCAGCCCCTTTTTGGGAAACATCTGCGCCTTGAAAACCAAAATCGGCTCCGGCAGATATGCGCGGCATACCCACCGAAGCCAGCAAACGGTTCACGAAAAACCGCCCCGAACGCACAACAAAAGAAACATGTATAAGGAAGCCAACGAGCTGCGACACCTGCCTCGCTGAAGCAGATGTACGAGACGAGGGCCACTCCGCAAGGAGATATTGCAACTTGAGGCGCTTATGGGACGGCAACGTAACCGTAAGCGCCTCTGTGTCAATGATCCAACCCAACACCTCCAGTTGCGTGTCCCAGTCAGTGATTTTTTTTTCTGGCGGACAGGAGATCAGATCAGAGACACCACGTTCGCCCAACAAGCGAAAATGTTCAATGCCAGCGACTGGACAGCGCGCAAACAACGGCGACCGTCCGGCCACCATTGCAACTCGACGACAGTGCCATCGTCTACGTAATACCTCACAAAGAAGTAGTTCCCGGCGTTGCCACCAAGCCAGAAACAGGCCCACAATCACCCGGATAGAGACAACTGGAACCCCCCCGCGGCGGGGAAATTCCGACGTGCGCGACGGCAGCAGCCCCTTTTTTTTTTTTTTTTTTTTTTTGGGAAACATCTGCGCCTTGAAAACCGAAATCAGATCCGGCAGATATGCGCGGCATACCCACCGAAGCCAACAAACGGTTCACGAAAAACCGCCCCGGACGCACAACAAAGGAGACATGTATAAGGAGGCCAACGAGCTGCGACACCTGCCTCGCTGAAGCAGTTGTACGAGACGAGGGCGCTGACACCGTCTCAAGAGGGGGGAGTTTACCGAGGCGATATGACCGAGGCTCGCGGAGCCTTGCTCGGCCATCGCCTGCATCACAACCGCCCGAGCATCCAACCAAGGTTCGACCGCAACGAATCGCAAGGCACCCGAACGTACGCCATCAAACGCCCCTTGTACACGCAGCAAGTCAGCCGGCAACTCACTCACACGCACACAAGAAACCGTACCTTTCTCGCCGAAGGGGACCGAGCCCGGAGCCACCGCCACGCGAGCACGCCTATCGCCAGCCAAAGCTACCAACGCGCGCCCACGCAGCCCCCCTCCTACACCTTGCGTGACGTTGACGGCCTCGCCTACGAAGGACTGAATATCCGCCGCCGAGTCGCCAATGTTGGGAGGTATGCGCCCGCGGAGCACCCAATGTTTTCTAGACGCCATCTTCTTCCAGAGCGCCGCATCGTCGGTTAATTGCGACTTCTGAAGTTGGCGCTCCCTCGCATCCCCACTGTCCCGTGGAGCCGGCTGCCGATCACCAACGTTGTCCATAAACTGCTGAACCATGGCCTCCATGTTCTCGGCTCTCGATGCGCCGCCGGCCACCGCATCCTGCAAGGTTTCAACGGATGCGAGCAGCCGATCCATCGTTGCCTTGAGGCGGATCATGTCTGCGCCTATCCGAGCGAACTCGCCAGACACCTGCCCTTGCCAGGTCAGCACTTCGGCCGATGTGACTCCCGCAGCCTCGGACCCGGCGGGACTGGGGCTGAATACAGATGGTGCCGCAGGCGCAGCAGTAGCAGCGACCGAAGCTGCTGCGGCACGGCGACCTCCGGACTCAGCTTGCACAGCAGCCAGAGCTTCGGCGCGGCGAGCGTCGACCCCAGCTTGCACAGCAGCGACAGCAGCATAAGCCTCTGCCTCGACTCTCGTAGCGTCCGAGGCAGCCTGGTTAGGACCGCGTACAGCAGCCACGAGAGCTTCGGCCTCCGGTGATTTGCACTCTTCCATCGAGGAGTGCACGAACAACTTAAACTAGTCTGTATCACACCTTGGACCTGTAGCTCTGACTCTGCTCCCCTACGCGCTCCGCGTGCAGGTCGTCGCCTACACAACTGGGCCAGGTGTACCCAAGGCTATCACTCGTACGACTATGAGTTACCGCATTGATCTGATTGGTCAAACTTCTTACGTACGTACAAAACCCATATTTTCTCATACTTCGATAATATTCTGCATGACCAGACGGGTGATATAAAGGGGTGTCTTCTTGCTGCAACCGTCAGATTCGTCCCCTCTAAGGGTTTTTAGTTTCCGCGCAAATATTGAAATGCTCGCCCCCCCGCCCCTCCTCCCCGATCCCTCTTGTTTACACGCCCCACCTGAAATCAAAATCTGCCAGAGTAGCAAACACTACCAGCCAGCTGATATCATCTCATTACCCATCTAGCCATCCATGCCGTAGCTCCAACTCATCTCCGCCCCCCCCCCCCCCCTTTTGTTCCCCGCCCAGTTCGTTCAAACGCCCCACTTACAATCGAAATCGGCCAGAGTAATAAACACTTCTAAGCAATTGATACCACGTCATTATCTTTCTAGCCACCCATGACGTAGCTTTCATTCATCCCCCCTCCCCCCCTTCAACGCCCCCTCCTTTCCCACACCCCGCACGATCGCCTAGACCCAGCACCGCGCGTATAGCAAGCCCCTACATATATGATTAATACGCGCGATCGAAGATCACACACTATTTTGCGAACATAAGTGTCGACCAAATCCTTGATCTCATAGCTGGAGTGTATTTTAATATTATATGTGCCCTAAACCTCTTACACCGCCCCCCCCCCCCCCCCCCCCCCATATATATTTTTTTTCCTCGCTTTCTCTCGCTGAAACGCCCAACCTAATATCAAAATCCGCCAGAGTAATGAACACTTGCCGCGCCCTGGATATCGCTTCGTTATCTTTTTAGAGCCGTCCATGCCGCTGCTGCAATTTCCACCCACCCCCGCCCCCAACGCCCCCTCCTTCCCCACCACCCGCACCATCGCCTAGACCTAGCACCACGCGTATAGCAAACCCCTACATCTATGCGACCTAAAGCCCCCCCCCCCCGCCCCCCGCCTCCCCCGCCACATTCCCCCCCCCTCCCCCACAAGAAGGATTTATAGTTTCCACGCACGAATTGACCTGCCCCACCCGTCCCCTCCCCCCCCTCCCGCCCCCCTTTTGATCAAAATCGGCCCCCACGTCTTTAAAAACTCCGCCCTCCCCTCACCGGATATTCGACTTACAGGATTCACTTGATAATCTGATGCATTTCCTTCCACAGCTGTCAGATTTTGTCCCCCTCCAAAACGGGTGTTAAAGTTTCCGCGCACAGACTGCCTAATATCACCCTGTTGACCCTGATAGCTACACTTTAGTTGCAAGGGGAGTCGCCGACCTATATCCTTGATGAGGACACACAACCCGTGATACGCGCGATCGGAGTATCACACACAGCTTGCAAAGATGAGTTTCGACAAAATAGTCGATCTCACAGCTGGAGTGTATTTTAATTTTTATAATATTTTCCCACCTATAATGGTGTTACGCGTACTTACATAGATAAACCCCACTGCTCCTCTGAGAGGAAACGTGTAGCATGAGCTAGTGCATCGCTCCAAAGAAAGAATAGTAGTAGTAGTAGTAGTAGTAGTAGTAGTAGTAGTAGTAGTAGTAGTAGTAGTAGTTGTAGTAGTAGTAGTAGTAGTAGTAGTAGTAGTAGTAGTTGTAGTAGTAGTAGTAGTCTGCGGGAACAGTGTGATAGCGGTGGGTGCACGTTTTGTACTGATGTACGCGCAAACGAATTATTAGTGGTCAGGGGATGCTGTGTACCGTACGTGGAATAGTGCTCGCTGCTATATAGTACGTCGCATGTGTTTGCACTTGGTGGTAATGGATAGGGATGACCAGCCAATGCCAGTCGCTTTTGGGTGTTGTACAATAATTAGTTGGTTGGCGGCAACAATTTCGGTATGTGTGGCGAACGTGGTGGGATTTTCCGTGAGTTGGAGGTAGCGTTCAACGCTTTGGTACTGTGTGTTTGAGGGGAACCGAAACCTTGATGTAGTCATATCGTTCATCCCCGTAGAAAGTAGAGCTACTGGTCGAGAGTGTTCACGCCTGAACCCGCCACTACTTGGTGCATGTGGTCAGAAGTGTATAAGTGTACATGATATGTGCGTATGATGATATCAACACGCCTAGAACTGACCCACCCAGCTAATCAGACGGCGTCCTGGGCGCGTGGCGAACGCTGAAATATAACTGTACCCGATTTTGGCCACAGCAGCACCGTGTATATACCTGAGTTTGGCTATCGCTAATAAGGAGTTATATATCTTTGAATCCTACCCATGGTTCCACTCTGCCCAACAACAAATATTTGGCCTGGTCGAGACTCGCGTGCCTGCTGCACTCGCGATGCCTGCCACCCTCGCCGCGCTCGGCGCCATCTTCCAAGCTTTCCCCGCTCTATGTCCCTGTGAGCCCCGTCTCCCGCGCCGAGAGATTCAAGCCGTTCCCTGTGGCGCTCGTTCCAACACCCGGCTGCTCCCGGCCTCTACCTCCCAGCCTCCTCCTGCTGACATCCGCTCTGTCCGGCAATATAATCGTACCGGGATATGTCTTTTTGTTCAAGTAAAACGATCCTGACATTTGTATACGTCTAGTTACCCCGCAAGAGAAAAATAAGTACACCGGGTCAACCACGCCCGCAGACGCTTTCGCTCCTGCCTCGACGAGCGGCCACCCGCGCGGCGGGAGAGCGCAGGCCGGTTTACCCTTGTCTGCATTCATTCCCACGCACCCACGTCGAGACCCGGCGCCGAAACGGCCCAGGGCGGCGCCCCCAAACCCCACACTAATCCGATCCACATGTGTACTGCTGCTGTTGCTACTGCTATAAGTTGCTGCTATACTGCTGCTGTTGTTATAAGGCGTAGTTTGGGTAAGCTATTGGTTAACCTTTTGCAAGTGGTCAAACGGACTAATACCCCACTAATACCTCAACAAATGGCGTCGTCGACATACCATGGGTTTTTTGGGTCGTGGGTTCAAATCCCACATCCACCATAGCAAAACTTTTTCAGACTTTCGTCATGTCGAACTTGAAAAATACTCTCCCCGGTATACCCAGGAAATGAAACGGCTTGGATATTTGACAGGTCCGCCCGTATATCCGGCCGACCTGCTATCCCGCCGTTTCAGGGGGGGGGGTGCTATAAGGTTTAGTTTGGGTAAGCTATTGGTTAACCTTTTGCAAGTGGTCAAACGGACTAATACCCCACTAATACCTTAACACTGTGCTGTTGCTGAGGTTGATTTAGACCGGGCGGTTGCTGCTGCTGCTGCTGGTGTGCTGCTGCTGAGGTTAGTTGAGTAGCGGGCCATTTTTTTACGAACAAAACAAAGAACAAAAAAAATCGAAAGTTTTATCAAAATATCAAAATTTGAAAAACAATTTGGGGTGTTCCAAGTGACCTGCTCGTCTTAGGGAGGCAGAACGAAATCCCTTGCCAAATAGAGCCAGCTAAGCGACGTTTAATGCGCCGAGCGCCGCCACGGAGCTCGGCCGAGATCCAGACATGCTTCATAATGTACCCATGGTAGGCTAGCTTGCCCCGCGGCCGAAAGTGCGAGAAGAAACACTCGGCCGCCGGAGAGCAGCGAGCCAAAAAAAACGAAGATCATACTTTACATATACATATTACAATATGAACATTGCGTAATAATAGTATTGAGGGTTTGGGGTAACCCAGATTCGGCTCGCGACTTGCAACAACTTATCTTCTTGTCTTGCGTAGCGTGGAGGACACGCCAGGTTGAAGCAAGGTTCGACGACGAACCAAGCAACGGTAACGATAGAAGTGCCCGAGGCAACGAGGGGTGCTTCAGAGGCAAACAAAGAGTCGAAAGTGATTACTTGTCAACGGGAAACGTGATTAGCCGCCTCTCTGTCGTCAGAACCTACGGAGAGTTCCACGACGGCTACCGTTCATACAAATCTTCACGAGAAGATCTGCCTACGTAACGGTAGAAAGTGTACCTGCGACCCATAGTATTAGCATTATCGCAGCAGCAGTAGCAGTAGTAAAGTATTTTCACTCATCAGTGATCTCTAATTTAGTACGTCCGTCCACTCTGTTTGGGTAAAATTCTGCTACAATTTTCTCTGGGTGGTGAAGTTCTGCTGGTGGGCGGATGATGATGTGGTCGGGGTTGCTTTTGTACCAGTTATTTTCGTGTGCAAACAGTAGGTTATCTGCCCGCTCTAGATGGTGAATTCTAGTAAAATTTCAAAGGGTTACTGTTACTAGTGTACTATTACTAGTATAGTTACAACAACAACTACCATGATAGTGCTGAAGTTCTATTAATAGGAAAATATTTAAGCCTTACTGTTAATACTGTATTTATAAAGTTCTACGAGTAGTAAAACTGGTAGGGTACAATTCAAGTGCTTGCATGTTGTATCTTCGTTGCCACTGTTGCTGGCTCTGCGGCTAATAATTGTATGATGCTCTTTTTTTTCATCTAAATCGTGTTTAGAACGTTTAACAGGCTGTGCGTTGTAGTATCTGTGCTGGCCAGTGCTGGTTTCCATTTAGTTTTTTGCATGGAAATGCAAAATAAAGAATAAAATAAAACATGTTTGGCAAGTTTTCGCCCAGTTTTGGTTGCTGAACTAGACCAATTTTCATGATGCATATGGGACCAATTTCATGGAAAAGTGAGCGAAAGAGCTCAATTTTCTGCCTCCGGCGGCGCCTCTAGCGGGGTTAGGGTTAGCCCCCTCGCCAGCCGGGGGGGGGCGTTGGGGCTCGCACAGCGTGCTCCCGTGCCTTCGCGCGTCAGCTCCTTTATGATACCTGTACGATACCAGTATGATACCAGTATGATGCCAGTATGATGCCAGTATGATACCAGAATGATATCAGACTCGAAGGGCTGTGAATCGGCTTTGTTTACCGATATTTACATCATCGGTATTCGGAGCAGCCGATGTCCAATTATTTCGCCGAGGCCTATTAATGTCCGGTGTATCAGGCGAGCGCAGCGAGTTTCTGGCGTTAATTCCTCTTTAAAATCAGTGCAAAGTGGAGTTTTGTTAAGACAGTACTTACCGATGAGGAACTGACATAACATCGGTAAAAACATCGTCCCGAATCACCGTTCCCGATTTATACCGCTCCCATTATTTGGGCGAATCGGCTCAGATTCACAACGCTATTATTTGTGTCAAATGGCAAGCTGTTGTGCGACGTGTTGACGGACCTAGAGATGTCAAAGAGATGTCAAATGACCGACAAGGCCGCCAAAGGCCGCCATCGAGGCGGCTGGGGTGTGGACAAAGTTAGAGGACCAATAGGACACCGTCGTAGAGGCTCTGCGGCTGGAGGAGCACGGCTTAATGATGTGGAAAGCTCACCACACGGCCGTAGCGGAGGGTGTGGTAATAGAGATTTTGGCGAGGACAGTGCGCATGGCGATGATGAGAGCACGGGGATCGGCCGCGTCGCTGCGCCACCGCCTTGCCCACATCTTTCGTCGTACTTCGGACCCCTCGAGAGTTTTTGCGGCGTCGTGTAAGAATGGCGAGGCCGCATACCATCCCACCTGCAGAAGGCCAGGATGCCGTTTGTCACAGCGCATGCTTCAAAGCCATCGCGGCAGGCAGACATTCGGGAGTTCGGGAGCGCTTGATAAGTGTAGCCAACCAGCTTGAGTCGGCGTCTCCAATGGATTACTATACGATATATTAACCTCGTCCGTACGAAGTCAATGTCGCTGTTTCAAGCCCCCCCCCCCCGAGGGCATACTCGCGCCCGTTGGGACTTTTTCTTGCGTAAAAAATGACTAGCGGAAAACGCGAGAGCGTGAGTTAGCAAATTCGATGGAAATCGACGAGCGAAACAAGCTGATAAAACGATGGGAACGCTGAAGCGTATAATGTGCGCCATAAAAATCTAGGCAAGCGCAGGGGGGGAGAAGGGAAAACACCTGAGACCACGGCTTGTGTGTTGTCGAGAAGGTCGCCTAGGGTAAAACCTCTTACGCTGTAGACTGGAAGTTGAGCTGGAAAGTAAAAGAAATTATCAATTCTGCCGTAAAGCAAAAAATATTATCTAGTTTATTACTATTACTATTAGTAGTACAATACGCCTATGCCGCCATCCGTCATGGACCAAAACTGCCGCCTCCTGGCGTATTTTCTCACCAGCCCCAAATTCATTTTTCGGGAGTATTCGCGGGTTGGGTCGGGTCGGGTTAGGGTGAAGGTGACCCGACCCGACCCGACCCGTGAGATTTGAAAAGCTCCTGACCCGATCCGACCCGATCCGTCCAGTCTCGAACATTTCCTGCCCAGACCCGGCTCGACCCGTGAGATTTTGCAACTCCCATAAACCCTACCCGTGTCAACCCCTACATGACACGTTTAACGGCTTTTAATAAGAAAATCAATTTTGACCTGAGCTCTTCTACATTGCTATTTTTTTCGCAGGGATTCAACAAGAGGCAAACCCGCGATGATGTCTTCAGCGGGGAACAACGACGAGGCTAGGCGAAACCGCGGTGGGACAATTAGAGAAAATACAGCTTGCGGCACATCCCTTTCGGCATGGGTAGCAGGGACGTATCGGTCTTCGCTACACGCGTCTTCTGTCAAGGGAGCTGTGGTCTGGGGCGACAGCAGTTCCGGTGGCGGCGGAGGGGGGAAAAACGGAACCGGTAACGGGTTACCTGGGGGGAGTGAAATGGAAGGAGGGGATGGTGAACAGGGGGCGGTGGATGTGAATGCATACTTTGTCACGGATGGTGCTAAACCTCCTGCTCCCAAATCTCTAGCGGATTGTGGCGCTGTACCACCGAAGTGCTCGGGGTTCGGTCCGTGGGTGTGGTTGTCGGCGCTGTGGGGCTTGTACGCGGGCTGGTTGAAGCGGTCGCCGCTACTGACGAAGGCGATAACTTCGGGGGTGTTGGCTCTGGGAGGGGACACGGCGGCGCAGTGCTTTGAGTATCACGAGCAGGGGGGAACGGGACCGTTTTTCAAGGTGTGTGTGTTCTTTCCGTCGGCACTTGTTTTGGTTGACCTCAGGTTGCATGCTTTTTCTCTGCGGAATTGTACGTGTTAGCATCTGACTATATTTTTTGTGCTCGACGACTCAAATGCTTGTGAAATGCTTGTGGTGTTTTGGTAATCAAGACTTGATTCAGTGTATTGGGTGTATTGGGTGATATTGGATGATTTTGTATGTATGTATTGGACGCGTGCTACGATAGAGCTATTAAGGTACATCACGTTCTGGCTGAAACCGTTTTTTGAATGACGGGGCTGCTTAACCTTCCTTGACCTTCCTTAACCTTTCTTGACCTATTAACCCAAAAACGTAGGAATATCAGTGGTTGTCTTGCAACTTGTTTCCTTGTATACCTATAGGTCATGGGATGGATTGACCATCGGGGAGAATTCTTGTTTTTCTCCAAGTCAGTTTTTTGGTGAGTATTGAACTCCTGAAGTGATCAATGAGATTTACAAAAAATAGCGGTGCGCGTCTACCGTCGCATGCGTCACGAGAAACATTACAGCAACGTCTCATACTACACTACACTGCTCATACTACACTGCTCATACTATACTACACTGCTCATACTACACTGCTCATACTACACTACACTGCTCATACTACACTGCTCATACTACACTGCTCATACTACACTGCTCATACTACACTGCTCATACTACACTGCTCATACTACACTGCTCATACTACACTGCTCATACTACACTGCTCATACTACACTACTCAATACTAACAACACTACAGTAACGCCTCATACTATTAATACACTACTCAATGCCACAAACACTACAGTAGCGCCTCATACTACACTACTCGATACTAAAAACATTGCAGTAACGCCTCATACTCTACCTTGTGTACTCTACCTTTGAGCCGCACAACGAGCAACTACCTGGTAGCCGTGAAGTCCATAGTCAGACCATAGTCAGACCATAGTCCGACAATTCACATCCCTAGAATTTCACCTTGAAGTGGAATACTTCGTACAATGTGCAGTGCAGCCACTATACACAGTAGCACAGTAGTACCTATATTTTTATTACATGTGTCCTGGTGCCCGATCGCTTGGGCATGCCTTGGCGTCTTGACACGCTCGTCAGTTTATGTTTCCTTTACTTGTTCGACATTAGGGTGGGTCGGTTACGCCGGCTGGTCTTGTAAGATGGGTGGGTGCCCTATAGATGCACAGCGGTAGTCACCGTGAAATAAAAATGAAGAGTACCGGAAGAAAGCCAATGCTTCGGTTTTTTTAAGAGTTTTTACGCGAGGACGAGCAGCTCAACACCGTACCACCCCACTCTGATGTTGTTCTCACATTAACTGTTCGCCACTATCTAGCCTTTGGTCACAGGACAGGCTCCAATATCTTTCAGTGGAAGAACACGTCAGGAAAACTCTCCCAGATGCTATTTATGGGGGAGCACAGCCAAACATCAGCAAGTCTAACCAAACATGATTTGTAATATTAGAGGGACATTATTAGTTTTGGGCGTACCGTGGGTACTTTTTCCTATGGAACCCCATGCATACTATTAATACTATATTAATAGTAGGTACCGCGTACAATCGCTTCACGCCGTGTGCCAACACCGCCGTGACTCCTCAGGATACCCGGCGACTGCTAGCGGTTGGGGTCGACAGCGTTTTCGTCACGGGTCCCGCCCTGCACACGCTCTACGAATTCTTGGAGCGCCTTGTTCCGACCAACACGGGTGGGTTCCTTCCCGCGGCATTCCATGTGCTGGTTGACACCTTCGTCTTCGATCCAATTTTCGTGGCTTCTTTCTTCTGCACCACGGGCCTCTTAGAGAGTCGGTCTCTTAAGGAAGACATATTGCCGGCATTAAGAAGGTGACGTCGACGTCATTGTTGTTATCAGTGGATGTTGTATACGAAGGATGATGTAGAGTCGGCGCCCGCGACGGTCAATTTCGTGAGTTCAAGACCCGCCGAGTGCAGACATGTAGGAACTTTTTCTTGCATAAAAGTTGACTAGCGGAAAGCGCGAGGAGAGCGTTAGTTAGCGGATATTCGATGAAAGTCGACAAGCGTCAAAAGCTGATGAGTGGGAATACTAAACATTAAGCGTGATAAAAATGAAGGCACGTTTGCCGGGGCGGAGAAGGACGACACCTGTGATCACAGCTTGCCCAGAAGGTCGCTTGAGGGTAGAACCTCTTACGAGTTGAACTAGGGAAATAAACGTCATTATTAAAAATAGAAACAAAAAGTATAGACTACAAGTCCACTTATATGATACAAGTAGGCGTCAGCTCGGCGCAAGTTTGATACATTTTACGAAGTAGATGTTTGGTTTACCCACGCAACGTGTGTTGCCAAAGTAGGTGTTTACTCAGTGTTTGCTCACAAGTTTTTTTCAGCGTGTTGTGATATGTTACAGACCACCCACGGTGGGGGTTAGGGTTAGGGTTAGCGCTAGGGGTATCCCTAGCTGGGCCAACTTGTAAACAGTACCCGGTGCTGGTTCCCGCTGTCGCAAGCTAACACAACAAACCTCAACCCTACCCCGCCCCGCCCCGGCCCGCCCCATGTCCCCTCTAATACTCATGTCGTGTCGACCTTGTAAAAACAACAGAGAAATCTGGCCAGCCGTTAGGGGATCGTGGGCGGTCTCCCTGGCTTTCTGTCCTATCCAGTACGCGACCTTCCGATATCTGCCCCTGGAGCTCCGAGTGCTGTCCGTGAACGTTTGCGATGTTGTGTGGACGTCTGTCGTGAGTTACTTTAGCCACAAGGGTACCCCCATCACTACCGAGAGGACTCGCAGCAGCAATGCACTGGGGAGCTCCCAATAGTTCGTCGGTACGTGCTATTACTAGCCCAATAGTTCATTCTTCCGGCACTATTGAGGGCACCGGCACTATCAGGGACAGGCTTGCCAGTCGTGCCAAGCGATTTCACGGGCACTATACGGGAAATAGGCGCTAATCTCCCGCCACGTTTGGGAGCTTGAGCTAGTTGGTGGAGGCGATGCAGGAGGCGGGCACAGATGAAGGATACCGTAGACGTATTCAACTAGCCACGTACCACAGGGGTATAATGTTTTTAGTACGACACTATTAGTAGCACTTTTATGCCGAAGTCGGTGCGTGCTACGATCGGGTTCTATTAATATTAATACTATTAATAGTAACAGTACCGCTTTTGGGCAAAAATATTTGTGAGTGGTTGGGCTCCTGCACCGCTGTGTTCGTATCATTGGGCATTTTATCGTGCAATGGTTGGATACGTTTTGCCAGGGAGTTCAATTGTCATTATTGGCGTTCCTTGTGAGCTCTTGAGATCTTGAGATGCAAACGGGAAGGTCCATGGCCGATGTCATGTCACTTCCCCGTGCGATAGCGAACGATCTATTGCATTGTGGACAAACGCACTCCGAGCCCACGAGGGGAAGTTCTCGGTGCTGATACCACCGGGCCTGCGAGTCGCGCGAGTCGGTGCAATTAACTCAATTGATATGGGTAAGTTCTGCTTACTGCCCCAAACGTGACCAATTTGCTTTTCGGAGGCCGGAAAGCACTGTTTTGCGTGCTGGTGTGGGACACGAGCCGAAAGCAATGGAAGACCCTGCAGCAGCAAGAGGAGCACGAGCGCAGGGCGCTGACGGAGTCCATTCTGCAAGCTGGGTCAACCCGAGAGGTGGAGGCCGAGCCGGCGGCCTGCTGAAGCCGGAAATCAAGGTGACGATGATCGGGGGAGATAGGCCGCCTAGGTTGGGTGGTGATGTTGTTACCTTCGAAGATATGCGTGAATTTCTTGTTGCCGCCTGACTCGGAGTTCGAGCAGCAGATGCATATCACAAACCAAGATGGAAGAGACCGGGTACTCGCGAGGAGGCGAGAGCTGGTAGATTCGGCGACCCAAATGAAGGTGGCTGATGAGTTCTATGATGGCAAGCCCTGGTTTGCTGGCGTTGATATGCAGCAGACGAGTGATGAGGATTTTTGCCGCCAGATATTCCGTGTGCTGAAAATGGATGCGAGCGTGCGGGTAGATAGCAGGGTGTTCATGCAAAAACGTGCCCTGCGGAATACCTTGCTGATAGCGGGCTCACGGAGGTGGTGAGGCCCGGCGGTCGGCAGTACACGCTAAAAGCGTGGCAAGGTGCTGGTGGAGGCAATAGCGGCGGGAATCGAGCCACTCGAGTTTCTCCGCAAGGTTGAAAAAAAGATGCGTTTCGATCTCGTAACGCTTGACCCTGACGCGTTGTTCAGCATAATTGCCAAGCAGCAACGGGATCAGGCCGTAATTGAGGCCGACAATGCTGTACGCCGGCAAACAGCAAAGCGGCGTGACGTTAGGTCGGTGGCTGTTGAGGGGACCAAGCCACAGGGAAGTACTGCTGACGGGCACGACTCACGCGAGAAGGCTGCCGGTGTGAAAGCAGAGCGGAACCGTCGATATGACAACAAGGAGTGCTTTTTGTGTGGGAAGCAAGGTCACAAACAGCGGGACTACCCCCAAAGCCAGCAGGGCAAGGCGGGGAAAGGCGTCCATGGCTAGACTCACGGCTAGACCCCTGTACAGCAGCAGCAGTTCCCAAGCGGTCCCGCTCAGTATACCCGGAGCAAGACAGCCGGGATGGCCCCTGCGACTGCCACCCCTCGAGCTAGTGCGTACAAGACCGCCTCAAAGGCGGTGGTTACGGAGACCGAACCTGCTGCGCCTGAACCATCTAGGCGGAATGGCGACGACTACGTGTACATTCGCTTGCCGCGGGAAAGGATGGCGCCAGTGGATTATGGGCTCACCGAGACGGTGCAGCACCAGGTGTCTCAGAGCGCTGGGCCACAGAATGCAGCGCCAGTTGCTCACTCCGTTTCGGTGCAGCTGCCGGCACCCGCGTTGCAGCAGTCATGTGGTGATACCAGCATCATTCATGCGCGCGTGTTTCGGTCTTGCAGCCGGGTGGAAGTGGTGATGCGAGCGTGGATACGGTGGAGACCGAACCGCGCTTGGAGGCCCTGATGCAGCATGTCGCAGGGCGTCTCGCGGTTCCCGGTGCTTCCGGGGCTGCTGAGGCTAAGGTGCTGATGGATTCTGGTTCAGGCATTACAGCGATATCGGAGGAGCTGGTAGAGGCCCTGCAGGGACAGCCGGGGATGACGCAAACCGCGTTGACGCAGGCGTTTGTTGGGCATGCGCGTGTGGTGACGTCGTTGGGCCAGGAGTGATATTGAGACGCAGTTGTGTCCGCTCCAGTAGTCAACGATCGAAACACCATGGGGATCAGTCCGATTTACCGTGTGCCGTTTTATTGTGCCCAATGGGGAGGGCGATGTGGTTATCATCGGGCAGAAGACGCTGAGGGAGAAACTCGGCATCGACGTCATGGCGCAGCTCAAGGCCTCTGTACTGAAGGCACAAGGGCGTCAAGATGGTGCTGGGATGGAGCTTACAGCTCGTTCTGTGGGCGAGCCCAACGATGGTGCTGTGCTGCGAGTGGCTATGGCTGTCACAGCGTTCGTGCCGGGCGGTGACGCGCCAGGCGACGTGGACGATGAGGTCGCGCTGACGCTGCCGTCTCAACGACCCACGATATTCCAGGATTCCGAGGTGGAAATGCGGGATCGTGTGGGCGTGTTGGAGACGGCTGTCGATAACGCTGTTGACCATAGCTCCCCGCCGGAATGTGCCAAGATGCTGCGATATATCGCTTTTCGCACGCACCTTGACGTGTTATGTCGGGCGTTGTCGGGTGACCCACATGCACGCAAGAAGCCTGGGGCGGTCCGGTTTCATTCAGGGGCAAGGTTGGTGCGGGCGAAGCCTCCACCTGAACGTAATCGCCTGCGGTGGAGTGCGGCAGAGGCGTGCCCCGACTGCCGCTCGGTAGTGACGACAAGTTTGTCGTCAAGGTGGCCTGGGAGGGGCCGGAGAAGGCGGAGAGCACCTGGGAGCCGGTGTTGCGCGTGTTTGATGGCGCGACGGCCGTGCCGCGAAAAGAGCTCAAGGCGCTGCGGCTGAAGATGGATTAGAAGCGAGGACTCGTACAGCGGTATGGGCTGCGTTTTGATCATATTTGGGTTTGGGGGGGATCCCGATTTTTGAACTGCTGATTTTCGGTTTGATCGAAATGTTGAATTTCGATTTTTTTTCTGACTTGGAATTTCTGCGCCGGGCGCTGATAGCACCTGACGCAGCCACAGCTGGCGGTTCATCGCCGAGGCTGTGTGTGGACAGAGCATGTCCGTGGTTGATGCTTCCGTTTTACAGGGGTGGCTATTGTGCTGGAATACACATTCCTCATGTGGTCTGGGTTTCGGCAAGTTGCATGCGCAATTGGAGGTGTGATGCGTGGTGCGTGGTTTGCTTGAAGATGCATTGGTGATGACGCGGCTGCTGAACAACTAATTGTTGTTCACGGTCAGTAAACGTGGTAGAACTTAGGTCGTGGGGAAACTGACCGGGATGTGTTGGATTTGACGACATTATGAAAGGTTATTTTGGTAGTTTAACATATGTACCGCGCTGTGGTCGTACTATTGGGCATTTTACCGTACAATGGTTGGATACATTTTGTCAGGGACTTGAATTGTCGCTACTGGCGTTTCTTGTGAGCTCTTGAGATCTTGAGATACGAACGGGAAGGTCCATGGCCGATGTCATGTCACTTCCCCGTACTATAACGAACGATCTATTGCGTTGTGGACAAACGCACTCCGAGCCCACGAGGGAAAGTCCTCGGAGCTGATACCACCGGGCCCACGGTCGCGCGAGTCGGTGCAGCTCCTCTATCAATCGTCAACTAGACAATCTAACCAATTGCCCAATATCGTGTTGCTACACTTAAAACACTATTAATATTAATATCATTTGGGTTGTACTTTACGATATTTTACCGTTTGTTGTATACCAAAAAAACACAACGAATACCGGTAGTACATAGTCGCCCCGGTGGTCTAGTCTATTAATAATGGTTACTCTAGAGTGCTCGTACTATTGATGGAGTTGGTTCTGGAGTTCGTACATGTAATGTGGGTCGGACTTTTGCGTTATCTGAAAAATGAAAGGAATCAGTCAACTACCTGCTAAGATCATGAGAGCACTTTCCGCAGTACAATAGCAGCGTGAGTCAGGTCCAATTATAGTCGCAAATCAATGCGAGTCGACGAAGGAAGAAAGGGTTAGTGTCTCGTCGCGATAAAAATGAAGGCGCGTACCGTAGTGGGGAGGGGGGAGAAGAGCCTGCTCAGTGACCCCGGAGCTGAGTTACGTCTACGTAGTAGGGAGGGAGAAAGAGAAAGGAAAAGTGCGAAGATAGTATTAGATAGGATGAGCAAAAAAAGGAAGTAAAAGTACCTAATAATGGTACCTACCAGGTAATATTGCAGTTCCTAATAGTACCGACTATTGCCTACTAGCGCCTAATAGGAGTTAATATTGCTATTAATAGTACTATTAATAGTACCTAATAAGACCGGTCGCCCCGGTGGCGTATCAGGTTATCGTCGAGCCTGGTATAGGTCAGTTTCGTGAGTTCGAGCCCCGCCGAGTGCATATTCGTATAAATTCGTTGGGACTTTTTCTTGTGCACAAATTGACTTGTGGAAAGCGCGAGAGCGTGAGTTAGCAACACTCGATGAAAAACCGACGAGCAGTGGGACTGCTGAACCCTATGCGCGATAAAAATTGAAGGCAAGAACCGGGCGGGAGAAGGGTCGACACCTGTGACCACGGCTTGTCCAGAAGCTGGAAAGTAAAAGTGTGAGAAAAAAAAAAAAAAAAAAAAAAAAAAAAAAAATGCTATTATACCTATCTATGCCGTGGATAGGATCATTACGTCCAACTTTCGTTTCTCTCGAATAGTGGTACAGTACAAGTACAGTACTTGTACAGTACGAGTACAGTACAAGTACTACCGTACAAGTACAGTGTAGTAAGTACAGTACAAGCACTACAGTACAAGTACAGTATGTGGGGTCAGAAACGGCAGGTGATGTAGTGAGACGATGTTTTTGGTTGGATAATCGCGTGATACGCGTGAGTTCATATGCATGTTTCAACAGCAGTAAAAGGTAGTGTTATTAATAGTACTCGTCAGTCGTATTAATAGTGCATTCCTGAGTCATTTTTGGTGTGGTGTAGTGTGGTGTGGTGTAGGGTGGGGTGGGGTGGGGTGGTGACCTTTCGGGGTTTGTGGTTTTGGGTTGGACGGTGGTATTTCATGTTATACATGGGTGAACTTGCTTATCTCTTCAGCAGCAAATTGTTGCGGATTATTCGGCAATTTTTTTCGTTATGGTTTGTCATGGTTTTTATTTCTGGGATACGATATTAATAGTGGTATCATGTGAGTGAGTCCGCCTAGGTCTAGTCTAGACCATCAACGTCACTTTTTCAAATGTTGTCCGGTGATTTTTTGGTATGTACTCAAAGTTTTTTTTTGTTTTTTTGGTGGACGGGCCTGTTATATAGCCCAGTACGCGTATCCGTTCTATTGGCATCCTTTATTGCAAAGATTTGTCGGGTGATTATTTTGTGTGTTGTTTGTTTTTGGCTGGGTGGTTGTAGGTTTGACATGATGAGTGATATTGCATTCCAGGTTCCTGGGACACGTTCAGCAGCGATATTATTCAGAGTTAGTTGTGTCTGACTTTTGTTTTCGTTTTGATGTTTTGCTGTTCCGATGAAGTATGCATGTAGTCTATGCAGATTCGAACCTAAGCTAAGCCAAGCTAAGCTAAGCTAAGCTAAGCTATTATAATGCGCTTCTCATCCCGTGGGGCCAGGTGTTGTTATGCTGCCTGCGCCTTTTTTTAACGCAGTTTACGGATTACACTGCATATATGACTGATTCTGCGATAGCCCCCCCCAAAACCGGCGGTTTTCTTTAACGAACGTTTCATGGCTGCTAGACCCGAGGAAGGGTGCTATGAAAACAGAATCCTCAATCATTTTTATGCTTGCAAAAGTCTATCGAATGATTACGTCGGAGCTACATGGGGCACCGTATTTCAGGAGATACGGCCGGGAGTTGGTTTCATAACCGGCGATTTCGTTAAAGAAAAGTTGGGGCGGCTACTGTAGAACGACTCATATATTGCATATATATTTGTTTTAAACGCAGTAGAATAAGCCCAACATTTTGGAATGCCAAGTATTCTGAATGCTCAAGTACGAGAAACATCTATCTGGCAGAAACAAAAATAAACATAACCGAATATGGGAGAGACGTTCTGACCAACGTATAATAATTGCGGTTACGGGTACGGGAGAGAGCTTGTCAGCAAGAGCTTGTCAGCAAGAGCTTGTCAGCGAGAGCTTGTCAGCGAGAGCTTGTCAGCGAGAGCTTGTCAGCGAGAGCTTGTCAGCGAGAGCTTGTCAGCAAGGGGGTACAGAGCACGATTAGATCCCTTGCCCAACCCTAACATCCGACTTACAAGTAACACCACAGATGATAGATGGCGGCTGATCCGGTGAGCGTCACGAGAGCCAAACAGGAGACATTTTTCACGAAACATGAGTGAGAATCTATTTGTACGATGTACGCGCCACCCCCTTCCCATCCCGCCAGTTCTACTCAAGCGATCGAACCGGCATCCCCGGTGGTCTATCTTGGTCTATTACGAGATTACAAGTGGTAGACATCGCAAAGTAAGGCCGATCTCGCGACGAGTTTGAGCCCCCCAAGGTGTTTGTTCTTGCGCCCGCCCGTTTGGCATCCGCCACCCGGCATTCCCGGTGGTGTATTACTATATATTCTATTGGTGCACCTCGTAACCGCTAACTAATGCAGGTGTCGCGATTTCGAAACTTTCAAGGGTGTCTTTCTTGTGCCCCCCCCCGCCCGCCGGCGTCCCCGGTGGTGTATTGCCAATGGTAAACATCGCAACTACTAAGAAGGTCGAGTTCGCGAGTTCGAACACCTCTAAACAGGCTTTCTTTTAGTCCCCCCTCCCCCCCCTTTTTCATTCCGCCAGCCGGCATCCCCGCTTGTCAAGTGATGAACCTCGTACTATTAAGGTCGATTTCGCGAGTGAGTGAGTGCGACCTCCCCCCGAAGGCCTGTTTTATCGATAGAGTAAAGAATGATATCGATCGAGTAAATAATGACTTTGCAGATAGCATCTAGCGTGTGTGTATGCGCAATTCGGCGCGAACGACGAACGAAGAAAATGATCAACCCTGCTTGCGATAACAAAAAATAAGGCCTGCGACCGAAGGGTGAAGGGGGGAAGGAGTACCTGCTACGATGTAACACCATTTCTGAATTGAAAAATGAGGGAGCTGCGGAAGTAGTGCAATAAAATTAAGCGGAATCCGCAGTGCCACCCGTTGTCAAGGGGGAAAAGTCGTTCAATCACCGCAACAAGGAGAGGGCTATCTACCGGACTTTTTGTTGAGAGCGAGGGGTAAAACGCCCTCACTAGGTGTTATGGACCTTGCGATGGGCGATGGTATCTTCCGCTAATAATGCAATACAGACAATGCCCTTGTGTGTTTTGTAGGGGGGGGGTGCTATTAGGGTTAGGGCAAGGTTTGAGTCCTGAAAAGGCGGCGGGAGGGGAGAAAACGCGCAAAGAAAATAGACGGGAATAGAAAACAGAAATATCAAAGTAACAGGCGAAGGAGGCTAACTATTCGGCATTTTATTTCCGCCCGAAGGAATATGTATCTTGACGAAGGCTAAGGCTTCGCACGGTAGAGCTGCGCCTATCTCTGCAACGGATCTCAGGACATGATGCTTCAGGCTCAGCGTCGACGGAATAAAAATGCGCGTTGCCATCATATGACGCGAAGTAAAATATATCAGGTACTTTGTTTTTGGTGCTCGACTTTGCGGCAATAGAGAGCAGGCAGTTCTTCTCGGCCCCGTCTAACAGTTTGTATCATGTACCATGTACGATGTACCATGTACGATGTACCATGTACAGCGATACGAAATAACAACAAAAATAGGCGTCCGATCTAAGCCCATAGAAAAGTATTAATAGTGAGTGAATATGGATATATATATTATAAAAATTAAAATACACTCCAGCTGTGAGATCGAAGATTTCGTCGAAACTCATCTTTGCAAGCTGTGTGTGATACTCCGATCGCGCGCATTACGAGTTGTGTGTCCTCATTAAGGATATAGGTCGGCGACTCCCCTTACAGCTACAGTGTAGCTATCAGGTGACCCATATATATATGTGAACTCGCCCGCAGGGCGGGGGGGTGGCAAAAACTATCAGCCAACTTCAACCACCGAATGCTATCAAAATGCGCAAGCGTACGAAAGACCTTAGCTAATTGGAAAATAAAAAAGAAAAGAAAATGAGAGGAAGCAAGGAAAGGAAAAGGGAAAAACACCATGGTAGCAGATCCTAGAAACTGACGCAAAACAACATTTATTTGGCACATAGAGGGCATCAAGTGCATAAAGGGCACTGGGGGGGGAACACAGCAAGGCGAAGAAGTCAGGGCGGCCTTACACGAGCTAATTACGGCCACGGGAAGGCACACACACGTCAGGACGATGATGGGCAGGCGCATACTTCAGTCTCTTGGGCAAGACGCCCCCCCTCCCCCCTGCCGCGTAGAGATGCCGACGGTGTGTGTTTCGCTGGCGCGGCCATCGCGTGTTGGACAAAGCGCACTTGGTCGAACAACCTCAACCTATGGGCTATGCAGATAAGAAAAATTGATATGTCTACAGTACAACTGTGATAAACCCACAGACTTGAACACATTCTGTCGCCAAATCAAACCCGCAACCCCTACTATCATCAGCTAACGTTAACGAACTACACTACACTACTATAGCCTAGTACTACAGGAGCCAGCTCCCACCACAAACGATATTCACCGCGATTTGCACATCATGCGGCACAAACTTTCCACCTCGTATAGGATAAGCCGGACCACGCTGGTCTTCTAGACAAGTACTAATATTAATAGCAGCAGCCTGCTAATGTTTTTAATGCCTTGGATGCGTTTGATCCTATTGATCCTATTGATCCTATTGATAGTATTATAGTATTAATAGTATTATAGTATTGATAGTATCAATACTACTAATAGCACGGTAGCGGTGCGCCATTGTTGGTCTGAGGCGCATCACTTGATAAACTACTCCACCGTACGAGTTACATGTAGTACCTCTAAGCCACAGCCCGACGAACTATTCCACGCCATGACATAGGTACCCAAAACAATTCACAAACTCTACTGCAAAACAAGAATACCATTCCCACTACAGCAGTATCTGGGTTAAAGGACACTTTGCCATCAGAAAGCATATTAGACATGGAGCGATACTATTATAGCAATACCTCGATCGTTGCACACGCCGCACTAGTGCGTTCGCTGAATACTTTGACGTGTTCGATAACGACGGCTGCCCGCCCCTAACCCTAAGGCCTGCAGGGACTTGATAGCTCGCGACAAGGCGACCAGCCCAGCCCAGCCCAGCCTGTGCAGTGGCCCAAAACGAAGAAACGACTGCTGTGCAATGTGCAATGTGCAATGTACAATGTGCAATGTGCAGTGTGCAACATACTAGTGGTGGCATCCTGGTACGCCTGACCGGTGCTGCCGAGCAATGCAGCAAACGGTGGCCGTGGTCTCGTGGCACATCTGGCTGGCCGCCCAAAAGGCAAGAGGCAAGTGCTGCGCAACGCAGTAGTCGCGGTCGTGGTCTCGCGACACATCTGGCTCGCCGCAGTCATCGATTCCCGCCCTTGCTGCGGACGGGCGAAGATTGTTTCTTCTCTTGTGCCGCTTTCCACTTTGCCTCGGAGTTCTTGAGTCTTTCTTGTCTCGCTTGCTTTCGATCCGCCTGCAGGGAGATGGAAACGCAAAACGAAAATCGGGACAACCCAAATGTTAGTTTTGAACCAAAATGTTAGTTTTCAACCTTAACCCCCTTACAACTGCACCCGCGTTTTAGGACAAACCACTTGGAATTAGTGTGGGACAACTTCAGCAGTGGTACAAAGTTTAACCTTTTTCGTATTGCTGTACGAAGTGCTGACAATTCGCGAAGACGCTTGTACTCTATACCCTTGATTGCCCTGTTTTTATATAGTCGTTTTTGCCTCGAACTCAACTCGTGGAAAGTCTTACCCTCAGCTATATTACGAGCAAGCCGTGGTCACGGGTACCTTCCATTCTCTCCCCCCGGTACATACCTCGTGCCTTCATTTCTATCGCGCATAGGGTTCAGCACTCCCACTGCTCGCAGATTGTCATCGTTTTTTCTCCCCTCACGCTGTCGAGCTTTCAGCGACACGTGAAGAAGGCCGAGAAAAGGCACACAAGGCCATGTGTTTCTTTAAAGGAGGGTTTTGTAATCCGCAAGAAACAAAACGGAAACCCTGCTTTACGCCAACTCTTAACTCTTATAAAGAGCCTTTAGAAATCCGAAGAAAAACAACCCGAAACTCTGGTTTACAAGATACGTGATTAGTTCGGGTTAGGGTTAGGGTTAGACCCATCCCGCGCTAGGGGTGCAGCCGAATATTCTAAAAAATTTCTGAGCTCCTAACATGAGAAACTCAATATCTCAACATCAGCATGACCATCATCCATGACCATCATCCATGACCATCATCCATGACCATCATCCATCATCACCCGAAAGATTACTTTGAAGGCATTCGGCATTCGCTCGCGCAACCCGACCAACCTTGTATTAAATGATGAAATCATTACATTAGAATATCGACCGTAGTCCTGAAACAAAGTACACTCCAAAGCTACTTCGACTGTGACATGATACATGATACCCGGTAGTTCCTCCTTCGAGGAGGTCAACCGGACACAAGAATAATAATAGTACCTGGTATACTTCGAAGTATATATTTTCGTTTTGTCTGAAAGAGTGCAGCTCCTGCCGTGGGATGTGTTCCTTTCAACGTCTTTTCAACGCTTTTTAACACCCTCATTCGGAACGAATCTCAGCGCACCTGTGAGCCTTTGGTGAAAGAGAGGTACCTGGACCCGTTCTTGTTTTGTCCTGGAAAGTCTTTCAAAGGCGTTCTTGCTTTCTCCAGTGGGGTCGTTCGAAATTAGCACGGTATTCGCAGTCAATTTCGGACACTAAAACTCAAACAGAGATTTCCAGGTACATAACTCTTGCATATCGCCGGCTCATCCGAAAAAATTGTTACTTTTGAGATAAACAGAGCACCAAACTGACTTATATAGTCTACGTGTGCTGTGCTGTGATGTTCTGTCCTTGTGATACATGCTCGACGGCAATCATGCCACCACTGCTGTAGCTCTAAGAGCTGCGGGTGGGTGTGGTTTTATTGTGATTGAGCACAAGGAACAGGTGCAAAATAAAGTCGTGCTTGTAGTCTCTGGTCTACGAACAACGTGTCATATTATATGTTTTACGTACAAAATGAACGTGCACGTACCATGATATGTACGTATATTTTGACAAACATTTTGTACTCGGTTTCGTTTATCGGCACATGTTATGTTGAATTCAGTTTGGGAACGGCTATGTTGCTCATTGTCGACTCCTTTTCGATTCCGATACTCCCCGAAGAACAGCAGTGCGGCTTTCGCCCCGGGCGATCAACAGCGGACATGCTGTTCGTCGTGCGCGACTACGAGAACCCGGACAAGCTAGGACAATCCCTCCGTACACGTGCTCCATTGATCTCCATAAAGCATATGACTCCGTCGACCGAGAGCTGCTGTGGGTGGTGCTCGCACGCTTCGGCGTACAAGAGAAAATGTTGACCATTATCCGCCAGTTCCACGAAGGCATGTGAGCTCGCGTGCGTACGGATGACGGTGAGCACTCTGGATGATGGTTTGACGGTTTGACGGTTTCAGGTCACCCAGGGGCTGCGGCAAGGGTGTGTATTGTCGCCGCTTCTTCTTAATGTCTTTTTCGCCGCTGCGATACATACCGTTCTCGTGCGCTTCAGTGAAGACTATAGACACGCCTGGGCCGGTTAGGGTGTATTGACGAGAGGGGTACGGTGAGATTTTTCCTCCCTTGGCCAAAGGGGGGGTAGTCAGCAGCTATCAAAAGGGGGGCTGGTCAGCACCATTCAGGGGCTAACAGGAGAGAGAAGTTGTTGTGTATTAGCTCCAAAACACGAAAAGACAAGCGATCCTAACCCCTGATCCCTATACCAGAATCCAGAAGAGGACAAATGGAAACCCCTGCACCATAATACCTATTATACCTGCACTCGCTTATCGGATCCTCAACCGTAATTCACCGTAAGTAAGATCAGCTTCGTATCATCTTTTATCTCGCATCACCAATACTGCACACTCTCTATGGTGCTCCACTGTCCACAAGACCCAGACTTTTCGAGGGACTTGGTCGAGCTCGAGGAGGACCTCGGGAAGGACGGGGTGGAGGTTGAACCACTAGCATGTATGCGAAGGTCGGTCTGGGGTATGCTGTACGACGACAATGTAGGAGTTGTGTCCACGTCGGCGGAAGGCCTCGCCAAGATGATGGCCGTCATTGTGACCGTTTTCGAAGCAGAACGTCTCCGAAACGATAACGGAGAAAATGCTGCCGCACACACCCAACCAGGTACTCCCGACCTCATCGCTCATCGTCGAAGTAGCGGGCCAGAGGTACATGCAGACGACGTAGTTTCGGTACCTGGGCGGTCTTATCGACGCAAGTGCCGACATATTGCCACAAATTAAACGCCGGATCCGACTCGCGTGAGTATGCTACGGTCGTTTCAAGCGGGAGCTGTACGACATGGAGGGTGTCCCGTTCACATTAAAGGTGCGCCTGCTAAAGACCGAGGTGATGAAGACCCTGCTGTACGGGTATGTGACGTGGACTCTCGGCCAGGAGCACTTCGCTGAGCTCCGAACGGGACATCATAACCTTCTCCTAAGGACCATTGGATTCCAGCGCCAGCGCCGACAACGCACCGACCACCTCATGCCGTACGCCAAGGCTCTCAAGAAGGCACAATGTGAGAGCGTTGACACGACCATCCGCAAATGACGCCTCCTCTGTCCTCCTGTGTCCTCCTCTGTGCGGGAATCGTGCAACGGACAACAATGAGCGGCTGACCCATCGTGTCGTGTTCGGGAAATGGCTGGTGGGGAGAACCCGGGACCAGGCCGACCAGAAAAGAACTGGGCCCAACGTCTAGCAGACGGCATCAGGGTATTCAAAGCCACCGAGGGCTTCACGGGTAGCTCCCCTTTGCTGTTCGGAGTAGAGACTGTGCTATGGCCGGGAGCGGTTAAGAAGAGTGGGAACTAGTACCGGGGGGCGGTTGACGCGGCGGACTGCTTCAGGGCGAAATGCCACAGGGGAGAGGCGGAGAAGAGCTTGCTACGCCACGCAGCAGTGGACGCCAAGAGCAGCAAAAAAGGGAATCCGGGGGGACCGGACGAGGGGGGCAGCCGTACTGATACAGCCGTCGACGAACGCAGAAACGAAATGGCAGATCGTGTGGCAAGCGACGGGTTCGACTACTAAGTGGAGCGTGTGCTACTACTAAGAGTATACATAGTATAGACTATTTAGTATAATAATATTAGTATAGTAATAGCATAGACTATGGATGTAATAGCCCTGAACCCTACAGCAGTGAGAGGTACCTGGTAGTCTAGGCTAGTCTAGTGTTTTTGGTTTGACTGATATTTTTCGTTGAGTTCAATGGAGGGAGCGCGAAATCGGCAGTAATGACCAGCTGTCCTGCGCTTTTTTTGTTTTTTTTCTCCCGTGTTACCTCATGTTCCCTCGTCGCCGGCCTTATGCCGGTATGTTCTTCCTCTTCGTGTTGTTTTGTCTGTTGCAACAGCTGTAGTTATCTGTTCTTCAGCACGTATTTTGTTCTTCTTGCAGCCTTTCTGATCTTGCATCACATTCTTCAGAACTCCTGTCGTTTTTTTTTTTTTTTTTTTTGTCTGGCTTGGTTGTTGTGTTCTCGTACCCGGTACGCTAGCATTTCACTTGCTTTTCCTTGATTAACTGCGATTGTTTGGTTTACTTTGTCTCAATCTGTGACCACACAATAATAAGTTGTGTATCTCTCTAGGATGAAAAATCAGCACGGACACTGGGCGTACTGATGTCGTTGCGTAGAAAGAACGGTTTAGTCGACACACGCTCGGGTATTCAAGATCCATGTTTTTACTTATTTTCGACTTTCACAGAAATAAAAAAATGATTTTATTAGCCCATTGTTCATGGTACCCCGATCCAGGTCACAGATGTTCCTGACATTCGTTTCGCCGCTTAAATATCAAGATGCCGACGTAACGTTTTCAAACAGTTTGTACGGTAAAACCGAGTCTAGACGCAGAAGCAAACAGCAATGTTCTATACCAGGTTTTTCGTTGGCCTTTTTCAGAGGGATGGTTATACGATTTTGAAAACGCGAAATACACACAAACGCGCCGCAGCGCCACAACACGCTACAGACCCAAGGGCGATCGAGGTGCGCGAGGGTCAAGCGGCAGCTGCTCGGCAAATGGCCCAGGGGGCTGTCGCATCTTCGCGAGTTACTGCTGTTCAGTGCGTGTGCGCGCGGGGGGGCAACTTTGCGGCCTAACCTCAAGACAACATCTGAAGAAGAAATACCTTGCTGCTTGTCCCGATCGCAGCCTGAGATCGGGACGAAACACCCCTTCGGCTTTTCGAAATCGTACGACCACCCCTCTAAAAAATGCCAACGAATATATTGAACATTGCTGTTTGCTTCTGCATGTAGACCCTCGGTTTTACCGTATAACCATACACACTGCTGTTTGGAAATAAATGTTACGTCGGCATCTTGATCTTTAGGCGGCGAAACGAATGTCAGGAACATCTGTGACGTGGATCGAAGTACCATAAATAATGGCCTCAGCCTGACGAAACACCCCTTTTCGGTGGATTTTCCGATCTTGGAAATTGTCAGAACCAACATTCGTCTCCATATGCAGTGTACATGATCTATCTCACTGTGGGCGAATCTTGTACCAGGTGTAGATCAACATCTATGGCCTACATCAGGGTACCACAAACAGGAAAAAATATTGATATTTGTGTGGGGACATTTTAGTCTAGTCTTGAAGCTTGAAAAAAAATGCTGGAGATTTTGACTTGAAGTTGTCATTGGGGCGGTCCTGCGGAACACGAACATTCTGCATTGCGAAGAAACCACCCCCCTCTAGTCCGTTATGCAAGCAGGAGGGCTGCTGTTGGCTAATATGATATGTACGCTGGTAGCATGCATGCAGCAGCAGGAGGTTGTGGCAGGACCACTACTACGCTGCACTGGCAATCCAGTTACTGGTTGCCTTACTCCGCCACCCAACCAACGACTACTGGTATCCATAAATAGCCGTCAAGTCCACCCAACTCATAGCCTTACCGAACACCCCTCGTACTAGCACTTTGTAACAGGTATTCTATACCTCATATATGGACGAGTATGCTTGCGCCCGTGCGAACATCGAAGCAGTCTCGAAGAGTTGATGTTCTTGTTCTGGTTCATATGATAGGTACAACTGTACCTCTTTTATTAGCACTGCTGTAAAGTATTGAACACGGAAGCTTTCGAAACAGACGAAAGTGAGTGCGACTCTTACATATTCCGTCTTGGTCTCATCCTGATGCGCCTTTGAGCGTTGCGCAGACGCCAGCTTGCTAGAAACTCGACCCATGGACCCAACGAAAGCGTAGAGCTTCGCGTGCGTCTCTGAGCTCAAACTCCAGCAGTCGACCAGCAGTTGCAAGCAGCACTTGTTTTTGCGCTAAATCTAGAAAAAAGGTTTCCAATAGAAGTCGCGTGCATTTTTCGGGTTATTATTGTAGATCCCGCGGCGAAACACGAAACCCATGTCCTGTCTGCAGTCTCCTTCGCTCGATAGACCACCCGACAGCCGCCGCGCTCAAGTCGTGCTGGCACGGAAAGCCTGCGTGTATACAGGTAAGAAGATGTGCGTGTACCCGCTCATGGTCTAGTTATAGTTGATGTCACGTTGTTGATGCTCGGCGAGCCGTTTGCTTTTGTTTGCTGTGACCTGCTGGGTACTTGCAGTTGGCACTAGGCAACTAGCACTACAGCGGGGTCCCGATAACTGATACAACTGCCCGGCCTGTACTCGGAGGAGAGACCATTTATGTATCGCAGCAGCTTAATCGCACTTGCGTATAGTATATGCCCGGCGAGCTAACGGAGGGATGCAGCAGTGCTGCCTCGGGGGGTTGATATTCAGCACGAAACACGGAGCACATATGGAGATGCTCACATGATGGTTTGTTTTTGCGTGCTTCACTCGTTGCAAGGTCGCCAGAGTTTCACCCGAACCCAATAATGCAAACCCAACATTCTATGATACCTGGTATGCAACAGGCCTGCCGTCCCCATGACGTCATACGAGCCATCTCCGTGAGAGAGACCACGAGGCTACTACCTGGTCACCTATAAGTAGCCATCTACGCCCAACCAACTGCCCCACATAACCCATAAACACACCATACGATGCATTTTCAAGACCTGAAACTACCTCCCTCCCCTCGCTTCTCGTCTATAACATGAAACTATTAAAAAAGGGCGATCGATGTACGAAGTACGCAGGTTGCAAAGATGAGTACTCGCATCGACCCTGAATTTGTCGAACTTCACAGCTGACGTCGTCAGAGTAATTCTGCAAAGAATAAAGAGCACGAGAACACACTACTACTTGGAACACTATCCGAAACTCGCGTTACTTCTTTCGAGGTATACTCTGCCTACTGCGTACGAGGGTACGTGTAATATTAATACCTGGTAGTTAGGAAAGGGGCATCGTACGTGTCTGGTATGGACGTGAACAGCCGTACCGATATAATACAGCAGCAGCAGTATACATTGCGGTTGGCATTGTATGACCAAATCACCATGCTGTACTTGCAATGTGTACCTCTGATTCGTAGTTATCGCAGAGCTCGTCTCCGCTCTATAACGCATACTATTAATATCAGCACGGGCACTGGTTGTGCAAGATGCAGATTATGGGTGGAAAGAGCAGGTTTTACCCTCAGCGACCTTCTACAACACGCTGCGGTCACACCAAAGCAGCAGGCAGTTACGTAATGCTTGTATTTACTCAACAGCAAGTATGAATAGCTTCCGTGAGGTTGTTCCCAAGGTTTCAATTGGCAGGTTTGGTTTCGAGACAAAACCCGGCCTATGCATCTCTCAGTACACCAAGTACCATAATGATCGCGTGTTGCTTGCCGCTTGCCGGAATCACCATTAACGTAGACCTACGCTCGATTTCACAGTGGTACTGTATTTAACTTGCTTAGGGTTAGAGTGCGCATGGTGGAAGGTGCGATGCTCTGTACACATGTGTTTTTGTGGATGCCATGTTTGTGTCCAGCACTGGCTGCTGTATCTGGTATGTAGTGTTCCAGGCACTGTTGTCCATGACTTATTATTAAGTTACAGAGTAGCTGTCGCATTTGCAGTGAACTGCTACAGCTGATAGATCTGGGACCCAGGTTTAGCGACGCACAACATAAATACGAATTAGCTCCCCAAATGACGGCAGTTAGTTGTTAGTTCTTATCAACCAAGCCCGGGTATATTATGTTTCTTTTCCGAGCTTTGGCTCTCCTTTCCGGTTGGGTTGTTTCTTCGATTTCCCCTTCATTTTGTTTGTTTCATTTTTTGTTTTATTTTTATCTTTGTTTTTATTTGTTTTCTTTTTTTTTTTTTTTTTTTTTTTTGTTTATTTCGTATTTCTCTCTTCCAATGTATTTCTGTTGCTGACGTATGTATGTTGTGCCTGTCGTACCCAGTACTAGGGCATGACATTGCGTTGTCGAATGCATTACGATGCATTATCTCTGTGTCGTGGCTTGTGACCACAGAGCTGATCTTTCTAGGGTGAAGAATCAGTACGGACACTGGGTGTGCTGGATGTCGACGAGTAGAAGAACGGTTTAATGTGAAGAACACACACACACACACATAACGGATACCGGCATGACACTCCGGGCATAAATGTAAAGACCGTTTGGTATTGAACGTATTCACACTAAAAGCCCATACAACGGTCCAGGGTGATTGGTTGTTGTTGTTGTTGTTGTTGTTGTTGTTGTTGTTGTTGTCGTGGTTGTTGTTGTTGTTGTTGTTGTTGTTGTTGTGGTTGTTGTTGTTGCTTTCGTTATTCTCGCATAATCAAGTCGGTGGTCACAGGACAGGCTCCATTCACTCTGGAGCTGAAGAATACCCCAGGGAAAAACACAAACAACCCAAGGCGGTACACGCATATATCACAGCTGACGCAATTCATGCCTCCACCAGAAACATATAAAAGTGAAATCAAGAGTCAGTCTACGATGTGCCAGGTCCATCCCGGTGCATACGTCTCATTACTCGCGCCTGGAAAAGCCGACTGTACCGCTTGCCACCCAAGAAAGACTACCACGTATATATTACACGTAGTATCTATCACTACGCATACGCACGACAGACGCAAGTCAATCAGAAAAAAGAAACAAAGAAAATAAGAAGATGAAGGAAAGGAAAGAAGAGAGAAAAAAGCGAAAATAGATTGGAAAAAAAAACGAAAAAGGAAAGAAAAGAAAAGGAAAGAAAAGAAAAGACAAGAAGAGCAAGAAAAGACAAGACAAGAAGAGTAAGCAAGGAAAGGAAAAAAGAAAAAAAATGTCATACTAGCAGACCCTAGGAACTGACTACGCGTAAAGACGGCATTGGGCTCAGAGGGTACCAAGTGCATCATCAATGGCACTGGGGAGAGAACGCAACATGGCGAAGAAGTCAGGGCGGTGTTACGCCATCTTGTGATGGCCACTGGAAGGCCCACAACTTTTAAGACGATGATGGCCAAACCCAGACTTCAGTCTCTTGGGCATGATGCCCCCCCTTCCCCCCTCCCCCCCTGCCCCCTCCCCCCCTCCCCCCTCCCCCCCCCCCCCCCCCCTTCCCCCTCCCCCCGACCACTTAGAGAGGCCGACGGTGGATGGCGCTGCCGCAGCCTTTGCGCGTCGCTCTGCAGCTTCGCGTCTCTCCGTTTCATGCCAATTCCGCATGAACAACTCGGCTCCCCTCTACTCGTCGAAACCATCTGCCAGCCTTCTCAGCAGCCTTTCGCCACCCTGCGAACTTCATTCCAAAGACCGACATATCCTCCTTCAGATGATCCATCCAGTCTTTCTCTTGCCCCCCTGAGCAGCCCTTACCCCCAACAAGCTCCCCAAACATCACCCTCAGTGGCAGATGCTCCTTCCCCATACGTGCTACGAATCCCGCAAACAATATCCTCCGTTTGCGCACTATCGCCTCTATGCTCTCGGAAGCTGTCTTGGCAAGCGCGTCGGCGTACGATAGGGTGTGGTCGTCGCGCTTCCGTTTTCGCCATCCAAGGCATCGGAGGAGCATGGAGTGGTGAACCTGTCGTAGCCTGTCATAGTCAGGCTTCTTCGGGCTCCACGTCATGCAACCGTAAAGAAGTGTCTCGACCACCTCAGCTTTCAGCAACCGCACCTTCCACCGTGAGCGCACACCCGGGCGATCATAGATTTCCATTTTGTACCGCTGGAAGCACGCCCAGGCCCTCTGAAGACGCCGCGTTATTTCGATGCTAAGTTCTCTGTCTGCGGTGATAGCCCCGCCCAAGTACATAAAGTCGAATGCTTGTTTGTATACCTGGCCGGCTGCATTGATTGTGAAGGACACTTTTCCGCCGCCTTTGGTTTCCAGGCACATTATCTCTGTTTTTGCCTCGGAAAGACCGTAAGCCCGAACGACGAGCACGCAGTCACGATCACCGTCATCATCCTCTCCAGCCCTTCTGATGATCGCGATACGATGCCCGCATCGTCCGCGTACAGCATACCCCACAATCTCTGCACCTCGTCCCCCTCCTTCCCCCTCCGCCCGTCGACTTTGCCTGTGCGTGAAGTGCCCTTCTTCTCGCCTTCCTCCTTTCGTTGGAGCTGCACCATGTTGTCCGTGATGGCTGCATCAGCGAGGAAGCGTTTCTCGTATAGACATCCCCGTCTGTTTGAATGGAGACTCATTCATCCCCACGATTCCAGCAGTGAAGGCTTCTTCGTAAGGCCGATGCTGTCATAGTTTATGTCTATGAATACAGTATTAATATATTAATAACATGTTAGTAGTATATTAATAATATACCAGGTTCGAAGTTCAGCAGTCATCACTTTCTCACCTCTGAACTCGCGAAAGGATATCGTATATACTCGTCTACCGGTAATTATGCCCCGTGTAGCAGATGACCACGTGAGCACAGCAATGAGCACAACAGCATTGCAAGAACACCGCAATCGAGAGAGCTCGAGGGTAAGACGGCCAAAGAGAGCTAAGACTAAATCTACCTTCGTTTGATAGTACGAGTACTTCTGAGCCATACCCGGTACTTTCAAGGTTTGATACTGCTGGGCCATACTAAACATTTTCGAGGTTCGATATTAACGTGTTTGGGGCCCTTTTCAAACACGAGGAGCGCGATAGTATTTCTACGAAGGATTGGCGTGCCGCAGTACGAGTATCAGCTTGCCATACCTAAGTTTGTTTGTGTTTATTCCCTGAAGTATTCCTCAGCTCCAGAGTAACTGGAGCCTGTCCTGTGACCACGGACTTGATAGTGCGAGTTAATGTCAGAACAACAAAAACAACAACAACAACAACAACAACAACAACAACAACAACAACAACAACAACAACAACAACCAGGTATTATGTCGTACAGTAGTAGGGATCCCGCCGTAAGGCGGTGGTATAGTATTAATAGTACACCATAGAGAGCAATACGACTGCCTTATTGGGGGAAGCCGCGTTATTCACCTTGTTCACCTTATTCACTCCGGGTTATGACTACTGCTGTATTCATGCTGTATCCATACTGTATTCATACTGTATCCATTCTGTATCCATACGACTGTATCCATACTGTATCCATACTGTATTCATACTGTATTCATGCTGGATACCGCCTTATTGAGGGATCCTACCCTACTGCACAGGCGTGCCGCACAGCTGGATTGAATTGCATTCGACGAGCTGAGGCCCTGTACCACGCGGTGGTGCGGGGACGAAGCCTGCTGTTGGAGGTCTCAAATAAGCTCTCGATTCTCCCTTCTCTATTTGGAGAAGAACAGCTTGTTGGAAAGTGAGCTTGGGGGCTTGTCTTGTCCTCGAATGAGGCCTATCATTTCGTGGGGGATAGGGGATCGTTCGAGAACGTTCCCCATCCCGGTTCTGGATAATACGCATGAATTGCGTTCGATAGAATGCCATGGGATTGAATGTCATTGGATTGAATGTCATTGGATTGGATGACATTGGATTGAATGACATTCGGACACACCCCTACCCTAGCGAAGGTTGGTGCTTAGGGTTAGTGTTATGATGCTCGATGCTGTAATCAAGTCACTTTTTTTCCCGACGTTATTTGCCTATACTACAACCAAGTCCGAAAGGCGTTTAGGTTTTGTGCGTTGGGCGGGTATGGTGTGTTATGTATAGTTGCTCGTCTCTCTCCCACGCTCGGTTAAGATGCCGGTTGACGTCGACGACAAGCAAAAGCAAAAGCAGCAGCCGCCACTGTGTTCTTGACACGCAAGGCAAATCAGACCAGGTTGAATACCGAAAGCATTCGTACAATATCTCTGTGGTCCACCCATTTTTTTCAGGTTATCCAAAGCGCGCGAAGCCACGCTCGGGTCGAGCCTTAGCCTGGTGGGGTAGGGGTTAGGGTTAGGATTGGGGTTGGGTTGCGACAAGCCGACGTCTCGCGACCATCACAACGACATCTGAGTTTGCGAGTATGATATGATACTCTCACGTACACAGGACGGGCAGTCGGTTATGCACGTAATTGCTGCAGACCGTATGAATATCGGTATTAAGTAATACCAGGTACAATACTACAAGGTGCAGCAGTATTATATGTATGATGCAATGCAAGTGAAACGGACGCTATTTCGAATGCTGCATGAAAAAGCTGGCGTCCCCGGTGGTCCAATAGTAAGCCGCGTAACTAATGAGGTCGAGGTCGTAGTTTTGAATTTCACAAGAGACTCCTACGGATCGACAGGCCGAAATCGCGAAAGCGTGAGTTGGCGAAGTTCGATGCAAATCGACAAGCTTAAAAAGCTGGAAGGCGGACATTCCGAACTTTTCGCGCGATAAAAATGAAGCAAAATACGTGGAAGTGTGGTGAGCTAAAGCTTCATTTTTCCCCATCCGCCGGAGGATATATTAAAAAAAAAAAAAAAAAAATGAAGGCAAGTACCGGGGGGAACGGAAAACGCCAGTGACCATGACTTAGTGTCTTGTCCACAAAATGGCTGAGGGTAAAACCTCGTACCATGAGAGTAAAAGTGATGATTAACAAAGAATGCTCGTATATATTTATAAATTATTACGTGGTATAATATAAGGCTTCGAAAGTTCAACTAAATGCCAAACACGCACGCTTCGAAAATTAAGCCAAGAGATGTTGAATATCAGAGAAACAAGCGAAACATGTATATCATACCGTAGACAGCACTGCTAGACAACGAGTATTGACGTGACAATAACACACGTAGAGAAATAAGACTCACCCATAAACAGTCTACTAGTCCACCCCCGCATCTCTGCCTTGGTGGATCAGTCTTGTACCGCATCACGCGCAAGATAACACACTTTTTGTATAGGACCAGCTAGCGTTGGGCTGCGAAAGCAACTGAGTTAAATCGACACACGACGCGTATGAAAATACGCGGAAGTGTGGTGAGCTAAAGCTTTATTTTTCCCCATCCGCCGGAGGATAAAAAAAAAAGAAAAAAAAAGACCATTTTCAGAGACGATTTTGAGTTCAAGACGAGCACACAGCCGAAATGGCGGCTTTAGAAGGAGCTCGTCGAGATAATCCCGTAGACGTGTCGCTGGGCGTTTTTACTCTCCACCTTGTCGATAATACTAGTAATAATAGTATTAATTCATTAATGCCGGTAGTATTAGTACAAGGTTTCGGCGGGTGACGCCGCCCGCTCGATGAAGCGAGTCGAAGACCTTGACAGCGCGGTAGTGGCACGTAAGACCTTGCGGAAAATAGCAACGTTTTGCATTAAGAGGGTAGTCGACGGGCACTGGTATCGACAGTGGCCTATAGGACCACATATACCTGTCGTATATTCCGTAGGAAATAACGTAATTTTGATACTTCGACGGTAGTTCACCGACGCGGTTGATTACCGCCGCAGTCGATTACCGCCGCGGTTGATTACCGCACAGAAACGACCTTCACCCAGCGCGGTGGTGGCCGACAGGACCACACGAAAATTAGCAACGTTTTTCATGCAGATGTGTAGATGGTACTTCACCGGCAGTAGGACCACATGTACCTGGTATATATTATGTAGGATACAACAACGTTTTGATATTCAGACAGCATTTCATCGACGCGGTTGACAACCGCGAAGAAAGGGGCTTACAGACAACGCGCCAACAAACACAACACTCCACTCAACCTGAACCCCTTGCGGGTAGAACCCGCGAACGTACGAAAATGTCCGCATCATGTTCTAAACACCAGGAGGTGCGTATGCGTATACCTCAAGTATTACTCGGGGGAAATGCGTCAAACGCGGTACCGGACCGTGACTATCGGCTTGTCAAAAATTTCTTGTATGTGTGGATTGGTGTGTTACGCGTCTTGGGTGTCAAGGTCTTGAGATCAGCAAATTGAGCGGGCGACGTTATCCGCGGAATCCCTGTATATCATACGATGCTTGTTACTACGAGGTACGTTTTATTGAATCGAAGCAGGGTGGAAGAGGGGGAGGGGGGCACGCGACACATACTGCGTAACTTGGTGTACCCTGTACCATACTTCGCATGACTTGATTGATACAATGTCGAGACGAAGCAGGTATGGGGGGAGGGGGGGGGGGAGGCGCGGGTTCATAGCTCGTATCCGGACGAAACAGGAAGGGCGGGGGAATTTGAGTTTTTGTAAAGAAGCACCACGCATGTAATATATCATATGGAACATCATGTAAAACGAAAGCCATTATTTGATCCAAACGAAGCAGGGTGGAAACAAAGATGGCCGTTGACAGTTTTTTTCCCCTTGACGGACAGTCAAGCATGAAACACCGACAGGCAGCCTTGACAGGGAAACGCCTGACCATATCGCTGAAACCTGATGGTCGCCCACTTTTCCGGTGTTGTATCTCGAAATGGCAAAGGAGCAAAGATACCTACGTGTTAGCGTGTACGTAGACTAATGTGTGTGCCCTGTCTTGTGTGTTCGATATGTTTTATGTCTGTATCTGTGTGTGCGTGCGTGGTCTGCTGTGCAGAAAGAGCTCGAGAACACAGGGGTTTCCAAATAGATAATGAGGCGTTATTTGCCCCGGGGACAGGGGACGTATTGTCATGACGACGCTATATGCCTTGACAGACAGCCTTGACAGACTGACATGCTGACAATTTGCCGTGAACCACCATCTTTGGGTGAAAGAGGGAGAGGGCCACGGCAATACGTACTGCTTAACTTCGTATACTCTGTACGGCACTTTGCATGGTTTTGTGGGTATAGTTAGTATCGAGACGAAGCAGAGGAGGGGAGGGTGGGTTGGAAAGGGGCGGGGGTTCAAAGCTGGTATCGAGCCGAAGCAAGGATGACGGGGGTATTTCAATTTTTTTTTAAACACTACCAGGTACATGTGTAGAATCAATTGCTACTTTCTCTTCAGACTAAGCAGTACCAGGTATCTCTATCTCGTTACCGTGCGTTTCAGAACAAAAAAAGTGCACGTGTGGCAACAATAGGACAGCAGTAGATGTCAGAGCTACGCACGTGCATGGATATAGTGATGCACGAGTATATATGTACCGTTGACTTTTTAAGCTCGGCATTCTGCAGTTGTCTGCTGGCTGCTGGCCTGCTGCTGTATTTCCACAGGCGCGTTTCCACCCTGTTCCACCGCTGGCCCGCCACTAGGCCTCCCCCCCTTACTAGGCCGAACCTCGTAACCATTGGCTACTTGCTCTCCGTGGTGGATTCCTCTAAGACCCAGCAGCGGGAACATATTTGGATTTATGGATAGGTACTAGAAGTGCACGAGTACGTACCGTCAACTCTTTTAAGCTCTACACACTGCCTGTTGTCTGCTGGTCTGCTGCTGGCTGTGCTACTGCTGTTCTGCCGGTGGCGCATTTCCGTGCTGTTCCGCTGCAGGCCCTCCACAAGGGCAGCCTTCCCCACTAGGCTCTAGCCACTACCTACTTGCCGTCCACAAAAGAACCAGCAGCGGGAACGTGTCTGAACCTATGGATAAGCACTAGAACTGCACGAGTATGTACGTTCACCTATTGGTACATACTGCCACTGTTGTCTGCTGGTCTGCTGCTGACTGTGCTACTGCTGTTCTGCTGCAGGCGCGTTTCCATGCCGTTCCGCTGTGGCCCCTCCCTCCACTAGGCTTGCGCCCCTCCACTATTAATAGGCTCTAGCCCTTCAGACACTTGCGCTCCATGGTGGATTCCCCTAAGAAACAGCAGCGGCAATACTTTTGGATTTATGCATGGATACTAAAACTGCACGAGTACGTACCGTTAGCTCTTGAAGCTCTACTTACTGCTGCTGCTGTTCCGCTGCTCTGCTGCTGTTCTGCTGTTCTGCTGCTGTTCTGCTGTTCTGCTCTGTTGTGTTGTTGTGTCGTTGTGTTCTGCTGCTTTTTGCTTCAGGCGCTTTTCCACCTTTTCCAACCCACGCCCTCCGCTAGCGATTAGCCCTCCGCCAGACACTAGGCACCAGCTTGAGGCACTAGCTGTTTTTTTTTTGTTCCCGCGATGGCGATGGCGATGGAGGTGGCGGTAGAGGATTCCCCCAAGAAAGTGGCGCGGCAGCGTCGGTGGGCAGTATGCGCGGCGAAGGTTCGGTCGGGGGCGTTTTCGTCTCTCGGCGGCGATAGCGACAGCGAAAGCGACGATGGGGTTGGCTTTGACGGCTCTCGCTTCAAGCTCAAGGTCAGGACGTACGACATGCCGAATGTTGATGTACCGCTGGTGGTTACTCGCATCGGTACAGTTATTTGTAAAGTTATGTTCTCATCTTGTAGGTATGTACGAGGTATACCTGCCCTGTAAAATGTACTCTAGTTGACGGCTCCTCTCGCTAAAAGCGCAAGGTAAGGAACTATGATCTGACATGATATTCCCAAGGCTATTTTTCGGTACAATTCATTTCTAAAGTACATCTTCTAAACACGCCAGCTGTGAATTCGATAAATTTAGGGTCGAGACTCGTCTTTGCAAGCTGCGTGATGCACCGGCCGCTCGTGTTTAGGTAGTACAAGGGCTCCGCATGGGCGCCGGCATTCGCCGGCGCCCATGCTTCGGGTAGGGCAGGGCAGCACTTCGACAACTTAAGGTGTAGCTGTCCGATTTGGCATGCATTGAACTTTAAAGTAATGCCAAGAGTTTAATACGAACATGGGATTATGAAAGTCATGATTTGACCGAAAAAAAACGTAATATTATACAACAAAGAAGGCAAGGATAGGCGAAATACACTATGTTAAATGCGCCGCCAAGTAAAAGTTGGCGTCTCTCAAGCAAAAATACCGAAAAGAGTATTATTGAGAACCTGCGTCGCCTCTTCTAGGCGAAACGAAAGAGGCCTTGGCATTAATGAAGAGACTGCACTGCTGTCCCCGTGGCAATGGAGGTTCGAAGTCGACAGGATGCAAAGTCGGTTTGCATCAAACGTCGACATGGGGCCATGTCAGCCGGCGAGGTTTTGGAAGAGGATTGCTTCGTTTGTTACGTGAAGGTTGTCGCATTGATTGGTCTGCGCGGTTGCGGGCGAGGAGAAAAACGAAGAAGAGGAGGGCGATCTCTCGTTGCGTCGGCGTTGTCTAAGATAGGTGCGGGGGTGGCTTTGCTCGTACGGGAGGTTGGCGTAGCGCTTCTTCTCTGTTTTTTCTCGAGAAGGCGGGATACGTGTTTCTGCCATCTTTGCTTCGTGGTTGCTTTCACGTTGTCGAAATCGGACGCGTCCCCTCAATACATAATATCCGGAGTGTCTCTACCATAACGACTGCTGCTGATGGTGCCGTGCGTCTTTCCCCAGAGACTGACATATTATTTACTGGTAAAAATAATCATACCTGGTATACCTTTCTTTGCAACATTTTTTTTTCTTCATCCCATTTATCATCCCCGCACCATTCTCGCGCTCCCTCCCAGTAGTAACTCAGATCCGGGGTCACATAGCGGGCCCTCCTCCCCCCTCCCCACTTCATCACGTGCCTCCATTTTTACCGCGAGGAGAATCGAGCATTTTCTTCCCTCGTCGACTCGCGTCGAATTGTACCTAGCAGGCGCTCTCAGCAGTTGATCTCTTTTTTTTATTGCATTTTTGCAAATTAAGTCATATTTCATCGTGGTGGGTGTCGAACTCAAGGACAACCAAACGTTAGTAGTATTCGAGGGTAAAACCATTAGACCACCGGGGCGGCCGGCTGACAATTGATTAAAACAAAACAGGATCTTTGCATAGAGATTACATTCCCTCCCCCATGTTGTACGATATTACGATGGTTGACGCGATATAGAATAAAGCGCCAAATACCTAAATATCAGCCTACGCGGAGTTTTAGATATCATGAACAACGAACGATCGCGACGGCAGAGCACGGCGAAGCATAGCGCTTCGCTCTGCTGAGCTAGCGCTGCGCTGCGGTGCGCTGCTGAGCTGAGCCGCAGGGCACTGCACGGCGCTTCGTTGCTGTGAGCTATAGCGCTGCGATGGGGTGCTGGGCGGTGTGGAGCTGATGAGCCAAGCCCAGATCTCAGCCGATGAAGCTTCGCCAACTACAAAATAAATGGTGGTAATCAAAGAAAAGCTAAAGCTGGACCGTTCCGCAACTAATGCACAGGCGGCTAATTAGCGGCAAATCAACTCACTAGACAAAAAAAAAGAAAAAATCGCGAAAAGGTTCAAAATCGTGTTGGCAGAAAAACCAAATTTGCAGGAAGCAGCTGAAAGGTCAAGAAATATTTCAGTTGTTGTTCTCACATTAACTCGCACAATCCAGTCCGTGGTCACAGGACTGGTTCCAGTCACTCTGGAGCAGAGGAATACCCTAGGGAAAAACAAACAACCCAAGGTGGTACACGCATAAATCACAGCTGACGCAATTCATGCCTCCACCAGAAACATATAAAAGTGAAATCGGGAGTCAGTATACGATGTGCCAGGTCCATACCGGTGCATATGTCTCATTACTCGCGCCTGGGAAAACCGACTATACCGCTTGCCACCCAAAAGACTACCACGTATATATCACACGTAGTATCTATCACTACGCATACGCACAACAGACGCAAGTCAATTGGAAAAAAGAAACAAAGAACAAAGAAGAGGAAGGACAGGAAATAGGTGCATGGGGCCAAGAAAAAGAAAAGAAAAATAATTTTTGGGGGGTCTACTGGCGAGGCTGCCACCAGAACGGGATGTCACATGTCACGTGGTCTTTCGACGGTCTACAGCAGTAGTACTACGAACGACTTCCGATACACCCACCGAAGCACGGACTACCGACCAATTACGCGATCGACAGCTGGCCGTGGTTGTCACGTGTCTCTGTGTTGGGGGCCCCTGCCCTGCCTCTTGTTGGCTCTTGAGAGTGATGCGTGTACGACTAAACTTGCCAACGGCACTCGCACTGCACTTTGAGCTATCTGCTGTAGTTCTGGTTGCTAGTTGTTGCTGCATTATGTGCTAGACGTTTCGCCCTTCGGCTACTGCTGCTACACCTGCTGTTGTGTGTTTGCCAATGTCGTCAATTGGCGTTCATGCTCGTCGTACATACTGCTGTTCTCACCGAGTACGTGCGGGTTTCCTCGTACCTCAACCGTCCGACGACGAGCTCAAAACAGAAGGGAGGTGACATGAAATGGCATGGACAATGGCCACATAGAAGCGAGCACAGCGGGATAGTTCGCTGCGAATCAACCGCACTCGTTCACGCCTACAGCAGAGGCTGGCTGGAGTGTCAGCGGCCGTGCTAAAGCCAGGGCCACAGGCCGAAGAGACGGCTCTACCTGCTTTGTTTTGTCTCGAAATTCTGTTATATATTGGACAGAGTGATGCGTGTACGACTAAACTTGCCAACGGCACTCGCACTGCACTTTGAGCTATCTGCTGTAGTTCTGGTTGCTACTAGTTGCTGCATTATGTGCTAGACGTTTCGCCCTTCGGCTATTGCTGCTACACCTGCTGTTTTGTGCTTGCCACTGTCGTCAATTGGCGTTCATGCTCGTCGTACATACTGCTGTTCTCACCGAGTACGTACGGGTTTCCTCGTACCTCAACCGTACGACGACGAGCTCAAAACAGAAGGAAGGTGACATGAAATGGCATGGACAATGGCCACATAGAAGCGAGCACAGCGGTATAGTTCGCTGCGAATCAACCGCATTCGTTCATGCCTACAGCAGAGGCTGCCTGGAGTGTCAGCGGCCGTGCTAATGCCAGGGCCAAAGGCCGAAGAGACGGCTCTACCTGCTTTGTTTTGTCTCGAAATTCTGTTACGTGAAAGTATCATGATTTGGGAGTTATTTTGTCACGAAACGTCTTGCCGTCGGTAATTTGTGTCACGAAGTTGTTGGATATCGTCGGTAAGTTGTGTCACGTTTTAGGTGAACCCACACTAAAAAATTGAATTTCCAGCTGGCAAAACGAGCAGAAACAAAAGCAATAAAATGCCGAGCAAGAAACCAAACGAACTAGTGAAAAAGTACAGCAAAGAAACTAACGCTCGAGAGTATGCCACCGCAAAATTCCAAACATTATCACGTACCGTTTGGAAATGATGCCAATTTTGTAAATCATTCAGGCGTTGCAGCCATTAAGATTCAACAATTTTTCCAAAATTCCTCCTCGACACTCGCTCGTCTCGCTCGGCACCCGTCCGCGTTCACGTCGATGTGCGGAACGGACACGGCAGGGCGAGGGGCGTTGGAGCCGCCCCCCGAAGGCGGCGCTCGAACCAAGCCATATTCGACCGAGAATTCCAGTTCCGCGAATCGCATACTTAGACCGAGACAAAAAACTCCTGACCAAAGTCCATGACGCCAAGGAATGACTCGATATTCATGGAATGATTTTATATATATTTATGTTGTGAGGGTGAACATCAACAGCAAATTCAAATAATGTACTGGTAAAGCTACTACTCTTTTCGCCTTGTTGTGATGTTTTGGGTGTAATACTGCTCTGTGAACTCCAGTACACCTCGGTAATATGCAGGGCTTTCCTCGGGACCGAAGTTTCGTCTCGGGACGGGATCCCGCGGGATCGAGATATCCCGGGATTCCCCGGCACGGGATAAGAAGGTGTATTTAAAGCATGGGACGGTACAGGACGGGATTGAACCATCACGGGATTGGACGGGAAAATTTGGACGGGATTGGGATTTCACGGCATTGCACGGGATGGGATGGAGATACCACGGGATTTTACGGGACGGGATTTTGCGGGACGAAAAAAGCACGGTACTCCACGGGACGGGATTGTGATATCACGGGATTGCACGGGAGGGGATATAAAAACGATTTTACACGGTATTTGTACAGTACACAGCACGCACAGTAGTGTGTCGTATGATAGTGTACGATTGCGCTTTTAGTACTGCTGTATCATACGCGAACATGACCGCATGCCATGGTATGGACGACCTGTATTCGTTCATCGAATGGGGAGCGCAAAAAACAAAAAGTCATGCGTACAATGTTCTTCATTTGGCGTCTTCTTCACATTTACGAGCTGCTGCGCTAACGACGACTGTGGTACTCATCATAAAACGAAAGTGACGACACCTCTCCCTCCCGTGGACAACGTACGATTACACCTGCCTAAGAGGGCTCCGCATGTGTAGGGCAGGGCAGCACTTCGAGTAGTTCGATCCAATACTTGGTAGAGTAAAAAAAGTCACCACACACAATCATAGTCTGCGCGTCCAGTATGTAAGGTAATGCCAAGAGTTCGATAGAGACTAACAATCATAACAATGCACTACTATTAGACTAGACTAATAGCTACCGTTTTTTTATGTGAATCCGATTCCGAGCTTCATTCATCAGGTTTTGATCGGATAAATCCGAGCACACGCCGACTGACCCTTTAGTCTGGCGACGAAACGTGTCGAGTGCGTTTCTTATGATAGTTTTACTCAATCAAGCATCCGGGGCCAGTAAGGTGACTGACCATGTCCGCTGCGTGTGATCGGAGAAGTTGTACATGGACCAATTGCATAATACAACAACATCAGTCAGTCCAGATCGGGTCAATCGGTGCAACTTGCTTGGGTATCGTATTATTAATAGTATTACACTTCACTTCTTTTGTTTTTCCCGTCCCATTTATTGTGATGCTCGCATTACTCTCGCCCTCCCAATGCAGTAGTATAACTTAGATCCGGGGTCATATAGCGGGCTCCCCTCCCCCCTCCCCACTATGGTACATACCCTAATTTTTATCGGCGAGAATAATTCAGCATTTTCTTCCCTCGTCGATTCGCGTCGATTTGTACCTACCCACGCTGCTAGGCGATTTCAGCAGTTAGTTGATCCTTTCTCTTCCCATTTATTTCTGCAAATAAATAAAGCCAACAAAGCTCACAACGGTGGTTATTTAACTCAAGGACCAACGCTAGTATTAATTGTAGTAGTATTCGAGTGTAACCCCACTAGAGCACCGAGGCGACCGGCTCTGTATCACTCCCTGCCCCGGTGGCGTATCAGGTTATATCCTCGAGCCTGGTATAGGTTAGCTTCGTGAGTTCGAACCCCCCCGAGTGCGTACTCGTATAATATTTCGTCTTGTGCACTAATTGACTCGCGGAAAGCGCGAGGGCGTGAGTTACACTCGATGAAAAATCGATGATCAGTGGGTGCTGAACCCTGTGCGCCTAAGAAATGAAGGCAATAACCGGCGGGGGAAAGGAAAGGACGACACCTGTGACCCCGGCTTGTATGTCCAGGAGTTGGAAGGTAGAAGTGTGCCATGAAAAAAAAAAACACTAGAAGAGATGATCAATCAGCAATCAGCAGCAATAAGGAGCACGTCAAGTACGAAGCGACGCAAACTTATTTGTCAGTTACACGTACCAAAGCATGACCGCTTGCACTTGACCGGCAAACGACCACAGCACCGGTGTTAGGGACCACAACAACAACAAAGCACGCCATCCTATTGTCTACTTACCACCACCTTCGAGTGGCGCAGCTCAACAACAGGAGGAACTGGTATAGTACAACCCTCGTGGCCCCGGGGACGCAGCCACTCGTAATGCTGCTGTGTGGCTTTTCCTGGCGCAGTAATCGTAGTCACTACTACCTCCTCCTCGTTTAGTCATGCGTGCCACGTCTGTATCCATGTATTACGTGTACCTACCGAAATTCAATATACAAATGCACTACTACGAGTAGTACTATAATCCCTACCGCAGTACCATGGGGATTTTCTTCACAGTAAATATTATTTCATACAAATATTTCAAGGACGTCAGCCGTGAGTTCGACGAATTTCGGGTCAATACTCATCTTTGCAAGCTGCGTTGTTGGTACTTGTAATGTACGATGTGGGTGAGTTTTTCTTGATTGTTATGGGACAAAAAATGACGCCAATTTGGAAATAATGTCTTGCCAAGTTTTATTTTATCAACCCGTCCATACGTCAAGATCCGAAGAATGTACCGTTTAAATTACAAAATTTTGCGCGCTTCTCGCTTGGACGGCGGCCTTCGAACAAAGTGATTTGACCGAGAAATGCCACAGCACTGGCCACTGAGCTATACTTAATCACTTGACTCGGTAGCTCAGTGGGTAGTGCTACTATTAATACATATCATACATATGCTAAAATATCAGAATAACCATTCATAATGTCGTCAGCGCGCACGCTTGAAAAATTCAAATACGAAGTCGGTGAGAATCGAACTCACGACACATAGCACTACCCAGCGTCACTTGACTCAGTGACATTCACAGCAAAATAACAACCAAATACGTTTTGAGTTCGTTGATTAATTATCACCGACTCGGTCTTGGTAAGAGCGATCTCCGGAACTATCCTCTCCACGTATAATACTACTGCAGTTAGTAGTACTCAGGAGAACACTTACAACTATCATATCCCATTCATAACGTCTCCAGCGCGCACGCTCCTCAACACCTGGTCACCAAATATGATCTGGGTGAGAATCGTACTCACGACACATCCTTCGTTGGTTATATAGCACTATACCCACTGAGCCGAAAAGAAACGACACACAGCAGTAGTAGCTACGAAAGGGCAAGCGCTTGGAGACGGCCATGAAAAAAACATCGTCGGGAAGTAATTTAGATGCCAATTTGGAGTCGTTGTCCCTTATTTATTCGCTCAAGCTTTACACATATGCCAAGATCCAAGAATAGTTCGGGTGTACGTATACCGCCCAAAACACAAAAATAAAGCGCACTTCTCGCATGTCTCGCTCAGCGTCTTTCACGTCGAGCTGCGGAACGGATACGGTAGGGCGAGGGGTGTTGGAGCCGCCCCCCGAAGGCTGCGCTCGAACGAAGCTATTTGACCGAGAATTCCAGTTCCGCGAATCGCATACTGAGGCCGAGACGAAAAAATTCCTGGCCGAATCCCCGAAAGAAGGAATGAATGTATAGACTGCATATTTAAGTATACCTGGCAAGAGTATACTTGGTAAGGGTATACATATTTAAGTATACCTGGTAAGAGTGTACACCTTGTAAGAGTATACCTGGTGAGAGTATACCTGGTAAACTATAAACGCGAAGACTTGCATCGTATTCTACGTGTTTGGTTGTACCGAACAAATTCACCCGTAGAAAACTAGGGGATGTCAGGTTACAAACAAAAGGTCACACAAAAAAAGCCTACATGACAACACACTTGCAGGAAAAAACAAGAAACAAAACAGCTCAAACGACTACAGCGCAAATGCAACTTGCGAACCCTCTCCCGCCCTCGGCAGCACGGCAACTTTGTCGGCGCACTTGGCTGCCGCCCCTTTTTTCCCCTGCTTGGCCTTGTTAAGGGCCCTATCTCCGGGATATAAAACCTGTTCAGCCGGAAAAACATCATTTGTTCCACTTTTCCCGGCAGCATGGAGCCGCGCAGGTTGCTAAGTAGGGAAAAAAGTAGTTTTTTTCAATATTACGTAAAACGAGAACATTTTCAATCATAGGAAATTGGTGTTGAAAATATGTGGAAAATATTGTTATGATGAAGGAAAATTTACGCACACAGCACGTTTAGGCCATTTCTTACACAGTCGGATTCCGCCAGCCGAAAACGGCCCTTTTCGACTGGATTCTTGTGGTCCTTCTTCTTATCGTCAGTCGAGTCGATTTCATAGTTTTTGTGCTCTTCCTAGAGGCGGTTGGTGTGAGGGAGTACTGCTGTATGGCGCTCGAAACTCGGTTGGTAGCTCTGTGCTTCGCGCGTTCCTCGCGAGCAACGCGTGCTTCACGCGCGACGAACCTTCGTCCAAGCGGGTTGATGGCGTTGGGCTTAGCCGAAAGCCGCCAACGCTACGTTCGTGGCGTTGCACTCAGTCGAGAGCCGCCAAAGCTACAGCAGGCGTAGCCGTTGTTGGCAAAATGGCATCGATAACGCGCGCTACTGCTGTCGTGTGACACATGCTGCTGGCGAGCGGAGCTAGGAGTGCGCCAGGCTGACTTGCGGCGAGAAGCAACAGCAGTGATGGCCAAGGCAGCGTCGGCGCTGTCGTATGATACTGCTGTGTGGTACCTACCTGGTATGAGTGTATGGGCGTGTGGGTGTGTGTTTTGTGGTGGGATGAGCGATGCGATGGGTTCAAAAAACAGGTGTAAAACTTTTTCGACTGAGTTTTTCGACTGACAGATCCAGCCGAAAAAGTCGAGTTTTTCGACTGGATCCCCCAGTCGGAAACCTCAGTCGAAAAAAGTTGAGTCGAAAAAGCTCTTTTTCGACTGTGTAAGAAAGCCCGATTTGGGCTTCAGTCGAAAACGGCCTTTTTTGACTGATAAATCCGACTGTACAAAAAATGGCCTTGGAAAGCAAATGTTACAGGCACGGTTCGAAAACATGACTTTCCGCCTTTGAGTTGAGCACGTCTAACCGCTGAGCTAGACACCAAAATCCCGGGAAAATCCCGTTATATCAGAAATGACCGAATAAATCCCGCGGGATGACGAAAGCACACGAAAACCACGGGACTGGTTTCGACGACATTTGGGAAACCTCAAATTTCACGGGTTTGCACGGGACGGGACACGGATTTCATTGGGATTTGCCCAAATTTCACGGGACTAGTTTGCACGGGATCGGGATTTCAAAAAAAAACACAGACGGGATCGGGATCGCGAACATTTCCACGGGATTAGTTTGGACGGGATGACGGGATTTGCAAAATTCCACGGGATCACGGGATTATCCCGTATACCGTATACCGAGGAATCCCGCGGGATTTTCACAGCGGGAAAAATCCTGAGGAAAGCCCTGGTAGTAAGTGGTTGAGTAATCAGTAATAACGCGTTACACCCACGTTTTGGGGTCGAAGTGAATACATACTATGTGAATACTATTTGAATACTATTTGAATACTATTTTAGTAGTTCACTTCGCACTTCAATTTGATACTGCTGCTTGAAACTGGAAACAAGCAAGATTGTCCACGCGGCCAGTTGCTTCACGTTAGACCCGTTCGTTGTGTGCGTTGTAGGTAGTCGTAAAACCGTGCCGCATTTTCCATTTTTCGGTCGTTGTTTGCAACAAGAGAGATTTCTGTGCTCTGTATCGGCTACCCTTGTGGCTAGCAGCAGCAGCAACAGCAGTACGATATACAAGGGCTCCGCTCCGCGAGCGGCTAACGCCGCCTGCTACGCTCTCTCAAAGAATCCAACGAAAACGTGATGGGCGTAGAGATTAGAGGCCTATCATTAGGCGCAGCTAGCGATTGGACTTTACCGCCTTCTCAAACCCCCATACATACCGGATACAGTACCCAAATATTACGGTTTGTGAGGTGGTTCGCACGTTTTTTGTCAGCTTATCCAAATCCTTAGCCTAGGCTGGGGTCAGAGGTAGGGTTAGGGTTAGGGTTAGGGTTAGGGATAATAGCGTGGGGTTGGGTCCACGCGCTCATGTGATCTGTAGGAGAAAGACACCCAAAAATTGAAAAACCGATGCAAAAAAACAAAAACTATGAAGCGTATTATTTGTCATGCTTTATCTCGTATGCTTTGGTTTTTGACCGGTAAGGCGACCTCCTACCGTACCGCGCGTGTCATGTCTCATATTGCCTTATATTGCCTTTTATTGCCTTATGCCTTGTGCATGCTTGGGACTCTGTGGTTGTCCGCCGGGCGACCCTCTGGAGGCCCCCCGGTGGACCCCATCGGTTGTCAGCAACACCAGTTTTGCGGTCTGTCTGTGCGCTGTTCACACGTGATATACATTCTATAGCATTATAGCTCTGTTTTTGTTTGCGTGTTGAGAGCCATTAGTCAGTTGTAGGGTATAATCGCTGCTTCGCCTTTTCTTATTGTCAGGCATCACAGCCGTAGTCTATTTAGACTATAGAGATACCCCAACAGTATGGTGTACTCGTTTATGCGTTTATGCCACGTTTATACCAAGGTAATCAATGTAACTTCGTATACCACGCCATCGTCATGCGTTCCCACACAACGCAATTTCTTTATTATTAATAGATTACAATAGTATCATCGGCAATTTTCTTTTAGGACATTGTTAGGACATTGCTTTATTCATGCAGGTAGACATGTCTATGTGTCTATTAATAGACTAAATATATAAATATATATTTTCTTCTCACACACATACACTTTCCGGCTTCTGGACAAGCCGTGGTCACAGGTGTCGTTCCTTCTTCCCCCCGGTTCTTGCCTTCAATTTTTTATCGCGCATAGGGTTCAGCAATCCCACTGCTCGTCGATTTTTCGTCGAGTGTTGCTAACTCACGCTCTCGCCATTTCCGCAAGTCAATTTGTGCGCAAGAAAAAGTCCCCACGAATTTATACGAGTATGCACTCGCTGGGATTCGAACTCACGAAACCGACCTATACCAGGCTCGAGGATAACCTGATACGCCACCGGGGCGACCGACACTATACTATATACCAGGTGTCGGGTACCTGGGTGCCTGGGTACCTGGTACTTACTTTCAAAATTGTTAACCGAGATTTGCAGTATACTTCGTATTGCGTTTACTTCTGGTGATTGATGTTGAGTCTGAATTTTTTTATGCCAGGTGTCAGGTACCTGGGTGCCTGGTTACCTGGTACATACTTTCAAATTGTCAGCCGAGATTTGCAGTTACTTCGTATTACGTTTACTTCTGGTCATTGATGGTGACCCTGTATTCTTCTGTTTTTCTTGTTCTCGCTCTCCTCTGACTGCTTTTCTTCTACATTACCACCAGTAGGATGTTGCTTGGTTGTTTGTTTTGTGTTTAGCAAAGCATAGCGCAGCACCTGGGTTCTTGGTGTTTTTCTTCCTACTTGCCACATCCCGAACGTGTTTGAGCTCCGGAAACATTACCAGTATGAACTACATTGCAGTGTATTGTTTTATTGTATGGCATCCGACTATTGTGTGCAGCATGAATAAACCTCACGATCGATGAGCAATGAGCCGGGGAGGAAGATGCAAACGAAAAACCCTGCCTGCTGACCTCCTCACGTTCCGAAATTCCATATTCACACGTTTTTTGGAAGAGTTCAAATTACGTCTCTTGACTGTTGTGGGATTGATTTTCTGGTGTTGTTGGTGTTGTTGTGGTTGTTGTGGTTGTTGTGGTTGTTGTGGTTGTTGTGGTTGTTGTGGTTGTTGTGGTTGTTGTTGTTGTTGTGGTTGTTGTTGTTGTTGTGGTTGTTCTTGTTCTTGTTCTTGTTCTTGTTCTTGTTCTTGTTCTTGTTCTTGTTCTTGTTCTTGTTGTTCTTGTTCTTGTTGTTGTTCGATTCGGACCCGAGGAGTAGTGGAGTGGAGTGAAGAGTGGAGTGGACTAGCGAAAGGAATTGGCACCAGCGTGCTCCCATGTTTTCCTCCTTCTTCTCTTTCTCTCTTCACGTCTAGGAAGGAGTAAATGTGCGGAATCCCGCCCCACTAACTCTTCTGGGTATAGTTGGAACTATATCGTATCGCGCCGTGTTTCTTCCCCAAAATCCTTTCTTCTGTTTTTGTATATGATGCCGTGTTTCTTCCCCAAAATCCTTTCTTCTTTTTTTGTTGCTCATTCCAAAAGCAGGTGGACCTTAGTGAAGGAAGAACGTGCAGTACGGGTCCTTGCATTTCCGCAAAAACACGCCCCCTGTTCCACCCCGGGATGCCTCCTGTGCCACATGCCACACGCGGTAATGCTGTAATGCAGTAACGCGGTAATGCAGTGATGCTGTAATGCGGTAATGCTGTAATGCTGCAATGCTGCAATGCTAATTTGTTCCTGACTGGGGAAGCTCCCCTCTTTGTTTTTGAATAAGGTCTTGAGTGGACCGAAGCTAAGAGGTATATGTGACGCTGTTTGTGTCGTATTGTATGTATTGGGTCATGTGGTCAGGACGATTGCCTGTAATAATATCCTTTTCCGGCAGCACCGACATGCCGCAACTAGAAGAAGACGACTTCACCGCCCAGAGAGGCAACGCCAGCACCTTGTCGTGTCCCCGAATCCCTCCCGTATGTTGCACAGTAGTCGAAGCCGTGGCTCCTGTCCAGACGCAGCGCTAACTCTCGCACCCCCTCCTCTTCCCCCTTCTAATCCCTGGGCGGGCTGGTGTGTCGTTCTCCGGCAACACCGACCTGCGGCAACCAAAAAGAGATAATGGAACCACCCAGAGATGATGGAGCCACCCAGATCAGCCAAATGAATTAGTTAATTGTTCATTCAGGTTCAGACAGTCTAAGTCGTTGCTCCTGTTTGAACACAGCGCTAATCTTCCTCCCTCCCCCTCCACCTCCTCGCGCAGGCTTGTATGTCATTCTCCGGGAACACCAACTTGCCGCAACCGGAAGAAGGGGATGACTTGACCACCCAGAGCAGCTATACCAGCACCGAAGGTTTGAGCGTGGACTGTGCTACGCCCGTAGACGGGGCGACGACACGACCGTCGCCCGCTTCTCCCGATTTGATCGGGATATCGCTTAGCCTTGGCCAGAAGGAGGAGTCACCGTGGGAGCTGTCTTCTTCCAGCGGGGAGAGTGTCCATTCCACCACCAGGTACGATATAGGTACGATAGGTACGATATACGGAGTAATACAATGCGGTATTAGTAATGCTGCTGTTGGATATCGTGCCAATCGCTTCGATATATTGTATTGAAAGCGTTAATGTGGCATATCGCGTCGAAATCGTATCGCTTCGAAAGCTCAACGTATCGAAATTACTGTGTCGGGTATCGCTTAACCTCTGCCAGAAGGAGGAGTCGCCGTGGGAGCTGTCTTCGTCCGGCGGGGAGAGTTTCCATTGCGCCACAAGTTACGATGTGATATGATTACTGCGATGTTGTTGATAGTGTCGTATCGAAGTAAATATCGGACGTCGATATATCGTATCGAAATAATATGTGTTCTGTATCGTATCGAAAGTAGTAGTGTTGGATGTTGTTTGAAAGTGTTGGTATTGGGATATCGCTTACCCTAGGCCACGGCCAGAAGGAGGAGCCGCTGTGGGAGCTTTCTTCTTCCAGCGGTGAGAGTATCCATTTCGCCGTCAGTTACGATATTATCAATTTTGTTGGATATCGTACCAATCACCCCGAAAAGTTGTGGATACTGTATCCAGAATATTGGTGTTGAATATCGTATCGAATATAGTAGTGTTGGGAATCGCTTCGCCTTGGCCACAAGGACGAGTCGTCGCGTGAGCGGCTTCTTCCAGAGAGGAGAGTGTCCATTCCACGAGCAGGTACGATGTGATATAACGCGATATTTTTGGTAGCATTGTTGCATATGGAATGTATTATTTTTGGATATCGTATCGAAAGCAGTAGTGTTGGATGTATCGAAATGAGCAAATGAGTACTGTTACTGTAACTGTTGGAATATCGCTTAACCTCCGTCAGAAGGAAGAGTCGCCGTGGGAGCTGTCTTTTGGCGAGGAGAGTGTCCATTCCACCGCCAGATATGACATTATCAACACTGTTGGGTATCGTATTTATATCGTATTTACTTCGTGTGGAGAAATCTTCGATATATCGTGTTGAACGTGTTTCGCTCTTTAAATTGCTTGGCACGACGTAGCACCTACAGAGTACCGCACTAGCCCCGGACAGTTCGGAGACCCACTTTTGCGCGGGTATCATGATCTGGCAAAGCAAGACAAGGCATGACGTTGATGACGAACCGCGACTGTACTGCTGTGTAATGTGCCATGGTTGGACTATGCTATAATATCTGTGGTATATCTGTGGTATATCTGGGGGTAATGTTTGTGAAGATGAAAATCGCAATGACAAACGCAATGACAATCGCAATGAAAGTCGACGAGCCGTGGGAATGCTGCACCCTATGAGCGATCAGAATCAAGGATGGACCGGGCGGGAGAATGGTTCACACATCGGACAGCTAATATAGATCATGTAGATCATGTAGATCATGCAGATCCTGTATCTGCCGTCATGATATCATATGATTTGTCGTGCAGGGTCTGCGTAGTACAGATCCAGTGCAGGATCTGTGCAGGATCTGTGAAGCACAGATCTACTGTAGTGCAGGATGTGTGAAGTTCAGATCCAGTGCAGGATATTTGAAGTACCTATGTAGTGCAGGATCTTGAAGTACGGATCCAACCCAGGAAACGTGCTCTCGATCATTCAGATCGTCCGACTCTCGCCCGTCAATATGACCTATAGGTCATGCAGATCATATTGACGAGAGATCTATAGGTGATGCAGATCACAAACGCATCAACAAATGGGATATGATCTATGCGATGTTTGGAAAGCTAGCGCTAACGATAACGATAACGATAACGATAACGATAAAGATAACGATAACGGTAACGGTAACGGTATCGATAACGACGAGGATAAGGCTTGACCCCTGTGACCACGGCCTGTTCAAGAGGTCACTGAGAGCAAAAAGCTCTTGCGAATTGAGGCGGAAAGTACAGTACAACTAAAGACGACCAAAACAGAATGAAAAGGGGCTATGCATGATGCTGTATGGTCCGAGTATGATTGCGAGGCCCTACCTGGACTTAACTGGCGATCCATTTACAGCTGTATTGTATGACATGTACCATGTCGTAAATAGATACCAGTAGATACCCGTGCCGTATAACACGCAAAATACCACACCCCCTCGCAATATACCACACCCCCTCGCAAGATCACACACCCCTTCGCAAGATAACACACACCCTGGCAAGGTAACACCCCCTCGCAAGATAACATGCCCCCTCGCAAGGCGACAGACCCCTTGCAAAATACCACACCCCCTGGCAAGATATTACACCCCCCCAGACGAAGTTCTTAACGTTTTTTTCCAAAACAAAGAAGGCACACTCAACGAGAAATCGTGGCGTCTGTAAAAAAATCGCAAGATGAAGATGAAATACCCCCCCCCGGTTAATCTTTGGAACCGTTTTTTTTTTTTTGTTCGCAAGAAGGGAGGCACACACAAGAAGAATACCGTCCATTGAAACAATCGCAAAATAAGACTCCTCCTAAGAGGAGTTTCCGAGCTGAGCCTCTAGGGGGTACGCAACAAGAACGGCGTCTTCGAAAATATCGCCGAGATAACACCCCCCCCGACGGGCCAAGCTCCTAGTCGAGTTTCTCCAACAATAAGGCGGCACACCCAACGAGCACCGTATAGCGTCTTTATTTGTTAACCCATAGCAGGCATCAGGTATCAGGTATGAAACTTAACACTTTTGTGGTCCATGCACAACGAGAAAACGAAGCATTACCACGTCGTTCTTGGCATGGTTTGAGCATGCGGCATGCGGCGGCAGTGTAAGCTGTGCGCGTGTCTTACAGGTAGTTACTCCACTAGTACTTGCGTTGGAGTTCGACTGAAAAATGGTCGCGACCTAGTGTAGCGTTCACCTAGCCTAGCGTCCTGGTTCGCTTCGTGTGAAGGAGGATGCGGTAATCGTCACTTTTGTTCGTCGATATTTTCCGTCTTAGCTCCGAAAGGCACTTCAGAGGAAAAAAAATTACGACGAAAGTCGTCGATTACGGCATCAGCCACTAGCTGGCTGGCAATGGAGGCGATGATAAAAGTGGTGTCCGAACTATGACACCTAAGACTCGTACGGGACGAATGCAGCATGGTCCTATTAAATAGTTTCCTACTCGTACTGCTGCTGCGCGCTTACGCTAGTGGTGGACGACTGAAAATATGGCATTAATCGTCGTTTCTTGGTCGATATGATATTATACCTCGTCGAGGCCTTTCCGCGGACAAAGTGTTGGGCGTTTGCTATCTCCGCGTTGGGGTACGCGTGTTATCTATCTACTGGTATACGTTATACGGCGGAACCACTTTGCATGGCCAAATCTTCTGCTGTCTGTACTTGCGATGTTTGTGTTTTTTCTTTTTATCATCGCTTTTTCTTTCCTGCTGAACTCGTAGGTAGGACCGTTGTATCTGTATCTGAACTTTTTTCGCAATACAAACGAAGGCATGTGCCCTAGTGGGGGGGGCGGGGGGCGGGGGGAATGCAACGCGGCGCTGCACCCGCGTTCGTGCATCGCTACCTGGTCAGTTTCAATGTTACCCGTCGGCCCAGCCCCAGCCCCACGCCGACCCTAACCTTAACCCTAGTAACCTCAACTCTAGTAACCTCACCCCTAATAACCTCAACCCTAGTAACCTCAACCCTAGCAACCTCAACCCTAGCGACCTGGACCCTAGCAACCTCAACCCTAGCAACCTCAACCCTTGAGGGGGCTCGAGGTCGGCGGGGGCGGCCGCGGACTCCGCGATGTGTTACGGTCCGTGTTTCAGGTCGTTGCGCTGCTCGAATGCGCAGCGCTGCATTCAGGGGCTTCTGTCGCGAGGGAGGGGGGCGGGGGGGGGGGGAAGGACGAGGTGGGGGCGGGGGGGGGCGGAGGGGGCGGGCGAAAAATGTAAAGATGATCGTTGGGATGATGAAGTAAATAACACATCAGCAATCGGGCGTGTTGATACAACAGGCTGAACACTACTCGTATTGTTGATATGATGTAATACGTGTATTATAAGTTGTAAGTCCCTCGGGTACTCACTCTAACCAGTCTAACAGCATTGATTCATGATCCAGGGGTAGATAAAATTTGAATAGTTGTTATTTCAGCATTAGTAATATAATATGGTAATTTAGCGTAGCTGCGGAGTTGCGGTGAGTTTGGCTCTGCTGTATGGACGTATGAAACGAACAAGGTTGACCCTTCAGTCGTTGTCGTGGCTTCCTTGTGTTGGGTACACGAATCGTTCGTAGCAAATCGTTCCTTGCAAACCCCTCAAATGTGTGCGCGTGGGCACAGACTGCAGAATGTGCAATGGCTTGCGCTTGGTTTTGGTCGAGTCGCTTGTCGCTTGTGATAGCAACAGCAATAGTAATAGCAATAGTAATAGCAGAAGCAAAAGCAATAGCATTAGCATTAGCAATAGTAATATTATAGTAGTAGTAACAGCAATTGCCCGAAAGAAGACGGTGTCGGATTTACTGCTTCGGCTGAGGGTGTGTTACCGTAAACAAAATTATAACGACGGTTAGCTGTCGGTTACAGACACTTGCGCTGCTGTAAGGACAGGGCAGGTCCCGCTTCCGTTACCATGAAAGCTGAAGGATAGCTGAGCTATACTAATAGCGCTGGATGGTGAAGGCAATGTCGTCCAATTTACACACGACATGGCATGGCATGATGTATGCACATACTGTGATGTGCGTGCAAGTGTTGTGCCTTGAGAGGCAAATCTTGCCGAAGTAAAAAGGGAAATGGTCATGTGGGGGTAGTATACCCTAAGGGTTTTACCGCCATGTGGGGGTGGGGTCAAAACGCGCCCGCGGAACGTGCTCCCGCGGTCCCGAACAGGCCTCAAGAACAGGCCTCGAACGCAATTCCGAAGCCCTGGCGAGATGCCCGAAGCCCATGCCAAGCACGCACACAATTTTTTTTTTCGGGCACGTTCTTGGGCCTAACGGGACAGCGGCGCACGAGGGGGCAAACGAAGCCCCCCCTTTGACCACGTGTCGGGGGGGAATAACCCCACGTACTTACTAAATGCACCTTCTTCCCCGAATTGGCGAATTGGCCAATTTTTTCGCCCCGTTTGACCATAACCATACCCCATTTTGACCACGTGTGACAGCCTCAAAAATGACTACAGCAGTAGAGTACGTATCTACGTCACCGCCCAACAGCTGGAAATAGACCACAGGGCGGAACATCCACAACTTGCGAGTAGTCGGGATCGTTCGCCTCCCAACAAATCTCGTTGCAACTATAGTCTATACAAGTCAAATCTTTATAGACGGTATGAAGATATCGGCTCTTTTGAGAAAATATCGGCGCAGCGGTCTCGGAGATGGATACGATGGGGGACGGGAGGAAAGCACCTCTCAAGAAGACTAACGACCGTTCGTTGCGCCTGATGTTGTTCGTGTCCCAAAGACCCCTCCCGTCCAACAAAACCAAGCACCGAGCATCCATGACCCACAGCACCCAGCAACGAAGCACCAAGCACCAAGGACCCACAACCCACGACTCATAATATGCCGAGCATACACGTGTGTGCTCTGCTTCTCCCATCACCGTAATGTTTTCTCAGAAGAGCCGATATTTTCTCAAAAGAGCCGATATCTTCATACTGTCTATAAAGATTTGACTTGTATAGACTATAGTTGCAACGAGATTTATTGGGAGGCGAACGATCCCGACTACTAGCAAGTTGTGGATGTTTCACCCCGTGTTCTATTTCGGGCTGTTGGGCGGTGACGTAGATACGTACTGCTGTAGTCGTTTTTGAGGCTGTCACAGGTGGTCAAAATGGGGTATGGTTTCGGTCAAACGGGGTGAAAAAATTGGCCAATTCAGGGGAGTAGATACATTTAGTATGTACGTGGGGTTATTCCCCCCCGACACGTGGTCAAAGAGGGGGCTTCGTTCGCCCCCTCGTGCGCCGCTGTCCCGCTAGGCCCAAGAACGTGCCCGAACAAACAAACAAAAGTTGTATGCGTGCTTGGCATAGGCTTCGGGCATCTCGCAAGGGCTTCGGGATTGCGTTTGAGGCCTGTTCTTGAGGCCTGCTCGGGACCGCGGGAGCACGTTCCGCAGGCGCGTTTTGACCCTACCAACATATGGCGGTAAAACCCTAGAGGGTAAACTACCCCCCCAAATGATAATTTCCCAATTAAAAAGGTACCTGGTAAGAAGCAACCCGCGACGCGGGGTAGAGGGTGTGCGCTCTAGTGTGTTCAGTATATATATATATATATATTTTTTTTTTGCGCACTTTCACTTTCCAGCTTCTGGACAAGCCGTGGTCACAGGTGTCATCCCTTCTCCTCCCCGGTTCTTGCCTTCAATTTTTATCGCGCATAGGGTTCAGCAATCCCACTGCTCGTCGATTGTTCATCGAATGTTGCTAACTCACGCTCTCGCGCTTTCCGCAAGTCAATTTGTCCACAAGAAAAAGTCTCCACGAATTTACACGAGTATGCACTCGGCGGGGCTCGAACTCACGAAACTGACCTATACCAGGCTCGAGGATAACCTGATACGCCACCGGGGCGACCGGATTCAGTATTATAGAGTGTTCACTATTAATTGTGTATTCAGTAGTGTGGTCACTGTTAATAGTGTGTTGAAAACGCAACAGTAGGAGCTGTACGAAACACACGGCGCTCTCAAACGATAGTATTAATGGTACTGTATTAATGGTACTGCCGGACGCTCCTCCTAGAGGAGTACTAATGCATAAAATAGTATGTTCTTGGTGGATACTATTATGACGAGAATCAACTCAATAGGGGTTTACAAGAGCGCCAAATCCCTTGCTTATACTAATCCCAAGTTATAATTTGTGCCAAAAACGACGTTCCAGTTGTACAGGCGTTAAGCCTTAATTTCCCCCATCTGCCGGAGGATGAAGAAAGAAAATACAAACGATGATGTAGCGATTCTCCAGGGGGTTGCAGTCAGCAACTGTGTGAACGATTGTTGTTGTTGTTGTTGTTGTTTTTTTTATCCTCCGGCGGATGGGGAAAAATAAAGCTTTAGCTCACCACACTTCCACGTATTTTCATACGCGTCGTGTGTCGATTTAAATCAGTTGCTTTCGCAGCCCAACGCTAGCTGGCGCACCCTTCGGGTCCCATTGTAGGTATAGCATAAGCTACCCCTATCAGTGGTCTTCGTTACAACCCCGGCAGCGCAAGCTGCCGTTGTATACGGATGCGTGTGTATGTCGACCCGGCCTGTCCCCTGAGGGTCAGTTTCGGTGGAGATAGCCACCCGGAATGTCATCTTTCCGGGTAGTGTGGGACTTGCGCAAGCTCACCCACTAACAAAACCCCTGGCCATGGGAGATAGCCTTCCGCCGGACTTGGTCCAGTTACGGTCCACCCCACCCATTCGGGCGTTGGTCCTCGGGATTGCTGTTGTTCTCACATTGAGGGTCATTCCTGACGAACACAAAAAAAATGTCAGAATTCCTGACATACAAGAAAGTGATTTGTTATTTCAAAACGTTCGTAAAACCGCAGGAGTCTTGATTTTGTGCGTTCATTAGGAATGACCCTAGGAATGACCCGAAAAATACTAGCCCTAACCCTAAACCGTAACCCTATAGTAACCTACTAATAGTCAATACTAACGTGTTAATAGTTGAATAGTAACCTATTAATAGTTAATACCAGGTAGTGTATAGTCCATGGTCACAGGACAAGCTCCACCAATCACTCTGGAGTAGAAGCATCAATACCTCAGGAAACGACTGGATTTTCGACGTCTGAATCTGAACCGCTTCCTTCTATTGTTTAGTACTGGGTATCATGTTAATATGAATCAGGCATTTTCACCGATCGGGTGGAGTCAGGGTAACGGTAACCCGTCCCGACCCGTCCTGTGAGATTTTAAAACACCTCCTGTCCCGACCCCACTCGACCCTTGGATTTGAATAAACCTCCTGGCATGATCGGCCGGTCAAGGCATGATCGGCGAGTCGGGTCCTGCATGACCCGTGAAAAGCCGTAATGCTAGCAATACTAGTAATACTAGTAATAGTAATATGATCACCACAACTGTTTCGCACCTCGGACGGATGACGATCTAGATCATGTATAGCATATATATCATTTAGATCACCTAGATAATATGCTTCAAAGTACAGTAGATGTTATAGACCATATTGACCATCCACAGGAGATCTTATAGATGAAATATATACCTGGTAATCCACAATTAGTAGATCCTGTACATCATGTATATACATGATATTGATCATATGGATCATCCACAGCAGCAGTACATCCTACAGCACCTGCCCTTATGGAATGTTGTGCAGGATCTGCAAAAGTGTGGATGGCAGATACAGCCCCGGAAGCATGTGCTGGATCGTGCAAAACATGAGTTAGATCATATGGACCGTACAGAATCTTCCCTGAAATATCTGTGTCCTGAAACGGGGATAGATCATCTCATCTGTCCCACTTGTGAAATGTTTGTACTGTACTGTCTGTTTGTTTGTACCTGCGTGCCGTAATGGCTACGGGAAGATCGAAAGCCGGAGAATCGTGGTTTATCCTCCTCTCCGTTTCCGCTTATTATATGATACCTGGTACCTGGTACTTACTGTATTGTAATATGCGTTCCATCAGAGTATCATATCGTATGGCCTATTATATGATACGCAGACCTTGAGGCAGTTGAGCAGGTTACTCCTGATTCTCGAATAACTTCCTGAGGCGCAGGAGACGTAATGCCATAGTTGGCATACGTGCTGGGAAGTCTGCGTTATACGCTATCATAACAGCTAACAAGCCTGTTTTTCATTTATTCCCATCTGCAATAGTGCTGGTCCCGTTATAAAGCGACCCAGTGACAAGCGGCTTGGAGTCGCCTTGTAGCCGTACTCAGCTAGCAGCCGAATACTGTAGTAGTTTGTAGGTACCGTATTATACCTATACATAAGTACTCTTCGGCCTTGTGGCAAACACAAAGCCTTATTGAGCGTTATTTTTGAAGGTTGGAGCTGCGACGCCAGATGTGTTCCTTGTGTCCTACCGTGTGCCCCTCTCTTGCGTTTGCTCGCAAGCTTGACGACCGGCTCAAGAGCGCGTCACCAGGATCATCTGCTCCACAGCGCAGCTGTGGAGCGATACAGTACCTGACAAAACGACCAGAAGTCCGCTCGTGTTTCGTAAGCAAGAAAATGTTGCTATCGTCCAATTTCACTGCTTCGTACTGCACAATGGGTACGGAATCACTTGCGCCACGAAAAGGAACGCCGGACACCGAGACACTCACTGCGAGCTAGATAGTACGTCCTAACGACCCCCGAGCATGATTTGCAAATAGTGACAGATAGTTGCAGTAGCACTGCCATGAATGCTCTATTAATAGTGTCCAGTTGCTTGCTAGGGGCTAGCTCTCAGCATCATGGACCCAACTAGTCTGGACTCAGCTATTTTCGCGAACGTGTAGGAAAATCACCGCCAGCGGCTCGAGGAGAATTATGCAGTGTCATGGTGTATGTCGAAGCCGCGGTAAAAGCCGAAGTAGCCAGCCGCAGGGAACAAACCAGGAGAGACGAATAGCGTGCGTGTGCCAAGGAAAACAAGCCTAGGAGCAGCACCATACCATCCCCAAAACGACTCTGGGAGGCCAATGGCGAGGCACAGCCGCAGACATCAGAAGCCCTTCCACTCAGCGTCACTGACGAGGAGCAGCTCGCTTATGCAGCAAGAATCCAGGCAGCCATGGCCGCAAAGCGCAACATATCCGACGTAAGAAAGTAGGAGATTTTGCAAAACCGATCAATGCAATCAGATGCACTCGAGACGGCAACACCGGACCGGCATCCGCCAAGGCATCACCCAAGGGAACACCCGGGGGAACACCTAGGAGCTGCGCAACCCAGACACTGGACCCCTTGGAACGCGTAACAGACAGCGGTTGGGGAGCTTGCCGTGTGCCACCGGCAATATCGGTTTGTGCCGCAAACGTACTGGACCTTTTTTTTTTTTTCTTTTTTTTTTTTTTCGCACAATTTTTGCTCTCCAGCTTTTGGACAAGCCGTGGTCACAGGTGTCGTCCCTTCTCCCCCCCGGTTCTTGCCTTCAATTTTTATCGCGCATAGGGTTCAGCAATCCCACTGCTCGTCGATTTTTCATCGAGTGCTGCTAACTCATGCTCTTGCGCTTTCCGCAAGTCAATTTGTGCACAAGAAAAAGTTTCCACGAATTTATACGAGTATGCACTCGGGGGGATTCGAATTCACGAAACTGACCTATACCAGGCTCGAGGATAACCTGATACGCCACCGGGGCGACCGGCCTGTAGGTAGCTGGATGAGGTCAAGCGCAACATTGTAGAGGGACGTCGAATTTCGGAGAAGGAGCTGTGGATCTCGAGGGGAAGGGGGAGCCGGTAACGCATGAAAACCGAAAATGCAACGAGTGGGTGCAGGAGCTGGGGGGGGATACTCAGTTTCTGCATTGCCGTAGTCGCATGATCGTAGACTCTCGCATCCCTACTATGCCGGGACGGAGCACATCGGGTTTTCACCAACCAGGCAGACATTGCTTGCTCCAAGCGCGAAGCGCCGTGAGGTGTTCGGCGAGTCGCATGAAGAGAGAACTCCATCCTTCCTATAACCGCTCGTAAGGCGGACTTCGGCACCTTGTGCCTACTTTCTTGCTTATGGATGACAGCGCCATTGAGTTATACTCTGTTTTTCGGTGTGGCCACTCGAGAGACGGCAATGGGTATTACTGTGTAACTGCCTCGTGGCTGCATTACCATGTCCGGGAGGGAAGGGGGCGGGGGGTAAGAGTCCGTAGGCGATAGACCACTTACGGCGGGCGGGAAACTTGAATCGGTAGGCACTACGCCGTAACGACGGGCGGGAAACCATTGTCCGCAGGTACTACGCCTTTGAAGGTGAGCGGGAAACATGATAACTGTGAGTGCCCCGATTTAAGAGCGCCCCGTGACAACCAACCCGAACCAAGCGCTCTTGACTACACCTTGCTCTTATCTGCAGTAGCATATGTGTAGCTTTTAGTGTAGGCGGGACATGCCGATGTGGCCGCTCTTTACTTGACCCCTTTAGCGCCCCAAAATGCCTTCTTATGCTAGCTTCAAGTAAATTTGTTCCCAACAAGGATACTTTCCAGGTGCAAAGGCGTTAAAAAAGGAATTATCTCATTCAGGGCGCTCTTGAATCGGGGTACCCATTGTATCCGCAGTCACTACGTCGTTTTTAAGACGGACGGGAAACCTTTCACCGCAGGCACTACACCGTTAGGGAAACCATTATCCGCGGGTACTATCCCTTGTACGCTACAGTGGGAAAAGGGGGTGGCCAAAAATGGAGGGCCTTGCCCTATGAACATGAACATGAAGCATCAAGAGCATCAAGGGGGGGGTGGGGTACTCGATATTCATGCATGGCCGTAGTCATTTGACCATAGTGGTATTCGAGTGGTATGACCCTCGCACCCTTACAAGGCCGGGACGGAGCATGTTGCGTATGTCGGGTTTTCACCGACCAGAGAGGCATAGAGGCATTGCTTGCACGAAGCGCGAAGCGACGTGAGGTGTACGGCGAGTCGCATGAAGGGTGAGCTGCATGCTACAAAGAACAGGTTGCGACGGGGGGGCGGGGCGGGGGGCGTAATTTGTTGCTTGCCTTAGTTATTTGACCGTTGACCACGCATCCCTTTCGAGACGGAGCACCGTTCCTACTCCTAATAGCCTAATAGAGACACCTCCAACATTTGGGCGCTCATATCCCTTCTTCCATATACTACGAGTACATAGAAACTGTTTTCTTATCCTATCCCCGTCCTGTTTCGCCGTCTGCGGCCACCATCCATCTCCAAGGACAGCGATCGTTTTCTCGCTACTCTCTAGTTTACCAAACTCTCCCATGTCATATACGTCTAATTCCTCATCCCCTCCTCTAACGCATCCCGTTCTTCCTTGTATATTTCATTATCCTACTGTACGAATCCTACTCTCCATTGTTGTGCCACACGGACACATATTTGCAGCCACGGGGGGGGGGGGGGTTAAACACCAGGCACACCATTTTCGGGGCGGGGGTGGAGGCACCAGACAGAGCAGGTACAGTAGTAAGTCCTGTGGTTGGAGTTGGGCCCATGCGAGTCGCAACACACACGATCCAGTCGCGTCGCAAACACGCGCGCGAAAGTCAGACGCTTATGAAAAAGGTGTGGTGTGTACCATCTTTGTCGAAGATGTCGAGGATATTGGCCTGACCCGCTTGGGCATGATGAAGTGACAACAGGTTGAAACCGATTCCTTCCGTGACTTACAGCTCACGTACACCATGTACTGTACTGTAGCCCGATCTACCGATTCCGTCTCCCGTTGAGGCAGCATGTAGTCACACTACTGCTGTGGTCGGCACTCACATTTGGGTACACTTGGTGTTGTGCTGATGACGTGGGGTAGAAGGAACCGACATTTTATGTTAAGACGTGAAGATAGCACACATGTTAACATAAAAGGCCAAAACAGCACCTAGAACCTAGCAGCCCCGGTTGAGCAGTTTGGCAGCGGCACCGGGCTGTAGCGTATGGTCGATGCTGTCATCGCTAGCGTGTAGCGATCACCTTTTCTTTCGTCCAGTTTTGCCGCTCTCTGCAGTCGCGAAATCCCCAGGTTGTCACGTATGACCGATGCTGTATGATGCTGTCGTATATGATAACGTAGCGGTTGTCATCCATTTTTGCGTCTGCCCGCAGTCCCAAGCGGGAACCCAACAGCCCCGGGTTTGCAGGTGGCGGCAGGCCCGGGTTGCAGCGTATGGTCGATAAAGTAATCGCTATTTTTTTAATCCATCTGCGCCTGTCTGAAATTTATTTGAATGATCAATTTTACTCTTCAGGTCATCTCGAATCATGCTTGTATATATGAGTTTTGACCGCTTCCGTTAGCGACCTTTATACTGGATAAGCCGTTGTCACAGTTCATAGAGGGTGTGGTCCCTTCTGCCCCCAGGCACGTGCCTTCATTTTTATCACGCGCATTCCAATTATGGAGTTCAGCGCTCCCAAGGCTTGTCGGTTTGCATCGAATTTCGCCAACTCGCGTTCTCGCACTTTCGGCCTACCAAGCTTTTTGAGGATTAGTCCCTCGCGTGATTTGAAGTCACGTGATTTGAAGTAACGAAATCGACCCCAGGAGTTTCACGACTTAGGGCAGCCCAAACACTGCAGTGTTCCTATTTGGCCCGAGAGGGGACCCAGCAGTTCTGGAGTAGTTGAGTAGTAGCCAGGCCTGGGTTGGAACGTACGGTCGATGTTGTATTCGTAGCTGTTTTCGTGAATGTCGTCTTCTCTCCGCAGTCCCAAATGGGGTACAGTAGTATTAATAGTGGCTCCTTACTGTATACAGCGGTATGATAAGAGCATCAAGAGTTGAAAAGTGGGAATGCTGAACCCTACATATATGTGCGATAAAAATAAAAGCATGTACCGAGACACTACCGAACCAGCTTGTCCAGATTGTCCACAACATGGCTGAGGGTAAAGGCTGTTACTACCAGTACAGAGTACTCTAGAGAGTGCCTGAGCTGGAGAGTAATGTGACGATTGAAAAACAAACAAAAAAACAAGCGGAACGAATAAGGCGGCCGTTCAATATACGGCGGCCAAACTTGGTTGTCACAACAGATACTGCAAACAGGGCGGTCGGCCCCATCCAGGGCGGATACCGCCCTACTCACGACCCATTCTCGCCCCTCCGCACCAGCACCAAAAATGTCGCTCTGCTGCTGTATGGTATGCGTTTTCCATCTGACATGTTTACGGCGTAAGTAGTGGTACTTCAATACTTCAATACTTCAATACTTCAATACTTCAATACTTCAATACTTCAATGCTGTATCTTCGTTTTCCGAACCCAATTGCCATTCATTGTTGTCTCTGTCTCTGTCTGTCTCTGTCTCTGTCTCCGTCTCTGTCTCTGTCTCTCTCCATTTTGTGCAGACTGGGTCGTCTGTTGGGTCAGGAACACATTTTTCTGTACACTAGAAGGCATATACATTGTAGACTCATCACAGACTACCAGGTATATTATACTTCAAAGTATTTAATAAATGCAAGAAAATCCACTTGAGGTGTGCGTGTGATGATGATGATGTGTGATGATGAGGTGTGATGGATGATGATGAGATCTACCCAAAAGGGATTTTTAGTCAAAAGCCAGCTTTGCATGCTGCGTGTGATCAGTGATACTTCGATCGCAAGTGTTACGGGGTGTGTATACCCTCGTGAAGGATACAGCTCGGCGAGTCCCCGGGTCAACAGGGCTAATAATTTAATTCAACCTTGTTCTGCGCTCGGAAAATATATATTGAGGGGGACAAAATCAGACATCTGTGGAATTCAGTATGCATGAAACAATAAGTGTTATCGTGTGAGTTAGCTTTTGGAGTCGGCTACTTGGGTCTACCGGGTTTGTACGCAAATTCCTGTGTACTCCCTGTATGTGCAGGCCAGCGGAGGTCCAGCCCAGGCCTCATGCTCGGGTTGTTAGTGCTGTCGAGTCATGATAGAACATGCGGTGGACGTCGATCGCTACTGTTCCGAAGTGACCTCCCTTCTGCTCTATATATCAATCCCAATAAGGCGGTCAATCGCCAAATCCGACGTAACCGCCCTATGATATTACCAGGATAATAGCAGCGTAAGACGAAAAGGCCGGTATTTCCAGTCTTTCCGTGTAGGGCGGTCAAAAGTGAAAATCTCGGTGCACCACACAGCAGTTAGCCTTATACAGCCCCCACTAGTGTGTAGTGTCACTAGTGTGTACTGTCACTAGTGTGTACTGTCACTAGTGTGTAGTCTCACTAGTGTGTAGTCTCACTCGTGTGTAGTCCCACTATTGATAGTGTGTAGTCTCACTAGTGTGTAGTCTCACTATTGATAGTGTGTAGTCTCACTAGTGTGTAGTCTCACTAGTGTGTAGTCTCACTAGTGTGTAGTCTCACTAGTGTGTAGTCTCTCTAGTGTGTAGTCTCTCTAGTGTGTAGTATCTCTAGTGTGTAGTATCTCTAGCGTGTAGTATCTGTAGTGTGTAGTGTGTAATGGTTCGGACCAGCCCCAGGCTGCAAGGACTGCAGCGTATCATCCATCCATCCATCCACCCATCCATCCATGTGTATGTCTGTGTGTCTTGTGTGTCTTGTGTGTGGATGTGGATGTGTTCTTCACACGAAGAAAATTGTGATTTCCACCGGCAAACATCCGGCGCCCCCAATGTTGGTGCAGATGCCTCGTATCGTACTAGTCCTCCTATTAGTAGAGAGAGACAAGCTCCGTGGTCGCCTACATGTTCGATGCTGTATGCACGTAATCGCTTCTTTTTTTCGGCCCCCCTCTACAATAGTACTTTCAAACAGGGGTATTTTGTGCGCGCGCATTGGACGCCTTTGAAAGGCAATTTGATAATAGCCGATTCATGTTGATGGGCCAAATACACATGCGAGAAACATGTTTGTACAGACTTTTACGACATGTACCGGCATATGGTTGCGGAGCTCCTGGAACTTTGAAGGCTCGTGCATGTTGTAATGTACAGGTGCAGTTATACCCGGTTTTATAACACACCGAGACAAGCCTATCTATGCAAATAACATATTTCTACTTTTAGTAGGATCTTGCTTTGGAATATTTGTAATATTGACACAAATCACCCCACAACAATTGCAAGCATTTTTTTATTCGTGAGAAGCCGATTTACGTGGTCTTATCACCCGAAAAATCTTAAAACCGGATGTTCTTGAAAAAGATGTACAGGCTCTACACTCGTGTACCCAATTTAAGACCACCTTGTGACACGCCAATTTAGGTGGTCTTATCTCTAATATATACGGTCTAATATTTCATTATTAATATTACAACATTAATACCGCAAAACACGACCCCATACAAGTACTGATTCCAAGTATTTTTTTTTTTTCGTGACAAAGCCGATTTCCCCGGTCTCCCGAAGAGTCGTAAACCGGATGGTCTGGAAATGGCCACACCACTACTGAAGTACCAGTCGTTTGGCTCGATTTACGTGCATTTTTTATTATTTTTTTTATCCTCCGGCGGATGGGGAAAAATAAAGCTTTAGCTCACCACACTTCCACGTATTTTCAGATTTATGTGCAGGACGGCCACAGGCAATACATAACCTTTCCGCGGATCGTTGGTTCAGTTGGTCGAGTCCACATTCTTTTTGTAAAACGCCACCAAAAAGACGCTGCGTAGTCGCGCGACTGCCCCCGCCGACCTCGAGGGGTTATGGGGATAGGATTAGGTCTTAGGTCGGGTTAGTCCGGGTTAGGGTTAGAACACGCTGCGTAATCGCGCGACTGCCCCCGCGGACCTCGGGCTTCCCAAAGGGTTGGGGTTAGGGGGATAGGATTAGACCTTAGGTCGGTTTAGCCCGGGTTAGGGTTTTATCGGTTGGTTTTCGGCCTGAAGGTGAATCTACGGAGAAGCTTCTTGGCTGGGTTCCACCGCTCGTAGTATTAGCGGGTGAAGGTAACTCGTCCATCGTGACATCCCCGTCTCTCCCTCCTTCCTTTGCGTTTTTATTCGTTCAAGTTTTATGTTGTATGGGATGTCGTTCTGCGAGAAGTACTTGCGTTTCGATGTACCGTTGAATCTGCTGGTGCCCTCAGCCAGTGCATTGCCAGTATACTAGCCAATGCATTGCTAGCATATTCACCAATCTATTGGCAGTGTACTTCCGCTGTCGAGTGTAGGCTGACCCTCCCTGTAGTCAGCCCTACGTGTCGATATCGTTGGGTCGGCGCCCCCGATGGAGTAGATGGTAGTGTTGTGGTAGTGTTATGGTAGTGTTATGGTAGTGTTATGGTAGCGTTATGGTAGTGTTTTTCTGGTATATAGGGTATAATAGGTGTGTAGTGTGTGTAGTACGTGTGTAGTGTGTGTGTAATGTGTGTGTAATGTGTGTGTAATATCGTCCCTACTAAAGTGTGGTCGGGGGTTGAAGTCTCATCGAGTGCGCCGTAGTGCTCGTAAGGACTTTTCCTTGCAAAAAAATGACGAACGGAAAGCGCAAGAGCGTGTGAGTTAGCCAAAATCGATGAAAGTCGACGAGCGTAAAAAGGTAGAAAGTGGGAATGCCGAACCCTATGCTAGATAAAAATGACAGCAAGTATTGTACCGGGGGGAAGAAGGAAGACATCTGCCTGTGACCATGACCTTGTCTTGTGTCTTGTCCACAATATGGCTGAGGGTAAAACCTCGTATCAGGTAAGAGTTAAGCTGGAGAGTATAGAACTGATGATAACAAGAATAAAATAATAATATTGTGGGCGAAATTCCTGGTACCAACCAGAGAAACGCAAACATCGCTACATACCACGTAATCATATGATATTGCAAGTAGTAGCAGCGGCGGCCGTTAACACGCCAATCCAACAAGGCGAGATGCAAGACAGCTATTACTAGCATACTTGCATTCATCACATGAACAATGCACTCGATCCTATAAACTAGCATGTATAAGATGTATAAGATGTATAAGATGTAATACTATGTATAAGATGTATGTGCAAGATGTATGTATCAAGTATAAGATGTATTTCTTCTGTTCATGTGGAAACCGGGGGTTAGGGGCGGGGGGCAGCCGTACTGGTACAGCTGTAGATGAATACAGAAACGAAGTGACATATCGTGAGGCAAGGTACCAGTCGCTCACCAGTTCGACTAATTAAGTGGAGCGTGTGGAACTACAGCCCTGAACCCTCTACAGCGAGTGGTAGTTTCTGCGTTGTTTGTTTTCGTTAAGTTAAATGGGGGAAGCGCGAAAGCGACAGAGTGATGACTTGCTGTAGTCCTTTTTTTCTTTTCTTTTTCTTTTTTTTCTTCTTGTTTGCTCCCTTGTTCCCCTCCCCACCGGCCTCATTATGCCTTATGCCGGTATCTTCTTCCTCTTCTTCGAGTTGTTTTTGTCCGTGAAACAGCAGTTATCTTGTTCTTGCGCGTTGTTTCCCGTGCAACAGCAGTTATCTCGTTCGTGTTTTGTCCATGTGTTAAATTAAAGGTGGGCGGTTTATTTCTGTCCTGCCGACGACGCCAAATGTTAAATTAAAGGTGGGGGACACAGTGTGCCCCCTGCAGGTCTGCCAATTGAGCAGGTCCTCGGAGAGTACTCACTTTCGTTCCTTCGTAGAGATGTAGCTTTATTCGTTTCCACCAGAGCCCGGGATAGCTTCTGAGATCGGAGGCACGTGCCTCCGATCTAATTCCTAACTTCCCCGAATATAAACCGCCAACCTTATCATACGAAACCCATCCAAATGATCTCAAATTCGGATAATGACAGGCCTTTCGAGGCCGTATCTGAACACATGCAACAGGCATCTGTTCCTCTTCAGCACGTATGCTCTTCCTCTTGCAGCCTTTCCTCTCCTTTCCGATCTTTTTTCATCACATTCTTCAGAACACCTGTCGGTTGTTTTGCTTCCCTTCTTTTTTTTTCCTTTGTTTGAATTTTTTTCTTTTTCTTTTTTTTTCTTTGTTTTCTCTCTTTTTATGGTCTGGCTTGTTATGTTGTGTTCTCGTACTCGGCATGCTAGAACTTCACTTGCTTTAATTGCGACTGTTTGGTTTACTATGTTTCACAGTAGTCTGTGACCACAGAAATTGTTTTATCTCTCGAGATAAAGAATCAGCACGGACTCTGGGTGTACTGATGTCGTTGGGCAGAAATAACGGTTTTCATATGAAGACAACACACATGCACATTTGTGAATATGATAGATCATTTGAGATATCATGCCTTATCTTCACATTAAACCGTTATTTATACCGGCAACATGAGCTGTGAGTACAACCAGAGTTCGTGATGATTCTTCATCCTAATGATAGAGAAAAACGAGTCCTGTGGTCACAGATTGAGACAAAGTAAACCAAACAGTGGCAATTAATCAAGGTAAAGCAAGTGAAGTGCTAGCGTACCGGGTACGAAAACACACCAAATCACGCCAGACCTTGAGCAAAAAAAAAAAAAAATAAAATAAAATAAAATAAAAACAAAGCAAAACAAAACAAACGACAGGTGTTCTGAAGAATGTGATGCAAGATCAAAAAGCAAAGACTGCAAGAACAACATATCATATAGACGTGCTGAAGAGGAACAGACATCTGTTGCTTGTGTACAGATTACCACTTTTTCGAGCTGTGTGCACGGACAACGATTTCATGTCATGTAAAAATATGACATGGTTATCGTATGATACGATACGACAGCAGTTGTTTTGTTACATGTACCAGCGACCAGGGACCAGGTATACGATATACTTCAATTATACATACGTACTTGTATCATATTCGGAGTATCACACACAGCTTGCAAATATGAGTTTCGACGAAATCCTCGATCTCACAGCTGGAGTGTATTTTCAATTTGATAATACGATATCGTATTTCGTACATGCCGTCAGCTACAATACCAGCTGGTCCTAGGCAAGTACGGCTGTGTCTGTTAGCCCTTGTGGAGACCGCGCATGCTCACCGAAGCAACGAGCAGCCTTACCGCCTCAAAAGCACATTGCAGCGCTAGTATCGTATCGTACCACACAACTCCTTCCATTTTTGTTTGGACACTTTTAATCTAACTCGACGACAATAGTAATATCACTATTAATACCAACCAGCCCGGGCTGCCTCGTGCGGTCGATGGTGCTGCCATCGTCATGTATTTTCGTCGTTTTATTCCTGTACAGTCTCGTAAGCGTTGGAAACCCTTTGTGCTGTCGATGATGCTGTGATCGTCATGTGCTTCCGTCCATTTTCCTCCCCGCAGTCCCGCACGGGTTATCATCCCTCAGAATTGCACCCGAGTTTTTTGGGCAGAGTACTCAACATAAGTGTGGGTTCTTTTTTGGAGGGTTAATGGCCAGCTTTGGTCACCCACAGCATCAGCACAGACGCCGGAAATGCTGATTGTAACGCATTTTTTTGAGGGGTTTTCACGGGTCAAGGCTCGACCCGCGGGTAGGGTTAGGAAGCTTTCAAAGCCCCGAGGATCGCGTCGGGTCGGGCCAGGAGCTGTTCAAAAAATCACGGGTCGGATCGGGTCGGGTCACGAGATTGTCAAATCTCACGGGTCGGGTGGGGTAGGCCTGACTCGACCCGACCCGCGGAAATTGACCAGACCCGTGAAGAGCTGTTTTTGTTTCAACCTGTCTGGGCGATCGTCACAGGTGGCTTCCCTGTCCGAAGGTGGAAGGTATTCTTTGCTCGTTCATTGCTGCATGAGGAGAGTATCGTAGCAGGCTGTATTTTCTAATCAGCTTTCGTACTGTTTTTTTTTTTTTTTTTTTTTTTTTTGCAGGTCTCAATAATTTCTAAATTTCAACACATGCTTTGGTGTAAGTGCAGGTCTCAACCATTTCTAGCTTTACACAACACATATTGCTGTAAGTGCAGGTCTCGAACAAGTTCTAACCAACACTACTTTTTTGTTTTGGCAGATCTCCCAGACAAATTGCTAACCACCACCGCTCTACTATTTTTCTCGTTCTTTGTCGGTTTTTCTTTTTTGGCAGGTCTCAAACGAGCGTGCAAAGCAGGGCGGTCCCTGCACGCTGCGAACGCGGCGTCTGCCCGGAGTCCCCCGGTTCGTACGTGACGCGCATGCAGCGTACCCTGTTGCGTATCGAACGGAATGGCGCTAGCAGCAACAGTCATGCCAGCAGCAACAACACCACCGCCACCAACAGCAATGTCAACCGTGCTGTTGGCAGCAATATCAACGGTACTGTCAATGGTACTGCTGCCAACAGCAGTAGTGTCGACGGTAGTGCTATTAATACCGGCCAAGACTGTGTCGGGACAGACTGTGTCGGGACGGGACCTGCTGTGGGAGTACTAGCAGCGGGCGGCGTTGCTGCCGGCCGATCGGACGTCCACGACGCGGAATCGATGAACGGATCATCATCATTGCCCGACCGCGAGCGACAGGAAGAGGATAAGCACCACCAAGAGATGGATCTGATGATCGCAGCAATAGCCACCATGGTCGGGATGCACATCCCAGAAGAGGCCCGCTACGTCCTCTGGCTCGTCTGCTGTGCCATCATCGTCCTGATCCCTGGTCGTCGCTGGGGCCTCTTCGACCCCACCTTGTGGAGCTCCCCGGCGCCCTCACAGGAAGAGGAGGACTTCGTTGAGCCTGGGGAGGAGGTTGTAGAAGACTCGGCTGCTGGGGAGGGGGGGGGTGGGAATGCACGGGTGGTGGGGGAGGCTTCCCATCTGCGGGAAATGTCGGGGGACGCAGCAGTGGAGGGAGACGGGGTGGGGGGGGAAGATGCTGTAACGGGTACAGCCGTGGAGGAACAGGATGGGTTTAACTCAAGACACTTTCATGAGGTGAGAGGGTTGTGCTGCAAGGGGCAGATTTTGTACGTATGGGTTTGCTCTAAAAGCGTTGTACCATGGTATGTTTAGTGACGATTGTGTTGGCGGTTTGTTTTCATTGCTGCCAGGTGGAGGATGGCTGTATGTAGAGGCGCAGTACGTTCTATGGCGAGGTTCAAGGAACTTTTTTGTTCAGGTCTGCTCGATAAGAATGGTTTCAAAACAACGACGAGTGTAGCAAGGAACAAACTACAGCGGGTCTGCTAGAAAAGTTTTATGGTGTCGAAACGATATTCATGGTGTTGTTTGCATGTGGCACCGGGTGGTACGATAGAAAGACACAGGACGGCAGTGCCATTGTTGTGCTGCATTGGGCTGCACTGTGTAGCAAGGAACAAACGAATTACTGGTCTGCTGGATTTTTTTGTTTCAAAACAGTAAGTACTGTGGGTCAACCATGGTGTCTAATATGTGGTATGGTGTCAACTGCTACCGCTGTAGTACATCGTACCCCATATTTTACCGCTCTGAAGGGAAATGTGTAAGGTTGGGTGGGATATCATTGTGAACTCCAAACATGGGTCTACTGTCGCGTGTACTAATAATATCGATCCTAGTGTGAAATATACGCCCTCGTACCTGGCAGACCCCATCCAAGTAGAGGACGGAAGGAACAATGAACTATCAACATGGACTGCGAGATGGAATCTAGAGTAATATGTGAAATCGAAACTTGAATGTGTCGTAGTGTTCGTGGTTCGGCATTCGTATTCTACAACAACGCTGATGGCGTGATCACCAGATTTGGCGACAAGAGCATCAACATGTTATATATACTCCGCCCTCCCTCACCGGTCATTCGACTTACAGGATTCACTTGATAAACTGATGCATTTCCTTCCACAGCTGTCAGATTTTGTCCCCCTAAAAAACGGGCGTTATAGTTTCCGCGCATAGACTGACTAACATCACCCTGTTGACCCTGATAGCTAGCTACACTATAGTTGCAAGGAGAGTCGCCGACCTATATCCTGAATGAGGACACACAGCCGGTAATACGCGCGATCGGAGTATCACACACAGCTTGCAAAGATGAGTTCCGACAAAATTTTCGATCTGACAGCTGGAGTGTAGTTTTATTTTTTTAATATATATATATATATATATATGTATATATTACTATTATAATACATGTGTAACAACGAGCTGCCGGTGCTCTTATCACGCAGGTTGCAAAGATGAGTATCGAGCCGTAAATTGGTCGAACTCACAACTGACGTATTTTATATGTTTTTGTGAAGTAGCGCAATCGAAGCGATCACAGGCTTTGATGTGGCACCACTCGGGCTTATGGTTGGCACAGACAGCCAGCCCAGAGTAACCGGTGCGCCCAGTGCCCATGCTATTTACAAAGGCACATGACATTATAGCTTGTAGATACATATGGCACCACGACCAATGAGTGTTGGTCACAGTGCAAGCCGTACGGTCGAAGGTTCTGTTAATAGCAACCACAGCCGTCGTTGTGCCCAAGTAGACTGAAGTATAAACTGGTTTGGACTATGGATACTACCACATCTTGCCGGGGAAAGCTTCTACTGTAAAATACTACCAGCTTATGGATACAGAAAACAGCGCTCCTACAGTAAGGACTGGTGCTGACAGTGCAAGCCCCACCCTCGAAGGTTCTGTTGGTACTACTAGCTGCTACAGCTGTCGGTGTGCACATACTTCGTTCAACAGCATGGTAGCTCATAGGATAGCTCATCGGATAGCTCATAGGATAGCTCATAGGGCACAGGTGCCCCCATTACCAGCGAGTGGTGGTCATACTTTGCAGCCGCGCCCTCCAAGATTGTATTGGTAGCAGCCACGTCAGTTGGTGTGTGATAGCTTATGCATGCCGTTCATGCCACTCGTCGTGAGTGTTGCTCATAGTTCAAGCGGCACCCTTTGAGCTTCGGTTTGTGGCAGCCGCATCGGTCGGTATGACCATACACTTCGTAATAGCTTGTCGACGGAGGTGACGCAACTCCTAATAATTAGCACTACGACTGGATGGGTGCTCGTACTAAATACTGCAACATTTAGTGGAAGCCGCGCCCTCGATGTTTCTGTAGGTATGAACCGCAAGCAGTCCATGTGTACATATAGTTGATGAAAATATTTCAACTCCGTCGGCTATGAGTTTGACAAATTTAGGGTCGATACTCATCTTTGCAAGCTGTGTGATACACCGGCCGCTCGTTTTTAGGTAGTATGTTTTCCATGGTAGCTCGAAATTGAAGCCGCACTTCAAGGTTTTGTTGGTCGGTGGCCACAGCGGTCGGTGTGCTCGCATGCATGGGTGCATTGGCCATGGATACAGGGGACGCGACCCCTGCTGGGTGGTGTTCGCACGCCTCTACTGTAGTCTGTAGCGCATGCTTATTGCAAGCCGCATCCTCAATGGTGTTGTGTGGCTTTCTGTTTGTAAAGTAGTAATAACACACCTACTGTAGCATAGATCATCAGATCATCTATATAATCTATATCATGTAGATGATGTACAGCAGTTCATCCCGGATCTGCCGTTATGATCTGTATGCAAAAAGTACAGACCCAAGTAATATAACATGTGCTAGATAACACAGACCACATGGCTCCCACCCGGAAACACGAGCTAGACCATGCAGATCTTCCCTGAGCTATCTAGATCATCTTTAAAGTAGGGATCGGTGATTTGTCGAAGTTTGCGAACACCTCCCATTTGGCACCCACCATCGCAGGACATGCGCGGCCATTGGAATTTTGGTAATTTCTGCGTCAGCTTTGGGTCAATTTCGAGCCCATTTGATGTTTGATCTACTCTACTCTACTTGATACAGTACCATATTTAGTACTATATGAAAAGGCAGGTTCGAACCTGTGGATTTTTGCGGGTGTGCTGCCGTTTGGTCAAGAGTCGAAACACGTTTACCTTTACCAGGTAAAAGGTTCCACTTTTCCTTCGGATTTGCCGCGCTTTGGTAAGAGTCGAAATCCATTTACCAGATACCAGGTAGAAGTTCCTCCTTATTGGTGCACGTATCTTGTTATATGGTGCATCCATCTCCTTGTCGTATGGTTTTTGTATAGTCTTATTTATAGTCTTATTCCAGGTATTACGCGTCGCGTAGTCCATGTATGTTGTTTTATGATGCATCCATCTTAATTTAAGGGTTGTACATGTTCTTATATCGTTGACCGTCTTCTTTGGCGCATCCATCGTTTATTGCACGCCCATCTTCTTAAATGCCGCGTACATCTTATTGTACGGACATCCAGCTTTTATAGTGCACCCATATTCTAATGTGTTTCGTCCATTTTCTTGTAGGTTGCGTCCAACTTCTTTAAATGGCGCATTCATGTTCTTGAAAAGGTGCGCCCATCTACGGTGGCGCAATAGCTGACGTCGGCACATTTCGTAACCGGCTGTGTAGCTGTGTTTGCGCTATATACGATATCGGTATTTGAGCTGTGTTTGCGGTGCTCTTCGGATTGGGTTTTTATTTTATGGCGTCTCCGGTGGTCTCGTAAGAATCGTAACGGCTACCCGGTGAGGCCAATTTTGCGAGTTCGAGCAAACCTCGTACGTAACCACTAAGGCCGATTTCGCCTCTTCGATCCCCCTTCAATGGACTTTTTCTCGTGCAGAAATTGGCCAGCAGAAAAACCCTATTTTAGTAGCGTGTGTATGCACAATTCATCGCGAGTCGACGAAGGAAGAAGAAAGCTGAACCCTGTTCGCGATAAAAAGGGAGGCATGTACCTATGGCGGGGAGGGGGGAGGAACGCCTACTGTATGTGTGATTCCAGATACGAGTTACGAAAAGGGCAGGAGTTGGAGGAAAATCAGTGCGACGACAACATAGATGAGATGGAAACATCGTGCAGCTCGTTTTTTTACAAAGATATTTCAAGGATAATATTATACGTAAGCTGTGACTTTGATTGATTTAGCTGTTGTTTCGAAAATTATGTTTGGGTGGTGCTGTACGATGGCTACTAATTGTACTTCTGCTTGTGCGTGGTTTAATGTCGCAACGCTCAGTGCGCAATCGTCCACAGCATCTTGAAGCAGAATATCGAAGATGCAGTGCGCTAGCATGGGCGGTGCCCCCACGTTTGGCGTCGTCACCCGCACCTGGTATTGTTTATATTGTTGGTTGGTGGTATGGTATTGTCGGAATGCTTGAAAGCGGTTTATAGCCAGCCATGTCTAGCCATGCAATTGCACTAACTTTCATGCGTGACGTCTGTAGTTACCTTACCTTACCTTACCTTACCTTACTTTACCGTACCGCTTGCCCCCTGCCGTGGTTGCCTGCTATTGCTGTAGCCTTGTAGTTACTTGGCTACAGTAAGGGGGAACGTAGGCCACTGGACACGAGGTGCCCTTCGGGTGGCTGGTGTTTTTTGTTCTTGCTTTCCTTTTCAGTGCTCCTTAGGCGGCAGAGCTTCGCCAGATACTGTAAGGTGGTGAAGTTTAGTAGGTGGTGAACTTTAGTGTATTAGTGAAGTTTGGTGAACATTAGTGAAGTTCGCCTGCTCACGGGGGATTCTGTACCGCCGGAGGTGTCTTGCTGTATGTGGCAGGTCTTTGAAGAAGAAAGAACTGTTTCAGTGTTTCATTGATGTCGGAAGTTTCTGGAGATGCTGCGAGGTGGTTACGGGGGAACCTAGACTAACAATAGCGGAGATGAGCACGCGTCCTCCAGATGGCTAGTCTTTTGACCTTTTTCAGCGTGTGTTTGTCGGCTGAGGTTCGACATACATTGCTGTGCCAACAGCAAGGAGCAGCGGTTGCAAAAACGGTGGTGTAGTTTGGATGGCTACGGCGGCACCTAGGCTGCCACGAGAGGCGGGGAGGAAGGAAGGAAGGAAGGAAGGAAGGACCTTGCAGGTGGCTGATCCTTTTTTTTTCTTCAAGCGTATTTCCGGCGTGTCTCTGTCGGAGCTTGGCGATACTGCTGTGCTGCGGTAAAGCCAAGGAAACGCTGTAAAATGGTATACTTTCGTTGGCTACGCTTGGACCTAGATTGCCCGAAGCACTCTGCAAGTGGTTGGTCTTTTTGCCTCTTTGTCTTTTTGTCTTGTTGATTTTGTCTTGTTGATTTTGTTGACCTTTTGACCGCGGAGCTTCCGGATACTGCCGTAAAAAGCAAATACTTCAAAGTATTTGAACACCGGGCGGTTTCCTTTCGCTTGTTTGGCCAAAAGTGGTGTTCATAAAACATGTCCGTTACTGGGAATAAGCGCTGTTGTCTCTGTCAGGAAATCTTTCATGTAAACTCTTGATGAAATGAAAACCGTTTCTGCTATTTCTAGGTCCCACCGAGAATGTGACGACGAGCGCAGCTGCAGGTCTGAAAAGTAGTCCTGAACGGGAACCTCTATTGCTATCGCTAGGTCCCACCGCAAATGTTACAACGAGCACAGGCGGCTACTACATTTCCAGAAAAGTCAGGCCCTGTTTGTTGGCCTGGGTGCGGCCTAACTGCACTTCTGAAAATGTCGCACCCTGTTGTATCTTGCTGTGGCCAAACGTTGGCTGCTCGGATGTGTCAGCATGGTTTGACAGAGTCACGCCCTGTTTGTTTTCTTTTGCTCCGGCCAAACTGCTCTATCGGTCAAACCGCAAGTGTCACAACGAGCACAGGCAGCTGCTACACTTCCGAAAAAGTCACGCCCTGTTTGCTTAGTCTTGCTCCGGCTTAACTGCGCTTTTGGAAAAGTAACACCTTGTTTGTGTTCCTGTGGCAAAACTTTTGGGTGCTCGAGTGCTATCATCATCGGATAAAGTCACGCCCCTTTTTAAGGTTTTTCGTATTCTTGTGGCCAAGGCGCGCTTCTGAAAAAGTAGCGCCTTGCCTTGTCTTGCTGCGGCCGCTCTCCACAATGTCGCGCCCTGTTTGCCGCCCTGTGGCCAAGTTTTTGGTGCTCAGGTTTGTCATGATTTGATAAAGTCACGCCCTGTTTATTGTTGTGTGGCCGAAGTGCACTTTTGAAAAGTATCGCCTTGTTTGGTGCTCCTGTCGCCGGCATGATCGGATGCACCGTGATTTGACAAACCCGTGCCCATGCTTCGCCTTTCTGTGCCCGGATTTTCGGGGCGCGGGTGCATAATCATGATCTGGAAAGCCCACCCGTCGGATAGACCAGCGATCTCCACTTGATGATCGACCTGGTAGATCTTTCAGGGAAGATCCGTATGGTGTATATGTTCTAGCTCGTGTTACCGGGTGAGAGCCGTACGATCTGCATGATCTAGCACATGTTTCCAGGATGGGATCTGTTCTGTATATATGTACAGATCCTGTAGAATGTCTCATAACGGCAGCTTTAGGATATACTGTAGATCTATGTGATCTATGTGATAGGTATGATCCATATGATCCAGAGGATCTATATGATCTGTATGATCTATATCGTGATCTGCCCGAGGTGTGAAAAAGTCGCGTCCTGTATTCGCCTTCCTGTGGCTAAACTTTTATTGTCCGCATGTATAATACGAGTATCATGATCTATAAAAAACGTCGCAGCCTGCTTTATGTTGCTTGTAGTCGAAGCTGAAGTTGTCCAGCGGTGCTCGGATGTTTTAGTTGGTCGTAATGATGCCCGTTTCCCCGCGCGAATTTCTGCGGCTTATGTTAGTCTTCGATTGAAAAGTTCAAAGCGGTGCGAGGCTTTAATTTCCCCACCGACCGCTAGCTAACATGCGACGTGCCTAAGATCGCCCGAGAGCTCTCATTCGAGTCGGTGGCTTTCTGTTTACATTTTCTTTTTCTGAGAGAAACTCTAAGTGGCAATTAGGCAATAGCATTGGTAAAACTTTCTGGTGTTGACTGGGAGCCGCCGTGTAATCGGTGGAATGGGGCAATAGTGTAAAAGGCCTGCTATTAATAGTGCTCTGTTCTCTGACGGATACACTATGCTGAGTTGACCATTAGTGTACGCACTTCTAGTGGTTTCCGAAGGCAACGGTATACTGCACCAGGTACCTGGTACTTGGTATCTATTAGCCAATGTTGTAATAAGGCTTTCTGTTGACATTTTTTCTTCTGAGAGCCAGCCCATTCTTAGATCTTGAACGAAATGATGGTGTTGAGGCAATTCCTGTACATTCGGATCTGTGCTATGCGGAAGTGGCCAATGGTTAGTCGCGGGTTGGAGAGTGGCTAGTCGTAGCGGCTGAAGTTTGGCGTGTTAGGGTTAGCGCTTTTAGGCTCAGACAGAGGCAGGCACCCTCTGCATCGTTTTAGGCGAATTTGGGCATTAGCGTCAATCCCTTTTGAATTGCACCCTCGTTTTCAGGGAGATACGTACCTGGTACCTGGTATTAGAATTAGTGAGGCATACGTCTTGCGGTTCTAGAAAGGCTTAAAGGTTTTACAATGGCTGCAGCGCGGCTTTCGTGTCCTCGTAGCGATTGAAGTTTGGCGTGATATGAGAGCCACGCTACAGTTTGCGCAATTGGGCAGCAGTGTTGAGGTAGTCACGAGATTTGTAGCGCGGCTAGCGTGTACTCGTAACTGAAGTCCGGCGTTGTATCATTATACGAGCGACCCTACAGTATGCGGGATTGGGCATTAGTGTTGGAGGTTTTTACACGGGCTGCAGCGGCTAGCCTGTACTCGTGGCAACGGAAGTCTGGTGTTGCATCGTTTTACGTACGGTGTACTCGTAGCGACTCAAGTTTGGTGGTATTATCGTAGGTTTCTCGAGCGTGTACTCGTAGCAACGGAATTCTGGTGTTGTATCGTTGTACGTGCGGTGTACTCGTAGCGACTGAAGTTTGGTGGTATCATCGTAGCTTTCTCGACGCCCCAGCCCAACGCTCTTTGGCGGTGGCGTCATTGTGACTTTGTGGACGAGCTTCAATCAAACGCAGGCATCCACGTGGCCGGTGACGGGAGTGCGGGCAGGGCTGCTGTGGGCGACTAGGGAAAGGACGTCCGGCAAGCACAGTGAGACATTTGGGAGGAAGAGAGAGCTCACTCTTAGCTGCATGTTCGCCACTCCGCCTCTCCGCGACACCCCACTTTCGGACAGGTCACGAAGAGCCTAGGCCGCACCTGGGCACAGATTAGACCGTTTGCAAGTCCGGCAAGGTGATCGGGCCCAGGGCCGGTCCAGCGCCAGATTGACCGTGCAGCCAGTCGCTCGATGCTGCGCCGTTCGTCTTTGGCCTGAGGCGGCCGCGGCGGCAAGGCTCATGCAGCGGGTGTGGCCCGTGCTTACGACGTTTTTGCGCTCATACTCGTAGCATGCTGACAGGGCTCACGCAGCGAGTATGACTCATACCTTTGTTTTTACCCATGGTTTATAATTTTCCGCCTGTTTTCGACGGTGAAACGGCCACCAACAACGAACAACGCTGCTTCGCGGTGCCCGATGACGTGTTGGAACAGGCTCCGGGTCAACCGAAAAATGGCAACGGTAGCAGTAGGATTGTTAGCTTTGCTTCAGAGGCCGGAGAAGGGCCTATTGTGGCGCGAAGTCCGCGGCGTGCTCCCTCAGAGGTTTCGATCAAGACGCCGGGCGCTTGAAAGGTGGGAATCGAAAGCTTTACTTGTATGGTTTTATCCCTTGTTGTACCATGGGACTGCGAGAATGATATCACATTACTACTCAGTATTTGTTTGCCATCTCACAATTTATTGATACTGCCGAAATTACCCGTCACTGTTTGCAGGCGTTTTGCCCCCAGAACGCAATTGAACGCAATTGCACCGCTGGTGCTCTTGTGTCTTGTCGTGAACGTTGCGGCTGTTGAATGCATCTGTAATGATCGCTTCCTCTCGTCAGTGTCAGTGGGTGGCTGTTAGCTTATGCCGGTTGACCCATTCACTGCTGCTGACTGTGTCGTCGTGCCGTGTGGTGTTTTGTCTATACTCTCGTCGTGTTGCTACGTGTTTCTTACTCCTTCGTAGTAATGGCTACTCCTCTTTCGGCTTGTTCGTTGCTGACACAGAATGTAGGCGGCCGCAACTATATGTTTTAAAAACGCCCATGCCCAAGAATGGTCCATGATCTGCATCAAAAACCACGTAGAGCCGATGTTGGGGATCGTTATGTGCATCGTTTCTGCGGAGCTTTTGTGTACGGCTGTCAGTACCATTTAGCTGGTCAACATGATTTCCTTGAATTTTTTGCAACTACACGTATGCACATGTCCCAAGGAAGACATGAAATGTACCCCCTCGGTTATTTCGCCGCAATAAATTGAGCGCTGCTTGCCGTAGACGCCCATACGCAATTAGTTTGGACGTCGCTGAGTCCCGCTGCTGCACGCACAGAACAAAGCTAAACATGCGCACAATGAACGCATGCACATGTGCTATGCAAGGCATGAGTAGTGCCCCCACGGCTGTTTCGCCGCAAAAAACCGAGCGTTTCCAGCCGTAGATAGACAGGCGCGACTATTTCGTTCATCGCTGAGCCTCGCTGCTGCATTCGCAAATAAAATGTAAACATGCCTGACCACCCGCGGCGCTAGCGCTCAGCACCAACCAATATGTTCGGATATACTGGTACCTAGTAAGTTCCTACGGACGCGCCAACAAACACAACAAACACATATTTTTTCGCCGTTTTTATCCCTTTGGAAATTGCCCCGGCGTGTTTGGCGACAAGCTAATGTCCTTGGGGTTAGTTAGGGCAGGTTAACTTTTCCGGTGGGGTCCATACAATGTACATCGTTGCTGTTGGTGCACCATTCATGCAATAGACATTGCTGTTGTACCTGGTATGATTCATACAACAATGTACTTTGCTGTTTTTGTTGTACGATTCACAGAAGGTAAATTGTTATTGTTGTCCGAGTCCTACAAGTACAATGTGCGTCGCTTTCGTACGATTCATACAATGTGCATTCATTTTGGTTTTTGTGCTACGTTTCGTACAATATAAATTGTTGTACGTTTTGTACTATACACGAGGTACTGTTTTTGGTGTACTACGATTCATACCATCTACAGTGTTGCACGATTCGTACAATGTGCTTTGTTGCTTTTGCTGTACAATTTGTGCCGTCTTCCTTTATTTGTTGGACATTTCCTATAGACTATACAAGTTGATAATCCTTGTTTTTTTTGTTGTTACGAGTATACTCTTCCTACAATTGATATTGTTGTTTTACGATTCCTATTATACAATGTTCATAATGCTCATGCAGGACCTCCTGCCCGGACAAGATACCAAGAAGCTGCTCGAACCGGCGGGCTAATCCACGCCACCAATTAAGAACTCCGCAGGCTCTTTTTCTACGGCTGAGCTGAGCGCTACGAGAATTGGACGGCTCAAGCTCTTTTTCTCTCGCTAGATTACGATTGCGGGACCGCGAAATCTCTCTACGGCGATACCAGCATTGGACAGCACCATGCAACAACTGCTGTTGTACAGTAGTGCTCCCTCCATAGTCCCGTTATGTGCCAGCCGAAAGCAGCAGCACTATAGAGGCAACCGGCACTACTTCGCGTACTGCCAGTGCTGGCTGTTCCCGCCAATACCCAAGTGATTTCACAGGCACTATGACGGGCAACCGGCTCCATAGCGGGCAACCGGTACAATGGAGGGACCTCTTGGACTGCGCGACCTCTTTTATACGGCTAGGCCAAGCGCTAAGAGTGTTGGACTGCATGCAGCATGCAGCAGCTCTTGTTGCACCGCGATAATGCTACTCCGGTACGCCGGCCACCAGCCATAAGCGACGGGACGGGACGGCGCGACAACGAAAAGCTAGGATTGCGAGGAGCGAGGAGTGGCCAGGGTACACTAGTTTCTATGCTGGACGAACCTGTCATACTGCAGGATTGCGAGGAATGAAGGGTGGCTAGGGTGCAACACCCTTTTAAGAAAAGAAATAGACACCTCGTTGTTAGATGGAAGATTTTGTCGAAAAATAGTCTTTGGCAAGCTGCGCGTGATACACTCGTCCCCCCCCCCCTATTGTGCGGGTTGAAAAGTACGAATAGTGCCACTGGTCTCTATAGTGCCGGTGAAATCGCTTGACACTTGAACTCTCTACAGGAACTCTCTGCAGTAGCCATATTCCCAACAGTGTGGGTGGCCTGTATAGTGCGGGTGCCCTGAATAGTGCCAGTAGGCACATGCCGGCACTGTTGTGAGCTCCCCACTGTACTGTGATCGGGCGTGCTTCATATGGGGTGTATATGTTTCCTCATGAGGTAGTTTTGACGAAGCCGGAAGCCTTGTTTTATCAACCGCGTCACGGTGGCATTTTTTTTTCGATGGCAAATACGCCTACACGGCTGTTGGAGATCCTGTACGGACGGTTGGGGTGTATGGTGTTATGCCGAGTTCGTTTGTTTTGTTTTGTTTTTGTTTTATCTTTATTTTTATTTTCATGTTTTTCTCTCTTTTTTTTCCTCGTGTGTTTTAGTCGTTCGTATCATACGGTAGTTTTCTTTTCCTTTTAATCTCTGCTCTCTTGCTATTTTGGGGATTTTAGTCGTTCGTGTAATATGCGTTTTTTTTCTTGTATGATGCACCCCTAGGGGTGTTGGGGAACGGTTGGATCCATAGTCTGCATCGAGAAATCGTAACGTCCGTTTTTGCGTCCATCCACGATTTGCTTGGGTTGTCGTCACTGAATTTCCGATTTATCAGCTGTATCATGGTATTTAATTCACGCCAATAGACCACATGTCCATGAGATAGTATTGAGAAGATACGCAGATATAGAAGATGCTGTCCAGCATATATGTTTTTGTGTACGCGGTAGATACAATATACCACCCTACCCTTGCCTAAGAGTTGAAAGACCGTTCAAGTACTTATATTGATGTTGAAACGGTATTCTTAGTGCTGGACATGATGGTTCTTCCAAGTATATATTTATCGTTCGACTATTAATAATGTAATAGTTCCAATCAATCTTCGGACAGAGTGGTACTTTTTTGTCAGCCTGGGTCTAAATATAAGCATATTTTACTAAATATAGCACAATGAAAACGTGGATTATCTTTGGGCCTAAGACTGGTATTTTTTGGTGTATGTACTATTGGTGTAGGCCGTACCATATGATACTATTCGCCTCCCATCGTATGATTGATGTGGCCAACCGCGAAGTAATGTTCTAAGTGCAACAGCAGTAGCAGAAGAACAGCAACGGCACATAACAGTGTGCTTGTTGCAGCATCACTTCTTCTCCTCCCCCCTCCTATTACCAGCATGGTTAACTGATTGCTCTAAGTGATTGCTCTAACTGATTGCTCTAACTGATTGCTCCAGTGTTGTCTGTTTTTCTATGGGGGCGGTTGTGAGTTGCATACTTTGAGTGAACGGCGTAGAAGTACGGTATCCCACAGATCGACAGATGTACGAAAGGCATCCCTAACCCCCGCCGTTTACTGTTGAACATATCGTAAAGGTCCATTTCGCGAGTTCGAGCCCTCCCGAGGGATTTTCTTTTGTTTTTTGTGCCAAAATTAGTACGCAAGAAAGCGCCTAGCGCGTGCTTGCACGTTTCGACGGGGGTCGACGAGGGAAGATACTAAACTCTTCTCGCGATGCAAATTAAGTCTTGCCCCCTGGTGGGGAAAGGGGATGGGGCGTGCCTGCTGTGTGACCCCGGATATGACTTTTGGGGAGGGAGGTAGATGGAGGAACAGACTGAAGATAATCAGGGGGACGGAAAACAATAAACAGAATTGCAATGTTCGGCTTGTTTTGAGTCTGCCGTCGTGGGCGCTCGTGTTTCCCGCTCTTTAGGACCCCCCCCCCTCGTGGTGCACCACCCCATATTGGACCCCCCCCTGTGGCGTTTCAGACTGCGGCCGTGCTTGACCATGGTTAGAGCTTCCCCCCCCCTCGTTTCTACCACCCCATTTAGGATCACCACCCCACCCCACCCCACCCCACCCCACCCCACCTCCTCCCATCGTCGGGGAGTCCGGAGGCGTCGTCTCTACCACCGCCTCCTCTCTCTACTTTGTTTACCGTGCCTACTAGTAATGTGTCGTATTATTAGCGGCGCGTATTGTTGATATCTGCCGACGACGCCAAATGTGAGGCGTGCAGTAGTGATAAGTTTTGTCTTTGTGTGGTTGTGGTGTGGAAGACACGCCGAGGTGGATTGGTATCTCGTGTCTGCACGGAACGGAGTGAGATATCATACCTCTGGTGACCTTGACCTTGTACAATGAGGCGGTACTAGCTAGGGGACGTAGACCCGGAATCCACGGTGTCTGCGTTCTACACGGAATGGAATGAGGTATCATACCTCTGGTGGGCTTGACCTTGTACAATGAGGCGGTACTATCTAGGGAAAGTAGACCTGGTATCCGCAATGTCTGCTTTCTGGTATTTCTAATGTCAACTTAACAAATATACCTATCATAGTTTGCGAGCGGACCTGAATTTTTTTTTTGTCGGCGGATCTCTACCGCCTCTGACCGACTTTCCGCGTGGTTTCTTCGCCGGGGCGTGCCCTCCCCCCCCGCCGGAAGCGCCCAGGATCGGAGGATATGTCCCCTCAGCGCGGTATCGCGTGCGCTACGCCTTGACGTTAAGATCTACGAAGGAATTTCCGAAGAATCGTACCCTGCCAGTGTTTTGGGCCTTGGTCTCCGGACAAGATATATGTGTCTTGGCGAGTTTTTTTCCGGTTTGTCCTCCCCGACCTCTTACCCGTGGGGAGGGCCGGTTCCCGGCCGGCGTCGCCATTGCGGGGGCCTGCGTGGACGGCTGTGTGCTCGGATCTGGAGCGTATTTGGAAGGTCCCGGTAACACATGCCACCCAGGCTTATTGACCTGCAGATAACGCATATCAAAGCGTTCTTGTTTTTTTTGTTTTTCATTGCTTTTACTCTACACCTCAACTCAAAAGAGGTTTTACCCTCAACGACCTGCTGGACAAGTCGTGGTCACAGGTGTCTTCCCCCCCCCCCCCCCCCGGTACACGCATTCTTTTTTATTGCGCATTGGGTTCAGCATTCCCGCTTTCCAGCTTTTTATTGTCGTCGATTTTTGACCGATTTTTGCCAACTCTCACGCTCTCGCGCTTTCCGCTCGTCATTTTTTTACGCAAGAAAAAGTCCCTACTAATGACAGCACGATTATGCGCTCTCGTGAGGGTTCAAACCTGCATTATTGAATTATTATTAGTAGGGACGAGATGCAGCTATGATAGTATTAATAGTATTAATAGCGTAGCAGCACTCCACAGGGGACGCCTGCATGTAGCAAGTACGTGCACAGTTCGCCGGCGCACCCCAGTAGTTTAGTGGTAGAGGCTCGTAAGCACTTGAGGCCGGTTTGGCTAGTTCGCCAGTTGAGCCCACCCTTGAGAATTTTCATGTGCAAACAATCGACAAGCAGATAACGCCTTTCGTAACCCGTGTATGCACAATTAAATGCGAGTCGACGAGGGAAGGAACCGCTGAACGCGTCTCACGATAAATGGAAGGAACCGCTGAAGGCGTGCGCTGTTTTTGGGGGGGGCTGCCTTCCATGTGCTCTCTGTGCGGATTTGCGTTACGAAAACAGGGTGGGAGCTCGAGAGAAATGCAAAGATGCTTGGCAATAGGCTAGATGGTGGGAAAAGTTTTAGGAAAAATCTATGAAAATCCACAAGCACTGGGAATGCTAAAGCCTATGCGCGATAAAATAAAGGTTTGTGTATTAGGGGGGAGGGGATATATATATACCTGTGACCACGGCTTGTCGAGAAAGCCGTTGGGGGTAGCACAATCTACGAATTGAGCTGCTTAGCTGGAGGGAAGTAAATATGTTTCAAGACGCTAAGATTACCCTACCCCTCCGCTTTGGGTTCGATGTGTTCGATGACATCGAGAATATATTCCGCCGCCGACCTAACAAAAACGCACGTATTCATGTGATGCAGCGAGAGCTACCGCTATGTACGTGTATCCCACGTGATGCTTACGTGTACTTTTGATAGTCTTCAAATCATACCAGTACCATACACCATACGCACCGGTATCACCTACTATCCCGCACAAAGATTGAACGTTTTCGTATTATCCCGTTGACCCTGATACTACAGCTATTGATAGCACGAAGGGGACTCTCCGACCTATGCCGTCTATCGTTGATGAGGACATATCGTTGATGAGAACATATCGTTGATGAGGACATACTACACACCCCGTAACACGCGCGATCGGAATATAAGACGGCGCTTATAATTTATTTTGTGTCTCTATATGGACCTCAAAAGGGTTAACACAAAAATGGGAGTGCCGTTCTTGTTTTGCAGATAGATACAAGTATGTTTTTTTTTTTTGTATGCCGAGGAGACGGATGTATAAATAGTACTCGGGCTCCACTTTCTCTTTACTAAAAATAGCACAATAGTAACGACTTTTTATGTGAGGTATACTGCTGCTGTAGTCTATAATCCTATCAATCCTATTAAAATAGTGTCTAGTGCTGTAGTGGTCCACACTCTCATCTCAGGAGCCGCACTATGTAGGAAGAGCTAGTTTTAGTTACTAGTACTAGTACTATTACTAATACTGATACCAATACTAATATATACTGTACTAAAATACCAATATATATACTAGTACTAATATAACTACCATGGTATTACGTAGCGTTAATAGCATGTGTCCCTACGGGGTACCATAATGTAAAAAACATTTATGTAGATCTCACAGCCAAGTGTATTTTTTCATGTTTTCCAATAATGTCAAAATAGTTCCAAAAGCACGATGATTTTGGGTGAGTGTACTTTGGCTGGGTGTGCCCCCCCCTAGTTGTGAAAAAGGTGATGTTGGAAACTCGTCCCAGGAGGTTTGTTGTGTGTTATCTTTGTTATCTTTTGTGTTATCCTTGTGTTGTGTTATCTCATGTTTGCGCTATATTATGTGTTATCTTTGTGTTGTGTTATGCTTGTGTTATCTTTGTGTTTATCCTTGTGTTATCCTTGTGTCGTCCTTTTGTTATCCGTATTGTTACTCTTATCCTTATCCTCATCCGTATCCTTATCCTATATTATCCTATCTTAGTGTTATCCTGGTGTTATCCTATTGTAGTGTGTTTTTTTTTCTTCCGTGCGATACCATGGTCACGGCGCCGGCACACCACACAACACCGCAGACCGCGACCAAAGAGTTGGCGCGTGCCGTACAATGACAAAGCTCTGCCGCCTTGTCTGCTATCATAGTGCTGCACGTCGTATCTTGGGTATCTTGTGCTTCACCCGTGTATCTTGTGCTTTACCCGGTACTTTTGAGGGGCTGTCATCCTGGTATGCTTCCAAGTATGCATGTACCCGGACTGAGTTTTGTTTGTTAGGACTTGCTTACCTATAGCATAGGTGGGTGGTACTCGTTGTTGTCACCATGAGCTACATATCATATCATATCATATTATATCATATCATGTCATATCATATCATATCATACATGCTATCGTACGATCATACTATCATAAGGTGACCATTAGCGAGGGGCCACCAGCAGCTATCAACAACGACAACAACAACAAGGCGGACACACGTCCCTTCCGCTATGCATAGGCTGTGGACTAACTGTGTTGGCTGCCGTCCTACGGTGCTGATATTCGGTATAATGGTATAATAGCTTGAGAGATTCTGCGGTTAAATTCTCAGCATGTACTACTGTACGCTGTGTGTAAGCTGTGTGTAAGCTGTGTGTAAGCTGTGTGTGTTGGATCTTGAGTGATGTGCCCAACGGTCTCAACTCCACTATTACTAGCTAACAACCCGAGAGGACGTACGTGCCTACGACGTACGTATTATTCGCATCTAGAGACGAAGGGCACTCGTGTCGAAGAGCAGTGTGCCGCGCACCACGCATCACGTCGAAAATGAGCGTCTTTTCGTATCACAATGCCATCATAACAATCCTTGCCTCGCAACCTCTTGAGGCAGCAGCAGCAACAGCAGCGAGCAGTGCAGCAGCAACAAACCGCTTCTTCCGTGATGTTGAGCAGTTGACTCTTCAGCTGACGCAATGATTATGAGGCGCCTTTGCCCGGTCTCAACCCCCAAATCATACCAGATGAAGTACCATTTTTTTTTTCGCTTTTTGTTCCCTTTTTGTTCGCTTTTTGTTCGCTTTTTGTGCCATTGGTAGTTTTTTTTCAAGATGTTTCTCGTAGTTTTGAATTTTTTCCCACAAATCACGAGATGGTGTCGACCCAACCCTAACCCCAACCCAGTGATTCACATTATTCATATTATGCATTATTGTGTATTTTCAACCATTTCATCCCAGTGACGTCACTAGGGGGCACTCCGACCGGTACAATATTACGGTATTATTTGAGAATGTTGGGTATTTCCTATGGGTTAGGGTTAGGGTTAGCGCCAGGTTAGGTTAATTCGCCGCGCGTTTTCGGAGTATTGTATCCGAGAAACAAATGCGGACCACCTCAAAATCGGATATATTTGGTACTGTACTTTATCTGGTACGATTTGTGGGTTGAGAACATCGCAGCAAAGGTTTGCTGATACGTAACTTATTGTCAAAGCACTATATGCAGAATGCAGAGGTATGATACGCGAAGGAAAATGCAAGGTGTCTTGAGGAAGGATTGCAAGAGGAGGGGTTCCGCTACGTACTATTAGGTACAGGAGCCCCCCCCCCCCCGCACAAGCTCTCTCCGGAGCTTCTCTGTGATGAACGCCTACATAACTTTCGGATGCGCACTGATCGTCCTTCGGGTACAACGAAAAACGAAGACTTTCGTCTATGTGCTGGCTTCCCTAAGGAAATCCCGATACAGGGAATATTCTTGTGCTAACATCGGGAAGACCATACAGATCTTCCCTGAAGGATCTAGATCGTCAGGCGGGGATAGATCACCTGTGCGACGTGTGAAGAATTTTGAAGTACAACCACAAATGGAATCATCATGTCACCAAGACTCGGCGGCCTTACCGAAAGGAGGCAAGCGGAGTCCGAGGTGACAGAGAGAAACAAAACAGTACAATGGGGGGGAATACACCAAACACACCCACGGCACGATACGATCCCGGTTCGGTAGCGGTAGCCGTCACGGAGTGGGACAAGTGGAACAGGTGGCGGTAGGTAGACGCACCCAAGAAAAAACTATGTTTGGCTGTACCAGCGATGTACGGATGTTCGTCAGCCCTCGCGGAGTGGGTCGAGCGGGATCGATGATGGAAAGGAAAAAGAGGGAAATGATGTGTCGCGGGGATCACCGGAATGTAAAATCAAAACTCAAGAACTAATTGATGACGGTCTCGTTGGGCGCAAGCTCCTTTGCCGGCGTCCAGAGAGTTGTTGTAGGCCCACGATCCATGCGGCAGCAGCACGTCCCAGTCGGTTTGTTGTTCGTTGGCATCCATAGAGAGCGTGGTTAACGCGCTCGACTCCGCCGTTGGTTGGGGGGTGATAGGCGGTGGTATGTGACCTTGAGGATGCCACGAGGATGGTCGCGAGGTTTGACTTAACTGCTGTCCGTTGTCGGGGAGGAGCGTCACCGGGCACCCCCAGACGGTGATGTAGTCGTTAAAATATGGTGTTGGTGGTTCCGATGGCCGTGAACTTTCAGGAATTCTCACGGCCGTCGGCGCCGCTGACATCCTTCTTAAACGACATCTTTGTTGGGGGTGCCCGGTGACGCTCTTCCCTGACAACGGGCAACGGTTTACCTCCAAGCTTGCGACCATCGTGTACAACCGCCGTGGCATCCACAGCGTCAACACCAGCGCCCAGCGCTCTTGCACCAACGGCGGCGTCGAGCGCGTCAACCATGTGTTGGCGTTGGCCCAGACCCTCTTTATGGTTGGCAACGGACGTGCTGCTGCCGCACATGTCGTCAGCCTACGAAAACTCCATCAACGCCGGTAAAGGATCTAGTGCCCAACGAGCGAGATCCGCATGAACCGCCTCCCCCGCCCCCCGCTCTCGGTCTGTCGGTGTTCAAACCCGGCAACATCGGCGGTAGCACCTGATCTAGATCAGCCTCGCCACCGACTGACAAGGACGCGCCTACTCCTCGTAACGCAGTATTTATCCCACGCTAGTTTTTCCCAACCCCACGAAAATGTGTGGATGCGCACGACGGCGGTTCTGCCGCATGGTTCATCGTTGGTTGGTAGGTTGGAGTGTGTTGACTCTTTTTTCCAGTAGATAATCTACACAAGTAGTTTACACTATTATATATCAATAATATAAATAGTACATCCCCTATCGGCCGTTACGACATGTTGTGTCGGATCTGTATCTATACAGTACGGAACCATCCCAGCAAGATATATTGCGTTTTGATGTTTTGATGTTTTGATACATGATACAAATGCAGATCCTACGGCTCCCACCCGGTAACATGGTAAGATGCTAACATGGTAACATATGGTAACATGGTAAGATCACCTAGACCATACAGATCATGCAGATTTCCCGTGGAGGACCTACATAATCTAAAGTAAGCACCGGATCGCTGATTTCTCCGAGGTGTGGACATGCTTTGTGAAGAGTCTTGTAGTCGTGTGACGTGTGGATAACTTAATCTTTCTTGCGGCTGCACCAGCTACACTGCTAGGCTAGAACTTCTGCTTGGCCCTTGGCCATCGCGGAGAATGCATGAGCGCCCGCAGCAGCAGCTTCACATCCCACAGGACAACACGCAACACTTTGATATGTCGTCCCGTCGTTCCTAGACAATAGCTGCAATGGCTGCACAATAGCTACACAAGGCGTTACATGTTCAATATCAGCCCTTTTGTTTATCCACTCCACTGACCGTATGACAACGCCCAAGTCTAATACCATGTCATTTTAAGCTATATGTAAGTCTGATACCAAATCGTTTTTACCCGCCCATAACGAAAGTGCTGGTCTATCCTAAAGGGATTATGAACAACTTTGGAACTTTCCAACTGCATCCAATTTTTCGGGGATAACTTCTTACCTGAAATATGTTAGGGCTGTTCATTTTTTGCGGCACATTCTTGCAAACTTGCCCTCCCAAGTCGGCATGACTTAGTTTGCTATATTTTGACCCGAGACTGTCGAAGGATTTTGCAGGTCAGACACTACTCATACCGGGTTTCGTAGTGTGTTTGGGTGTTTCAGGGGCAAGGTGTTTTACTATGTCATGGTCATACCCCCCCGTCCATACAGCCCCCCCTGCCTGATCGGTGCAATCCCGGCGTGCTCCGTCCCGGTATTGGAGGCATGCGAGGGCCGCATAGTATCACTCTGCTCATGAGCTCATGAGCTCATAAGGTCATAAGACGACGGCTACGCATGATAATGAGCACACAACCCTCCCTGTCCCCATCGTCATGCGACTACAGCAGTAGTACGTATGGTACAGTAGTATGGCACAGTAGCATGGTACAGCAGCAGTAGTATGGTATAGTAGTATGGTACAGTAGTATGGTACAGTAGTGTGGTATGATATGATAGGGATCCCGCAGGAAGGCGGTGGTGTGGTATTAATAGTACACTGTAGAGGGCAATACGACTGCTTTGTTGGGGGAAGCCGCGTTATTCACGTTTTTCACCTCGTTTACCTAATTCGTTCCGGGTTATGGCTACTGTATCAATGCTGTATTCATACTGTAATAATAATGCTGTATTCATACTGTATTCATGTTAATGGGACAGTTATTAACTAATACCCCACTCGCGGCGAGCGATTTTGACCGCCTTATTGAGGGACCCTACCCTACTGTACCTGCTATACGCCAATGCATGAAATGAGTATGCGATATTGCAATATTGCGATATGTGATGTGATCTTTTGTGATTTTCTCGACTATGGGGAGAGTGCAATCGCGGAGGTGATGAGCGATGTATTCATTTGGTTGTGGAATATCACGACGAGGTCTTCGCGAAGCCGACTTTTTCGTTGTTTCTGCCCCTCTCCCCACGGTGGTTTTGAGAAGGTCTTTTGAAGGTCTTTTGCCAAAGCGTCCGAGGGTGTGTGTTATCGCGTGTGTTACCCGGTGCGTGCGGTACTGCTGTTGTTGTTCTAGCATTATCTCGCGTAATCAAGTCCGTAGTCACAGAAGAGGCTCCAGTCACTCTGGAGCCGAAAAATACCCAAGGAGAACGAAAAAAAACACACCTAAAGTGTTTATGACCCTCGTGTCATACTCGTACTGCATAGACCAGGTATCATACACCGAATATACATGACAGATACCCGTATGGTATACCAATAAACTCTACAAGTGAACGAGTGACCCAGCAGCCAAGAGCAGCCACTTCGAGTGTAATAGAGCCAACGTCGTTCTTGGTGCCGCTGAACGCGTCCCCCTGTTTACTACGTAAACTAGTAATACCATCATTGCTGTTAGTATTATTATTAGTATTATTAGTATTAGTATTGGTACATCGTCATGTAGTAAGTGGGGTGTAGCAAGTATCAGGTATGCCGAGGTATGGCGAGGTATGGCGCCGTTGCATGAACAGCACGACAGTAATCCATTCTTGACCTTATTAGTATTAAACTACTAGTAGACCGTGTACGTAATACCAATACGTAACGCATACGCAACATCTATTGTTGTATTTCGTATACCTTCAGACGCCCCGTATGTATACCGTATGTACGTAGTTGGTATGCCGTTGTGCGCGTTTGCGTGTTTGTTCTTTCTTCTGTCCGCCCGAGTGTTTTTGTGATTGGATGGAGCAACTTAGTAGGCTTGCCGACGAGCACGGTGGGCAGGGTAACCCCTCCACATTGCCTACGTTGGATGTATGAATTGCTTCACTGTTCACATCGTACGTATGACTTATGATACGTGGACCACTTTTAGCTTGTTTGTTTTTTTCCCTGGGGTATTCTTCCACTTCAGAGTTATCGCCCCGGTGGTCTATTAATAGTGTCTACCTGGTAGTAGTTACCCTCGAATATTACTAATGATACGAAGCGTTGGTCGTTGACATGTCGCGAATGTGCAAATGGTGAGTTCGATTACCACCGTGACCGTCGTGGTAAGATTTGACTTTATCCAAGCTTCATCTGCAAAAATGCAAAAAATGATCAACTGCTGAGAGCGCCTAGCAGCGTGGGTAGGTACAATAGGACGCGAGTCGACGAGGGAAGAAAATGCTGACGTCTTCTCGCTATAAAAATGATGAAAATGAAGGCACGTACAGCAGTAGTGGGAAGGGGGGAGGAAGGCCCGCTATGTGACCCCGGATCTGAGTTACTACTGGGAGGGAGGGCGAGAGTAGTACTAATAGTGCGAGGATAATATATGGGATGAAGAAAAAAAAAAAGGAGTGACGAGTCTGTCCTGTGACCACGGCCTTGATCATGCGAGTTCATGTGAGAACAAATAAGATGTTCGTTGGTGCTGCCGTATGGTACCAGCAGACTAATGTATCAAGTATGGTAGAGTAGTATGGTATGATATGATATGGTATGGTACAGTTAGTAGTATGGTATAGTATGTTAGTATGGTATAGTATGTTATAGTATGTTAGGGATCCCGCAGTAAGACGTGGTGTGGTACTAATAGTACACTACTATACAGGGCAATACGACTGCTTTATTGGGGTAAGCCGCGTTATTCACCGTATTCACCTTTTTCCTCTCCGGGTTATGAATACTGCATCAATGCTGTAATCATACTACGTAATAGTGCGGTTATTAACTTTTGCCCACTCCCGCCAAGCGAATCTGACCGCCTTATATAGAGGTGTCGCCTTACTAGCTCTTACTCAGACCGCCTTATTGGGGGACCCTACCCTACTGTACTGCATGCATGCATGTTCATATCGTACCAGTGTGGAATCTAAATAAATATCATTTAGATTGGCTTGTAGTTGGGGAAAGTGCCTCATGGCTGGTATGTTGAAATGTTGAGATGATACACGACTATAAATATAAGTTGGATTGGCTTGTAGTTCGGGAAAGTGCCTAGCTGGTATGATATGTTCAATGTTCAGATAGTACACGAGTACAATATAAACATATCAAATGATAGCAACGGAATGCACCATTTGGAATGATCGTACTATACTTACGTTCTTATTATATTTCTAGAACTTATTTCTAGTTTGAGACAAGAGCCGAATGATATGTTATGTACTGGTGCTTATTATGGATACCATCTGGATATTATACTCGTATGATATCTATGTATAATATTTGTTCATCCTAACACGTCGACATTGCTCCGCTGCCTGCTGTTTTGTTATACCTGGTACATATTATGACGCATGATGCGCAAATAAATGCACACAATTATTATACATGCTATTGCTGCATGCACTATGTATCACAAATAAATAAACGTCCCGACGAACCACATTAATCATGAATTGGTTTATGAGGGCTGGTCAAGAGTAACATCTTTGAAGAGGAGCAAATCCAGAAAACATAGATCTAAAAAACTTGAGGTGTATCATAAGCACGCAGCAAAGACCAAACCAAGAACCAGCGAACGAACTGCTTCATGCACACGCTGGTGGGCTTCAAGTATCAGCAAGCAGCAGTTCAACCAGCAGAGCATCAGTCTGTGAGCAGTGTATGTCTGGTGTTGTATGGTATGATGTTGATGTGTTGTAGCAGTGTTCTCCCGTCGGAATGCGAATGCCGCCTTGTGATGGTGTCATCGTGTCATCGTGTCATCGTGTCATGGTGTACCACGTAGCACCTCATACCACCTGACTTCCTCCACAGCACCATACCTGACTTCGTTTGCTTTGTTCTGCGAATATCTTTCTGGAGAGCCCAACTATCCACATCTTGTATCTTATCATTATCATATATTATAAAAAAAAAATACACTCCATCCAGCTGCTATTAATAGATCGAAGATTTCAAGATTTGGTCGAAACTCATCTTTGCAAGCTATGCGTGATACTCCGATCGTATTACTGGGTGGGTGTGTCCTCATTAACAATATAGGGCGGCGACTCCCCTTCGAACTACGGTGGGTGTAGCTTGTACCAGGGTCAACAGGGTGATGTTACTCTTAATCAGTCTGTGCGCGGATCACATATATATGCCCCCCCCCCCCCCCCCGCGCCAACCCCCCCCCCCCCCCCCCCCCCCCCCCCCCCCCCCGCCCCCAATAATATACTGGTGCCAAAACCGTCAGATTTATCCCCTCGAAAGGATTTATAGCTTACATGCACAAATTGCCCTTTTCCACCCCCCGCCCCCCGCCCCCCTCCAAACCCGCTCGCTTTTGATCAAAACCAGGCCCCCCCTTTGCCTTCACAGCTGTCAGATTTTGTCCCCCTCAGAAACGGGTTTTATAGTTTCCGCGCACAGACTGACTAAAATCATCCTGTTGACCCTGATAGCTACACTGTAGCTGTAAGGGGAGTCGCCGACCTATATCCTTAATGAGGACACACAACTCGTAATGCGCGCGATCGGAGTATCACACACAGCTTGCAAAGATGAGTTTCGACGAAATCTTCGATCTCACAGCTGGAGTGTATTTTAATTTTTATAATATATCATCATGTATATCATCGTCATGTATGTACAAATCGACGCGAGGTGACGAAGGAAGAAAATGTTGAATTCTTCTGGTGATGAAAATGAAGGAGTGAAGGCACGCTCCGTAGTGTAGAGGGGGCAGGAGGCTAGGAGGAGGGCCCGCTCTGTGACCACGGATCTGAGTTACTGCTGGGAGGGAGCGCGAGAGTACTGTGAGTAAATAAATTGGATGAAAAAATATACCAGATATATATTTATACTATAATGCGACAAGTACGTTATGCAACAATGCCATTTATTGCGTTGTTTCCCCCCCCCCCCCCGCCCCCCCCCCCCCCCCCCCCCCGCCCCCCCCCCCCCCCCCCCCGCCCCCCCCCCCCCCCCCCCCGGCACGATATTATTATCGTACGTTGTTCGTGTCGATATTAAAGATACTGCTGTAAACAAAATACTAATACTAATCATACTCGTTCGTCGTGAAAAAGCGGAAATAGCTCAACCAATTGATTGAGCAACCAAGCTAAATAAACAACAAAACCTAAGACAACGGGATAGTAGGTGAAAATTGAGAAGGACAAACATTAACAAACACGAAGAAACCAGAAACCAATGTGAACCAATGCCTTCAATTCACAACATGCATCAATTCACAACATGAATTCACACACAACATGCGCCAATGCTCGCCCGCAACCTCTCGCCCACGGAGTGTTTCTCTGAAACGAGTTCACCAGCCGAAGCGATGGATGATCCATCAGCACAGCATATATTTTATAGAAATATTTCAAGGACGTCAGCCATGAGTTTTTATCACCCATCATCCCCCCCCCTTGTCGCAGCCCCTGTCCATATATTGAAACCATCACCTGCTGTTAATACTACACCTCTCCTTCTGTGCACTATCTGTCAATGTCCATGCATGTGGTGCATGATTTTCTTTCAAAAGCAGGCAGAGCAAAAAACACCTCTGTTCTATTTCAAGCAACAAGACAAACACAGAGCAACAATCATACCAGGTACTAGTAACGTTTTCGAAAAAGATGCAATTGTTTTCGTTTTCTTGTTTTTTTCTTGTGGGTTGCGAAAGTACAAAACGCTCGAAAGGAGTATCTCCAGGGATTTCGGGAGGATGACGTAGTGGTTACCTCCAAGAGCTCGTTTAGGATCTGCGTGTTGTCAGTATCCGAGCACCGCCCCTTGCCCACATCGCACACCGTGGGGCAATCGGGGCGATCCTCGGCGTGATGGTGATGTTTACAGATGAGGAAGGACTCTTTTTACTACGTCGTATTAGGGTCCCTATTTCTGTTACGAGTATTGGTTTGTTTAATAATCGCTCTGCTTTGGTTGGAAAATGCGAGTCATGTTCCGATAACTGACCGGTCGCCCCGGTGGCGTATCAGGTTATCCTCAAGCCTGGTATCGGTCAGTTTCGTGAGTTCGAATCCCCCCGAGTGTATACTCGTATGAATTCGTGGGGACTTCTTCTTGCGCACAACTTGACTAGCGGAAAACGCGAGGGCGTGAGTTAGCAATACTCGATAATACTCGATGAAAAATCGACGAGCAGTGGGAATGCTGAACCCTGTGCGCCCTAAAAATTGAAGGCAAGAACCGGGGGGAAGAAGGGACGACACCTGTGACCACGGCTTGTCCAGAAGCTTGGAAGTAAATATGTGTGAATAAAAAAAAACTACCCTCGAGCTCTTGCGCAGAGATTTGAAATAACGGAAGACGAAAAAAAATAAAATCAGAGTTACTACGCGTGCGAAAGGAAAGTGCAGAACTTCGCAACTATTTTGGGTGCGGTTATATCATCACCGAATTGTTCACTTACGTGGTACATTGAAGAAGTGAACTCTGACATTGTAACCATTATTTTGCCGACAGCCACCAGCCACCTGGGCGTTTTTTATTTTGGCCGTCTCGTTTTGTTTGTCCATTTGTGATTTGTCTTTATTTGTCGATTTTTTTTGGTGTGTTTCGCTGAATGAGTGTGAATGTGAGTGTGAATGTGAATGTTGTAGGTGGTATGAAACAGATTGTGTAGAAATGTTTAACTTTGAAGTATTTTCTAACTCGGACTGACTCGGGGTGTACGATTGCGGAAGATTTTGCTGCACTCCAACTACAATACCAGGTACCTTCTAAAGTACTTTGTAGATACTGCTACGATGTGTACATTATGTAGATCATGTATGTGATGTATAAAATGAATATAATGTATACCGGTATAATGTATATGCTGTTCGTCTCGTCTCGTCATTGCAAGAGGTGATCGTTCTGCTGGCTTGCTTCTTTCTGATGGTATTTTCGCTGCTCCTCGCGTGCGTGTGTGTTCTTCACATGAAAGATTAAACAGATCCTTCCAATTGGATCCTTCCACCCATCTACAGCCAGCACTAATAATAGCAGTACCGTCATTCGTTCATACATGTATGCTATTGTACTAAGATAACATGATACTACCTGGGACCATGCCATACCTGGTACATGCACATCTATCCACCCACCTCTCTCGGAAAAATAATAAACGCGTATCGTATACCATACTGTTAATAGTGGCCGACCTGGGCGGTCGGGATGCCTGGAATACGCCTAAAATGGATGTGCGTTTCATGAACACACCTATTATTACTAATACTGCTGCTGTAGAAGTAGCTGCATTTTGTTTGCGACAACCATACTCCTTTCCTCGAAGAAGTATCACGTATGATACGAGTATACCTGGTATATAAGACGATGGTTCATGTGATGGTTCATGTGATGGTTCATGTGTGGTGTATAAGCAGGGCAGTGAAGACGCGAATCGTTAGAACTTGGGCTAGTAGGGAGAGCTACAGAGAATAGTAGGCTGCAGAGTACTGGCAGAGTACGGCAGGGAACACCTGCTGCCATCGTTAAACGGACGAACTGACATCAAATGGGCAGGTGTGTGTACTGTCGAAAACTCCCCCTTCGTTTCCTGCTTCGTTTTCCCCCAGCCTCGTCATGTAGATAGTACCTAGGACGCTGCTGCTGCTATGATATCTTCATTAGCTGTGTTACACGCAGAAGTTACGTACATATAGTAGGAGTTAACGCACCTTTTGAAAACATCACGTTAAATTTTGACAACACTACAAAGAAAAAAAATGCGTATTTCAATACCAGCCTTTCAGATATCATATTAGAAAAAGATATTATAAAAAGAACAGGTTGCCGTCCCCGATCGATGGAGGACCAGTCGTAGTATTGAAATATACCAGGTATCATAAAGGTGCTTCTCGTCCCTGGTCCCTAGTATTCATAGCCGGTCGTCCCGGTGGCGTCTCAGGTTATCCTCGACCCTGGTATAGGTCAGTTTCGTGAATTCGAATCCCCCCGAGTGCATACTCGTATAAATTCGTGGGGACTTTTCTTGCGCGCAAATTAACTTGCGGAAAGCGCGAGAGCGTGAGTTAGCAACACTCGATGAGAAATCGACGAGCAGTGGGATTGCTGAACCCTATGCGCGATAAAAAATTGAAGGCAAGAACCGGGGGGGAGAAGGGACGACATCTGTGACCACGGCTTGTCCAGTAGTTGGAAAGTATAAGTGTGAGAATAAAATAAAACTATGAAAAATTAAGAAGTCATAGTTCGTGGGGTCAAGTCTCACCGAGTGCATAGTGCATAGTGCAACACTCCATGAAAAATCGACGAGCAGTGGGATTGCTGAACCCTATGCGCGATAAGAATTGAAGGCAAGAACCAGGGGGGGGGGAAAGGGACGACACCTGTGACCACGGCTTGTCCAGAAGCTGGAAAGTAGAAGTGTGTGACACAAAAAAAAGTGCTTACTACTTGTAGTGCTCGTTGGGACGTTTTCTCGCAATAAAATGACGAGCCGAAAGCGCGAGAGCGTGAGTTAGTCAAAATTGAAAATCGATGAGCATTAAAAGCTGGAAGGTGGGAATGCCGAACACTATGCGCGATAAAAATGAAGGCACGTGCCGGGGGGAAGAAGGGAAGCCACCTGTGACCACGGCGTATCCAAAAGCTAGCTGATAGCTAGCTATTCATTAGAGTTGCATTATTTTCGCTGAGAGAATCACCGCTTACAACCTCTTCCGTGTTGAGGTGAAGATGAGAGTAAATGTGATAAACAACACCAAAACAACAAAAAGTTGACTGGCGTTGTCGTTGCAGTTGGTTGACGTAATACGACAATACTCCAATACCTGGTTATCTCGCAAAAGGCTTTGGTTGTTATGGAATTGGCTAATCACCAGCCGAGGTTTATGGAACAGGCCAATAAGCGGCGGTTTCTCTTGTTTCCGGTTGATGGATCAGTTTCCAGCGGCCCTGAAAAATGGACGAGACCGTCAGTATACGCCACCCACTAAACAAATGGTTGTTTTTGCACGCGAGATAGTAAAGTTGGAGTAAAATTAATTTAGCCTAAAATAGTAAGATTCTATGCTTCTCGTTTCTTGTACATCACACATCGCTCACATACGCGGATTGACCGAAGCACCATCATCCCCGCAGAAACACTACTACCATCGGCTCACCTTTCCAAAGCTAGGCACAGCAGCAGCAGCAGCGGCAGCAGTGATCAGTCGCTCTCCCAGGACTAGCTTTTGTTCGCCGGCGTCGTCACGATTAAGAATCAGCAACCTGCCTCAGCGAGGGCCTCAGCCTGGATGACGCGAACTTGGCAGGCATGCTATTACACGGCCATTTGACTTCCCCCTGTCAGCTTGCTATCTGATTGATCGCCAACCTCACCTGCTGTGATGGTGTCTGTATCTGCTGGGCGCTTTTGTGTGGCGAACATGGGTGGGGTAGGTGGGGTGTGCGTTTTTTGTACGCTTTTCTTTTTGGTATTGCCTGGCCCAGTTGATGCAAGATATGCCGGTAAGCTGAGTGACTTGCTTTGCTTTGGTCAGCCCGCACGAGTGCATCGGATTGGTTTTCCTTTTGAGCGTTTGTGCGTGCATGATAGCTAGTGCATGATACTTGCTTGGATCGTCGATGTAGGGGTTGTTTTTCTAGTATTGGGGTTGACTGTGCTTGAGCGATATTGAAGGGCCCCTACCCAGATATATTTCATTCTTCATAGTGAATCAAAACCTTTAGACTAGTCTATCTCGAGAGAGACAAATTTATAGTCACTTACTCCTGGTGTATTCGTACGGAGTATATTGATATTTTAATAATCACTTTTCCCCTGCAGCTGAACTATTAATAGTCATAGAGCTTTCTACCCTCGGCGACCTTCTCGACAACAAGATCATCACAAGGTCATCACAAGGTCTTGGGCACAGGCATTGGTCACAGGCATTGGTCTTCCCTTTTCCCCACGGTGGTAGTTGTCTTCATGCCTTTATTTAATCGCCCACAGGGCTCATTGAACATTCCCTACTACTAGTGCTGTTGACCTCTTTTTGATCATCGATTTGTATCGAATTTCGACACCTCACGCGCTCGCGCGTTTGGCCTGTCGATTTGTATGAGAAAACCCTCGTCAGATTGGAACGTAGGACCTCGACCTCATTAGTTACGCGGCTTACTACTCGTATTGGAACCCCGGGGACGCCGGCTAACGGTACGTACAGCAGTAGTCGAACACCTCGGATAGGTAAAGCATATCGTAACATCATCCCCTATTAATAGTGATTTGCACGAGGACGGGGCTGCAGGCGCGGCGGAGACGAGTATAGTCTTTCGTCAGTTGAGCAGTTGCTCCGCAGCCAGCTGTAGCGGGCGGGTTTTTATTGTTTTGGTGGGTCAGAGCTAACGGCTCACAATGCCCCACAAGGGTTTTCCGCGTCGAACCTTCTCTGGGTGAAATGAACGTTCACGTACTAATATTAGTCTAGTCTATGCTCTCACCACGCTGACTTTTTTTTAAATATTTTTATACAGCAAAAAGATGTTAAGATTCAGCAGCTGCAGAGTTACTGGACGACGCAGCAGCTTGAATATTGAATATTCCTGATCTATGTACGAGTACAAGTGTAAGTATACGTATTATATAATATATATAATATATTTGGTCCATATATTATAAAAAAATACTCGGTATATATGATGCCCTCCCTCGGGTATATGTCTGTGTTGGTTTGATTCGTCGCTCGAACGGTAGCCAGGCGCTACTTTTGTTTTTACCATCGATAGCTTGAAAGCGGGAGGTTGCGGTCCTTACCAGGTATCATACGTTGTGAACCTCTTACCCCCTTGTATTGCATTAATTGTTATCGTATTGCTTGGAGTACGAGTTCGATTATGTACGGTACAGTGGGTGGTGGTCTTATCAGCTGGTATCGATGTATCGATCGATACCTCGAAGACATGACTTACAGCGGTACTATCATACTATTAATACTACAACTAATAATATTACGATTGATATTTTACACTCGAGTCTCCTGCGATTGTGGCGGTTGTGTTGACTGTCGTTGGTGTTTGTTTGCTTCTGTACCAAGTATGCGTTTTGTTAAAGTTTGCATTTGCCGGTAATCTTTCTCGTGGCGGCGTTCTGCTGCCAGCTCGTGGTGGTGCTGCTGTTTTGTCTCACTTCCGCGAGGTATGATGCCTGGTTGTTCTCACCTTAACTTGCATACCTGGTATAAAATGCCAGGTATGTGCTACCTGGCGCTTGGTACTCTAATTTGATTAATCTCGTGGGAACTACAAAAGCAGTATCACTACTGCTGGACATAGTGCAAGTTTTTTTGGGGGGTTTGCTATTGCTGTTGGTATCAATAGCGTCGTTTTCAGTACAGGCTGCTGCTGCTGCTGCTGCAACGCCTGACTCGCGAATGAGGTGCTGATATGATGCATGCTGCAGAGTACCAGGTAAAGTGCTCGTGCGCATAATACGACATACTCTGTGCCTTTTTCCCCACCATGATTTTGGTATTTTCGTATTTTTCCCACCAAACCATATGTACCAGGACTATTGAGTACATGCTGAACATGTATTATATGTAGATGCTGAACATGCTGTCCTACTAAGGGCAGCAGCAGCAGCGGTAGTATTTGTGTTGGGGCGAATGTTTGCCTTCGTGCTGTAACTGCTGTGCAGGATTAAATTTTTACCGTGTTGTCATCGTTCGATTTTTACGTACAGACGGGGCGTTGACATTGTTTCGTTCAAACAGACACCAGCCAGAGTGATCAAATGCCCTGTGCCTGCTTGGTTGCTGCGCTGCTGCTGCCACTGCCGTATGTATGTACCTACACTCTACTATTAATGGGGCATTAATAGGGCACTGACTGGCTCTGCTGTTATGATACAGCAGTTTTCTTTCGTTCGGCGCGTTATGCTCTACCTGGTACTGCTGTGTATGTATGAATGAATGTCGAATGTCGTACTATAACATGATACCAAGTATGTGTGTACAAGTAGTCTATGCGGGATGATGTTTGTTTTGTTCACCTGGTATGCTCTATACTGCAGTATTAAATAGCAACATCTCCGCGTGTTTTTCACAAGAGGCAGCGCTTACGTATGTTTTAGGGCAATCATGTTGCTTCGTGGTGCGCGCTTTGTCTGTCTGCGACCCATGCCTGCTTGTTTCCCTGGCCAAACGCAACACCTGTAGCGTGTGCGTACCTCGCGACATGACATAGTACGGTATGTCGTGTGGCTGTTTCACATCACACTGGTATTTCCACCCATCTACACCCAGCACAACCAGTGTGCGTGCTGATGCCTCCGAGAGCATGAGAGAGACGAGATCTGTTGACACAAACAGATGCAAAGTACGAGAGATGCACACTGCCTATACAGCAAGGTGATTTGTGATTTGTCTATGATGGCATGGTATGTACTACCGTATGTGACGGTGTATAGCACCCCCTCGGACGAGTTTCGTATTTATTTGCCGATTTCTCGACGACCGGTAGAGTCTACCTTCGTGTGACCACGGACTCTTCTAGACTACTGGTAGATGTTTGACAAGATAGTTAATGTGAGACAACAACAGGGTCTAATCTTCGAGCGACACGTCTATCTAGTCTATGGAAAGATCTGGACGACATCCTCCCATGCCGTCACGGTTGTTATTCGTGCCGCGCTGGTTTCGGAGGAAACCGGCTCAGCATTTCATCCACCAGGGGGGGTGTTATAGTTATACACTGCTGTCATACCAGTATACGGCATTTACGTGTAATATATACGTGGTAGTCTTGTTTGGGTGGCAATCGGAATATTTGGTTTCTCCAGGCGTGAGTAGTGAGACGTATGCACCGGCCTGGACCTGGCACATCGTAGACTGACTCCCGATTTCACTTTTATATGTTTCTGGTGGAGGCATGAATTGCGTCAGCTGTGATATATGCGTGTACCACCTTGGGTTGTGTGTGTGTGTTTTCCCTGGGGTATCCCTCAGCTCCAGAGTGACTGGAGCCTGTCCGGTGACCACGGACTTGATTATGCGACTTAATGTGAGAACAACGATAACAACAAGAACAACGGCAATGCAATAACAACCGAGAGGAGCACGCGGGCAATAAACAAAATTGTCAGCTGAAAATTATGCAAGCCAGAAAGCACATCAGACTATATCATATTCGCAGTAAAAACGAAAGACGTAAAATATTAATAAAGAACAAAAAGCAATTGGAAAGAAAGAGGGAAACAGGACGGCACGGCAAAAATGAATAACAAAGCACAACAGACATCAATAGCTACGGTATAACAGACAGCTAAAATGTAGCAGGCATACTTATTAATAAGACCGCAGCATGACGATATCCAACCACCATCGGGGGCAGCAACCCTAACCCTACTGGCTTTACTGGCTTTACTGGCTTTACTGGCTTTCGAATTACTACGAGTACTCTTGGGTATTATATGGGAGTAGCAGCATTGCTGCGTGGTCCATCACCTGCGCACTGCTGTTTGCCTTCGTGCTCAATTGCGGTTGGCAGTGCATGGCTGAATCACCTTGCGGTATTTGCAATGCGTATCTCTGCCTCGTTGTGTGTGACCACAGAGCCTGTCTCTCTTCTCTCTCTATGAGGCATGAATCAGCACGGACACTGGTTGTGCTGGTTGTGCTGGGTGTGGATGGGTGTAACCATCCGATAACTATCACTTTAGTGTAAAGAGTCAAGAACATACACTACACACTACACACTACTCGTACGAGTACGTCGTATTCATAACTGTTTTTGACGACGTTTAGGTATCGTAGGAATAATAGCGTACTTTTTACTTTTTATATGCCGCAAGTATAATGGATTCATTTGTGTTCAGCTTTGGGAGCTCTATCGCACGAAGGGGCCTACCCTACCATTAATACCAGTACACAATAATGCAATTATTGATGTTAGCTTGGGTTACATACGTACCGGTCTGATTCTTGACATAGGGCACGTTGCAACATCAACATTTTGGCATTACCTGGTATAATACGTTACCTGCTTATAGTACTATTAGTATTAATAGGACCAGGTATCAGAGTATTGATAAGTATGGTATTGATAACTCAAGTAGTAGTGATGGTAGTGACAGTGATGTGCCGGTTTAAGAGCACCTCGTGACGAGCAAGCCCAAATAAGCGCGTTAGTCTTGTCTGTGGTGCACGTGGACGTGGTACTTCGAACTAACTTTTAGTATAACACTTAGTATCACCGCTCTTGACTGATCAGGTATCCCGTTTGAGACCTTAAGCAGAGGGAAAAATGGACGACGAAATTTGTCGATTGCGGCATCGGCATCGGCCACTGCTGGTCTGCTGGTTGGCGAATGGAAGCAGGCAATGAATGGTAAAATTGTTGTCCGAAGTATGATACAGCAATGCAAAGGCCCCTACGGGACGGGTGCAGCATGGTCCTACTCGTTCGTACTGCTCCTGCGCGCTCACGCTACGACGTACTCCTACACGCTTGAAAATATCGTGCAATGGTCGTTTTTCTTTTTCCGTTATACTATAATCAAGATACAATCAAGTCCCAAAAGGGTGGGCTGACGGATAGTCGTATTGCTCTTGTCCTCAGCTCCAGAGTGACTGGAGCCTGTCCTGTGACCACGGACTTGATTATGCGAGTTAATGTGAGAACAACAACAACAACTGCTGTTGTAGCATGCACCCTATCAATCGGGGGTACCCACTCATGTTGGCGATCGTACACTGCAGTACTTCAATATCGTAGCGAGGGTATCATAACCCATACTATACACAAGCAATGCATGCCAACAGGGTAAGGTTTTTCATGTGTATTGGCACGCCTCACCTGACGTACCGTAGTTGTTGGCATGTTGGTGTGCGTGTTCCCCTTGTTTGGGAGTATTTTTTATTTTCCTTGGTTTTGGATCCTCCTCCTGGAGATGCGGTTAAAAAAAACTTGAGCTCCATACACGTTCGTTTGTGTACCAGTTTCTGTCCATCTGCAGAACGCAGACTTGGTGTTAACCTCGCCCCTTTCGGTTTAGTCAACAGTATTCATTGCGTAAAAATAAAACATTATACACGAGTGTGTGTTGTCTTTACATTATTAAACCGTTATTTCTACCCACAACATCAGTACACCCAGAGTCCGTGCTGATTCTTCATCCTAGAGAGATACAAATTCAGTGGTCAGAGACTGCTGTGAAACAAAGTATACCAAACAGTCGCGTACGCAAGTTTAAGCGAAGTCCCGGCAAGCGAAGATGGGAAACGCGCACTGATTGGTACACCTGGAATTTAGAATCTAGCACGACGGCGGCTTGTTTCTTGTTTTACCAATTATATAATATGATATCGTAGATGATGCATGTATCAGGCATATCATGCACCCATTCTTTCGAACCCGCATTTTGATATGTTTCATGGTCACGATTCGACGCGAGTCGACGAGGGAAGAAAATGCTGAACTCTTCTCGCTTGCTTCTCGCTTGCTTCTCGCGATAAAAAGCAGATAAAAAGGAACGCACGTACCGTAGTGGGGAGGAGGGCCCGCTATGTGAAGCTGGATCTGAGTTTCTACTTGGGGGGGGGGGGCGAGGAGAGTAGCAGTGCGAGGATAATAAATGGGATGAAGAAAAAATAAAAATAAAAATGGTTGGTGCTTTGTTTCAGTACCCATGCACTACCGCTTCTGTATCAGCAGACGCTGCTACGGCTCTATGTTGCAGACTCGCAGTACGTGTCACCCATGCACCTGGTCCCTCTTGACGGCATGTTGTACCTCGTACCTGTGATGCTCGTGGTCGCTGGCTATGATACATTACTGGAATTACAATTTCCTGAAAATGTGACATCACCATGGCTGTTCTTACAGCGAACGCTGCTACGGCTCTATATTGCAGACTCCCAGTACAGTAGTACTTGCCACATGGCATTTCTTCCAGGCACGTTGTGCGTCGTACCTCGTATACTAGTATCATATGATATATACAATCCGGTCGCCCCGGTGGCGTATCAGGTTTTCCTCGAACCTGGTATAGGTCAGTTTCGTGAGTTCGAATCCGTGATAATTTGACGTTATTTGCAAAAATGCTCAAAAGGGATCAACTGCTGAGAGCGCCTAGCAGCGTGGGTAGGTACAATTCGACGCGAGTCGACGGGGGAAGATAACCCTAACCCTGAGACGAAAGCAGTCACGTTGCTGAAAACCACGAACCACCGCCACCACCCTAAATCCAAACAAAATCTTAGATGTACTCACGAACAGCAGCTGCAGCTGCACTGGTATACCTGCCGGTATATGATACCAAAAAAAAATAATGGTACGTGATGATAGTCGTATGATGGGAGTAGCAAGTCAGAACAAAAACGAAACACGCACGCAGCACATCACCAAGCTTGGCCTGTTTTTTTTTAAATTATCTACCTGGTATATGGGATGGGGAAAGAATAACAGATTAATAAGCTCAATACACTGCCACGTACCAGTATTGATATTAATAGTGTCGTGTGTCAAGTCAAGTCAATTGTGTTCGCAATCCAGCGCTATTATAATTGGCTTTACCTTTGTCCTTCAGTTCCCGTGCTGCGTGGTCACGACAGCGCAAGCTGTCCCTACCGGCGGTCACCGTTGGTTACTACGTACTCCATTGGCCTTCGTAATGATGTTGAAAAATGCTAACGTCATATAATACACCACATGCGACCGACGAGATCCATATTAACAGCAGTAGTGATGTTTTATACCTGCCATGGCAGACAGATTGCGGTTGTAAATGACCTGCATGACCCGCAGATCATTCTGCTGGCCATGGAGCCGAACGACCCGCGTGGTCTACTGCTGTATGACGATCTACGATGATCTATGACGTTGACACTTTCTTCCTGAGTTGGGTTTTTTCTTCACGGTTCCTGCACGACATGCCATGAAAGCAGATATTATATCAGGTGTAGGATGTTTATCATCTATTTACCGTGTGGCCTATCTACGAGTTCATTATCTATATCGTGATCTGTGGATGTGTAAATAAACTGTCCCCTCCTGTACACCATCATTAATAATATTTTAGTGGGTGTTGTAGTGGGTGTTGTAGTGGGTGTTGAAATTGGTGTTGTCTTCACATCAAACCGTTGTTTCTGTTAATACATACCAGTACTACATACTACTTAGTACATACGTACCTTACATCAGTACACCGAGTCCGTGCTGATTCATCCTAGAGAGACACAAATCACTAGATATTATTATGTGGTCGCAGACTGAAACAGAGTAAACCAAACAGTCGCAATTCATCAAGGTAAAGCAAGTGAAAGCTAGCCTACCCGGTACGAGAACTCAACAAAACAAGCCAGACCATGAAAAAAGAGAAAAAAAGGAAAATAAGAGAAACAAAAAAAGGAAAATAAGAGAAACAAAAAAAGCAAAAGAAAAAAAGAAATATAACAGATCGAAACAAAGCAGAACAAACGACAGGTGTTCTGAAGAATGTGATGCAGGAAGGTCGGAAAGGAAAGGGAAGGCTGCAATTGCCAGAGGAACACCATACGTGCTGAAGGGGAACAGATACCTGTTGCACGGACAAAACACGTAGAAGATACCTGGTAACAGTTGTTTCACGGACAGAGCAACACGAGGAAGATAACTGCTGTTTACGGACAAAAACAACACGAAGGATAGGAAGAAGATACCGGCATAAGGCATAATGAGGCCGGTGGGGAGGGAGTAAGGTGCAAAACGAAAAATGCTGGAATAGAAACAGGCTGCCCACTCGTGCTGTGCTCGTATTATACGCGCGTTGATTGGGTTCACGCGGATTGTCCGTTTTTGTGGGAGTTCAAGTGCTAGGAGTAGTCCGCGGTCCGGATCGCGGTCCGCATTTGATAATATTCTGGAGGTGTTCGTCGCTGGGCGCGAAGGCGGCTCGACCAGACCCAGCAGCAGGCAGGCCTAAACGCTCTGTCCGAACGCCAATTTATCTGAAATATTTACTCACTCGTAGTACGAGTAGTTGCAGGAGGCAAACCGTGGTTCGCACGAGGCAAATCGTGCTCCACAGCCCAAAATAATGGGGGGAGCGGAATGGAGGCGGCCGGCGCAGCTGAGCTTTGGCTCGTTTCTGGCCCGCTTTTGTGAACAATTACAAACACACTGCTGATACTTCGCCTGTGAGCTCGAGGATTCGGTCGGCACTCTTCTTTGCACGCTGTCTGTGGTGCTCCGATTCCGCGTTTTGGGTCCGGGTTGGGGTCAGGGTTAGGGTTCGGGGTGGGTCTACGCCGCCGTGCTTCGATCCCAGCATCGGAAGTGCTCCCTAGCCCTTTCAATCGTGTGCAATCGACAGCCGGACCCAACGGAGTTCTATCCTGCTGAAGGCTTGGGAAGGCTTGAAAGCGGCTCAGCCGCATTTCTGACCAGTTTTGGTTCGTTTAGGCTATTGTTTCTGGCCCGTTTTGGGTTCGGGGTGGCATGAGGTTTTCGGTCGGGGTTAGGGTTAATATGGGTTGGGTTGGGTTTACGCCTGTACCCTGATCCCAGCAAGTGCCTCATATTAACCCCTTTAGAGTCCCCAAACCCCTCCCTATACTAATTCCAAGTAATTTTGTCCCCCAAAAGGGTCTCCAGCTGCAAAGGGGTTAATAGCGCGTTTATGTGAACAGCTTACCCCCTCCCCCCCCCCCATTAAAGTCCGCTTGACCACACACAGATTGTAATATTATAAGCAGGTCTATCTGATTGGGTGGGTGTTGTGCCTGGTGTCACGCAGCAACCAAGCAGCAGAAACTGACCAGAAGAAAGCTTGCAAGATGACCGAAGTAACGGTATCAATGCAATAGTGCCTTTTACAATATGCCCAATGTGAGACAGGCATCGTATGCATCATATGATGGATGTTGGTATAGATATACCGGTAGGTGCCACAGGGAAAAAAAGAAAAGAACGAAGGAAAGCTGCGGCTTAGCCAACGATGAAGGCATGCAATGCGCCAACGTACCAAATAGTACTGGATATTGCTTGTGATACTGATGGTACTGACTCGTAGCATGTGATGGATAATAAACATAGCGCTCAGTATTCAACACGATTACATTTTTTTTCGACGTCGATCTGGGTTAATGTTTCTCAGGATAACATCTATATATGTGCGTCATATGTGCGTCTTTGCGAACAACGACGGTATGGACTGAATGACATCTACCCCAAAGGACACGGCAAGATCCGTATCATATGTTATAAAAAATGAAAATACACTCCAGCTGTGAGATCGAAGATTTCGTCGAAACTCATCTTTGCAAGCTGTGTGTGATACTCCGATCGCGCGCATTACGAGTTGTGTGTCCTCATTAAGGATATAGGTCGGCGACTCCCCTTACAACTACAGTGTAGCTATCAGGGTCAACAGGGTGATTTTAGTCAGTCTGTGTGCGGAAACTATAAAACCCGTTTCTGAGGGGGACAAAATCTGACAGCTGTGAAGGGAAATGTATCCTTTTATCAAGTGAATCTTGTAAGTCGAATAACCGGTGAGGGGGGGGGGCGGAGTTTTGAAGGACGTGGGGGCCTGGTTTTGATCAAAAGCGAGCGGGTTTGGAGGGGGGGGGGGGGGGGGGAAGGGGGGGCAATTTGTGCATGTAAGCTATAAATCCTTTCAAGGGGATAAATCTGACGATCTTGGCACCAGTTTATTTTTTTTGGGGGGGGGGGGGGGGGGGGGTTGGGGCGGGGGGGAAGGCGTGTGGGACAGCTCAATATGTGCGTGGAAACTATACATTATTTTGAGGGGATAAATATGACGGTTTTGGAAATAATGCATGTGTAGTATATGCGTGTGGCTCGTGAATCTTCCTGTATACCAGGTACGAGGTATCATATGTCTGGTAGCTATTTTCGCACTCTGGTTGGCGAACGGGTATCGATCAACCTATCGTACTCTGTACTGGTAGTAACAGCCTTTACCCTTACCCTAACCCATGTGGACCCTTCTGGACAAGCTGGTTCGGTAGTGCCTCGGTACATGCTTTTATTTTTATCGCACATATGTAGGGTTCAGCATTCCCACTTTCCAACGTTTGGTGCTCTTACCATACCGCTCTATACAGGACCCACTACACTAGCATCTCGAGCCGGCTGAATCAACCTAGAATCTTTCCAAGCACAGCATCCGCAAGCCTGCCGAGTCGACCTAGAGCATTCACAAGCCACAACATTCAAGTACAGCTCACTGGTCACCCGATAGCATTCTAGCATTCGGCTTTAGGGTTGGGATTCGGGTCCGGTGGTCGACTCTAGGCGCTACGGCCTAAACCCTCCTAACAATGAATGTTTACTGTCACTACCAAGGTGTCTAGGCTTCGACAGATACGCCCAGCATCCAACATCCATCACATCATCAATCCGTCATCGTTCACCCGACGATAGTCATTCCATGTATGATACATTGGTGTGTGATACCATGAAGATGCGGCTGTATCATACGGACGCAATCTGTTATGTATGGCGGTTACCTTGTAATAAGATGTACCTGGTACCCAACCCAGCATCCAACGTACATGACGACGTCATGATCAATCATGATCAATCCATCATGGTTCCACCCGAAGTAATCTTTCTCAGGATAACATACAGTATAACGTACAGTACAAATTAATTTTTTACCATAAGTATTGTAGATGTGCGTCTGTGCGAACGAGGGCGGTGATGTTTGGGCGATGTGTGCTCGGGAGTACTACGGTAAGATACCCAGCATCATCCAACATACATCACCCCACCATCAATCTATTTTGAATTATGTTTCACTTTCATTAAGAGGATGCCATACACCACGAAGTGCTGTGCGAACGATGATATGAATTGCATTGTACAAGATAAGATACCAAGTATTGTATATCGATAACTCATATGTACCTGTACTCGAGTATAGACTACGCTATCAGCTATGATGAGATTATAAAGATATTTACCCAATATTAGCATCCTCGCCAGTTATTCGTTACCATATCAATAATCAATCAATCACGGTTCACCACCCGACGTAATCGTTCTCATTATCGTACTGTATGGAAAACATTGTACCATAAAGATGCGGGTTTGCGGCTGTACGGACGATGACGGCATGATCTGTGTGACACACCCATGTGTTTGTCGTCGAAGTACGGGCGATGATATATAGGATGATAGGATACACCCATCATGAAGCACACATCATCCATCATCATGGTTCACCACCCGACGCAATCGTTGGTACGAGTATCATTCATCATCATCACATCATCATCCTTTGGAACGAATATACGAATATTGCTTGTGTTCCTCAAGGTGGCAGGTAACGCTAAACCTTACAAAACAATGTACCCTCGGGTAAGATTTACACCGAGGACCATCACTTTCAGAGTGAACAAAATCAAACATCGACATAACAGTCACCGTAATCATCACCATCATTTTTCACTTGCCTTCAAAAAAGGAACCGTATGCACCGCATCCCACGCATGACAGCACACCCTGTTTTTGGGACGAAGAGCCGATTTTCTCCTTAATAATAAGGGGCATACACAACACTACTATTAATACTACTGTAGTAGGTAGTAGTGGTGAAGGGAGAAAGGAGAGGTATCGTAGAGATTTTGACATAGACGCATCACTCGGCGTTTGCACTCGATGATACTACATACTGAATACCCTTTATGCCCCTTGTCGGTAAAGTCAGCTAACAGAATCGTAGGAGGGATATAAAGGTGTGTTGTTGCGCTATGCGGCGAGTAGTAAGTAGACTACTGCACATTACGATCTTGAAAGGAAAAGTCGTATCTGTTGCGCGAACGCCAACAAAACAATACACCGAATGCCGTAAATCTCACCACCATGAGCATCGTTATCATCAGCATTGTCACCATCATCATCCTTTAGAAGAAATGTACTAAATACCTTAACTGTCACCACCACCATCGTCATCATCGTCTTCAGTACCGAATACCGGCACTCTAACCACCACGATCATCGCTACAATATCGTGATCGTATCATTATTATTATCATTATCGCTATCATCATCGCCAACAACAACACCGAATACCATAACTTTCACGACTATCATCGTCGTTATCATCAATATCACCGGTATCGTCATCGTCATCATCAACAATACGCCTAATACCCTAACTCTCACCGTCACCATTGTCATCAATACAGGAAGTATCCGCCATACAGATCCCCGAAGAACCGACTGATGCTATTCGATACTGGTAGTACTTAGTATTAATACCAGGTACTGTGAGTACTCGCGGTATGAGTAGTACTTACGGCGGAAACACTGCAGTTTTGGGACAGTACGGGAATTACCGGCAGTATCGAACCCCGGTATACTTGAGGTAAGGAAGTACACGGCAGTACCCGCATCGGAGAACCCCGAAATTCCTCGAGTACTGGCAGCTTGAGCAAAATCGAACCCTGACATACTTATTAATAGTACTTCGGGAATCTGTGTTGTTGATACTGCCTGTAGTAGGAGTATTTGGGATTCGACACGGCGGATATTGCCCGCACCTTGAAACTTTCGGGGTTCGGTACTGCGGGCACTACCATTATTAATAGTGGCAGTATTTTTGCCCTTAGTACTCCCATACTGTGAGTATTCGCAGTACTCAATACTCTCAGCACTCCCAGTATGCTCGGAATATCGAGTACACTGGGAGCATCCGTGCAACATAATACTGATCAGGTACCATTAATAGCAGGAGACCGTGGCGATCGCGCAAGGCCCCGCCAGGCACTATCTGGTGCGTAGTACCCGACTTTCCAATCTGTGTGTGATACTCCGATCGGGCTTATTGCGGGGTGTGTGTCCTCATTACCTCATTACCTCATTACCTCATTACCTCATTACCTCATTACCTCATTACCTCATCACCTCATTACCTCATTACCTCATTACCTCATTACCTCATTAAGGACATAGGTCGGCGACTCCCCTTGGAACTACAGTGTAGCTTGCACCAGGGTCAACCAGAGGGTGATGTCAACCAATCTGTGCGCGGAAACTATAGACCCTTTTAAGGGGACAAATGTGACCCTCGTCGAAGGAATGCGTCCGTTCAGCGTGCAAATCCTGTAAGGTGTACAACCGGTGATGAGGATGTGATATGATTCACCAGGTATGAGGATGATGAGCACAACTACTGCAGTTCTTCCGGATATGAGACTCGGCAGAGTGCCAAGCTGGTCGGGGACTAAACAGCACCTGGTGCATGCACGGAGACTGGTGCATGCGCGGAGACGCGTATTATCTACTCTGAAATTTGAACATCGAACAGCGGTAACTTCGGAAATGGTAGTGAATAAATAAAGTAAACGAAGTATTCAGTCGGCTCAGCCATCTCTTCTCTATGTTCTTAATCGGTTTACTGCTTAGTGGCGACGTTGTGCTGCCAGTAAAAATATCATGTTACCTGGCACTGAAACACTGCTCAGTCTGTATGATGCAATGAAGCATTGTTCAATCTGTAGTGCTGTCCTTGCGGGCCGTCACAGGTCGGAGCTTACAGTAGAACCATCCTTTGTACTCGTATTCTACTCCGTCATGAGGACGTTGTACACACCCGGTATCACGCGCGGTCGAAGTTTCACATACAGCTTGCAGCTTGCAACGGCAAGTGTCGACGAAATCATGGTGAAATCATCGCTCTCACAGCTGTACGTCGTATTGTAGTGTTTTTTTTTCTTATCACGTATGTCTACTACACCGCTGTACTTGAAAAATGTGCTTGCCGTTGTTGTTGTTGTTGTTCTCACATTGCCGTGTGTGTGTGTTCTTCACATTAAACCGTTCTTCTACTCGTCGACATCCAGCACACCCAGTGTCCGTACTGATTCTTCACCCTAGAAAGATCAGCTCTGTGGTCACAAGCTACGACACAGAGATAATGCATCGTAATGCATTCGACAACGCAATGTCATGCCCTCACCGCGCCGTACAGGCTACTGACTCATCGAATTTGTGTCATCATGGCCCATTTTTGGTATCAGGTATTTTCTACATTTATTATGTCGTACAGTAGGGATCCCGCAGTAAGGCGGTGGTGTGATACTAGTTGTACCCTATAGAAGGCAATACGACTGCCTTATTGGGGGAAGCCGCGTTATTCACCTTATTCACCTTATTCACTCCGGGTTATGACTACAGTATCAATACTGTATTCATACTGTATCCATACTACTCCGTCTCATGCGGGCATGCCTCAAACGGTTTGGCCCGGAATTGTATGACAGGACGACCGCCCCGCTTAGTCTGAAAGTCCGCATGCTGAAGGCCGAGGTCATTGAGACCCTGCTGTACGGGTGTGTGACGTGGACCCTCAATGCGGACCACTTCGCCAAGCTCCGATCAGCCCACCACGAAGTCCTTTTGCGAGTCATTGGCTTCCAGCGCCGATTACGCACCGACCACACCACCCTCTCGTACGCGAAGGCCCTCAGGATGACACGATGCGAGAGCATCGAAACGACCATCCGTAAACGGCGGCTCTTCTTTGCCGGGGCCCTGGTGCGACAACACAAGGGGCGACTGCCCCGTCGGTTGATGTTCGGGACGATCGCTGGTGGGGAGAACCCGAAACCAGGCGGACAACTCAAGACTTGGCCTAGAGCCATAGCTGAGGACCTTAGGGTGTTCAAAGCCAACGAGGGATCAACGGAACACTCCCCCTTAGTTTCTGGAGTTGGGACCGCGCTGTGGCCCACTGCAGCAAAAAAGGTGGGCAAGTGGTACCGGGGGGTCCTCGAAGCAGCTGAACGGTTCATGGGCAGGTGGCACGAGGATGAGGCAAAGCTGAGTAGACAGCGCCGCGCATCCGCCGTGGGTGGTGTCGAAGGGAACGGGGGGAGGGGGGGCAGCAGGAGGGGTAGAAGGAACACCGCACAAGGGTATGGGGGCAGGGGGGGGGACAGGAGGAGTAGAAGGGAAACCGCGGTAGATGAAAGTAGGAAGGAGACCGCAGACAGGGTAGCAAGGTACCAGGCCGACTAGTAGGTGGAACCTTTCTATCTATGCCACTCGTACCGCCAACTGCTGCGGCTGCTCGGAATGTGATGTCTTGGTACTTTGATTTTTCCGTGAATTTTTTTTTCTTCTTTTTTTCTTTCCCCTTCTTATCCTTATGAAGGGAGTCTTGCATGGTGGGTAGGTGACGAGCCTGTTTTATTTGGCCCTCCCAGTCTTCCTTCTTTTACCTTTTTCTTTTTTCCGGGGTATTTTTTCCCTTTTTTTTCCCCTTGCATGTCCATTTTGGCTCATGCTCGGGGTATGTTTCTATCTCCCGTGCTTTGGCTCCCCTTTTTATTTATTTATTTATTTATTTTGTCTTGGTTTCTTTCGTTGTTTCTCTCTTTTACAAGGTATTTTGGTTTAATGAGAAGAACACAATGGGGGGGGGGGGGGAAACAGGAGGAGTAGAAGGAAAGCCGTCCAAGGGAATGGGGGCAGGGGGGGCAACAGGAGGAATAGAAGGGAGACCGCGGTGGACGAAGGCAGGAAGGAGATGGCAGACAGGGTAGCAAGGTACCAGGCCGACTAGTAGGTACATAGCACTTTTCGTCTTTTTCTGGGGTATTTTTTTCCCCTTTGTTCCCTCCTTGCGTGTCCAGGTTTTTGGCTCGTGTTCGGATTATCTTATTTTGGTTTTACTTTACTTTATTTTATTTCATTTTATTATGTTTCTTTTCCGAGCTTTGGCTCTCCTTTCCGGTTGGGTTGTTTCTTCGATTTCCCCTTCGTTTTGTTTGTTTCATTTTTTGTTTTATTTTTATCTTTGTTTTTATTTGTTTTCTTATTTTGTTTTTGTTTTTTTTTATTTCGTATTTCTCTCTTCCAATGTATTTCTGTTGCTGACGTATGTATGTTGTGCCTGTCGTACCCAGTACTAGGGCATGACATTGCGTTGTCGAATGCATTACGATGCATTATCTCTGTGTCGTGGCTTGTGACCACAGAGCTGATCTTTCTAGGGTGAAGAATCAGTACGGACACTGGGTGTGCTGGATGTCGACGAGTAGAAGAACGGTTTAATGTGAAGAACACACACACACATACTGTATTCAAAAAAGAAAAAGAAAGAAAAAATACTGTATTCATACTCTTCCATACATACCACGTCGCCCCGGTGGCGTATCAGGTTATCCTCGAGCCTGGTATAGGTCAGTTTCGTGAGTTCGAGCCCCGCCGAGTGCATACTCGTATAGATTCGTTGGGACTTTTTCTTGTGGACAAATTGACTTGCGGAAAGCGCGAGAGCGTGAGTTAGCAACATTCGATGAACAATCGACGAGCAGTGGGATTGCTGAACCCTATGCGCGATAAAAATTGAAGGCAAGAACCGGGGGGGAGAAGGGATGACACCTGTGACCACGGCTTGTCCAGGAGCTGGAAAGTGAAAGTGTGCTAACAATACACTGAACCGGTCGCCCCGGTGGCGTATCAGGTTATCCTCGAGCCTGGTATAGGTCAGTTTCGTGAGTTCGAGCCCCGCCGAGTGCATACTCTTATAAATTCGTTGGGACTTTTTCTTGTGGACAAATTGACTTGCGGAAAGCGCGAGAGCGTGAGTTAGCAACATTCGATGAACAATCGACGAGCAGTGGGATTGCTGAACCATATGCGCGATAAACATTGAAGGCAAGAACCGGGGAGGAGAAGGGATGACACCTGTGACCACGGCTTGTCCAGAAGCTGGAAAGTGAAAGTGTGCAAAAAAAAATAAAAAAAATAAAAAAATACACTGTATGCATAATAATCGTGCAGTTATTGACTTTTTTTTCATTTACACGTCTACTTTCCAGCTTCTGGACAAGCCGTGGTCACAGGTGTTGTCCCTTCTTCCCTCCGGTTCTTGCCTTCCTTTTTTTTATCGCGCATAGGGTTCAGCAATCCCACTGCTCGTCGGTTTTTCATCGAGTGTTGCTAACTCACGCTCTCGGGCTTTCCGCAAGTCAATTTGTGCACAAGAAAAAGTCTCCACGAATTTATACGAGTATGCACTCGGGGGGATTCGAATTCACGAAACTGACCTATGCCAGGCTCGAGAATAACCTGATAGGCCACCGGGGCGAACTATTCCCCACTCGCGCCAAGCGATTCTGACCGCCTTATAAGGGATATCAATTTAGTAGCCCTTGCTCAAACTGCCTTATTACTGGGGGATCCCTGGTGTATCGTGTTATACTTTTGTGTGTTAGAACCTAGGTTAACGGGTACTATCTAATATGATAGCAGAGCTATGATACGATACACGATACAAAAGCTGCTGTGGCTGTTTGGCAATTCTGGCGCTACTTATCTTTAGTGTATGTTACGTTTGATTGTTTTTGGGAGTGTGCTCCCGATCTCGGTGTGTTTATTTCTGACGACGAAAAAATGTATGGGCTCCAGTGTGGCGGTAAACAAAGAAGCGGTATATAGTCTACAGCAGGAATCAGATTTTTTTCTACCGCCTGTGTGTGTTCTTGTAGTCCATACTAGGTATAGACAAAATAACACATGACACATCGCGCGACATTTCCCCAACGCTAGGAAACGCAACATACCATATGGTTGTACCTGGTACGACTATACTTAGATTATACTGTGCTTGGGCTTGGTGTACCGGTGCATCCGACCTGCGTCGCACGATACTGCCATTCATATGTATGTGATACCTGACCTGTAATATGTAATATGTCGACTATTAACACTAGAATTGTTTTCAATTTTACCAGATAGTGATTATTACTAGATGATTCTAAAGTTATGCAACCGGGAACTGGTGTAGGCTCTCTTGACGAACCTATGATCCTGGCGCTTGACTAATGTATTATCGGTGTCTACGTTGTTGTTGTTGTTGTTGTTGTTGTTGTTGTTGTTGTTGTTGTTGTTTTTGTGGTTGTTTTTTATCCTCCGGCGGATGGAGGAAAATAAAGCTCACCACACTTCCACGTATTTTCATACACGTCGTGTGTCGATTTAACTCATTTGCATTCGCAATCCAGCGCTAGCTGGCGTGTCCTTCGGTTCACACGATAGCGATAGCTCGAGCTGTCCCTTGTTCTCAAATTGTTGTTTTCAAATTAACTCGCATTGAGTCCGCAGTCACAGGACGGGCTCCATTGTCACTCAATGGAGTGGAAAAGTACCCAAGGTACAAAACACAGGTGCGTCTATCCTCAGTGTTTACACGGTATGATGGCATATATGCCGGTAAGATGGTAGAAAAAGGGATTCCTTTGTTTCTACAGAAAGGTGCTCCTTTTTTTACCGCCTGTGTGGTCCATAGATAAAATAACGCACCACGTAAAATATCCCGGGGGCGACGAGTAGGGATATTTAGTGTGTGTCCCCCCCCCTCCCGGCGGAATCTTACTTGTTTCAAGCACCCGAAGGTACCCTATGATATGTTACGTACGTTGGTGGGCGCGGGGGGGAAGGTTGTGTGCCCATTGTCGTGCGTAGGCGTGGTCTTATGAGCTTGTAAGCTTATGAGCATAGTGATACTATTCGACCATACTATTTTACCATACTATTCGACCATCGCATCCCTACAATGCCTGGCCGGAGCACGCCGGGCTTGCACCGACCAGGCAGGGGCGGTGGGGGGGGTATGACCGGTAGGTGAAGGAGGACGTGCGATATGCGACCCGACTATGAGGAGCCTCCTCGGCCGACGGGCGATTTCTTTCGCGACCAGTTACGGTCACCCTTAGTTTTGCTCTACTTTGGGTATCACGTACGGTGAACGCGGAGTATATGCCCCTGGTAGTATATATCAGGCGTTGAGTCGTGCTAACCCACTTGAAGAAAAAAAAAGTTCCCCTACGTTTATGGGAACTCCCTGCATGGAAAACATACTGTGGGATGAGGTTAGGCGTGCGATGTGTCATTGGATCATTTGAAAGAGGGACGACGTCAATATTGAACTTTGGTTCGAACGAAGGACGTTCGGACGGAGAGAAGGAGGCACAAAATACACACGGCCGGATTGGGCCAAGATACGTACTCCTAGTCTTGTAATATTAGTATTGATAATAGTATTAATGATAGTATTAATAATAGGTAGCCCTTCGGCCCTTCGGGGTGTGATTGCTTTGGAGTTCCGGGGGTGTCTTAAGTTCAAAAGAGAGGACGGAGGCTTTCCTATTACGTACAGCAGTATAGGCCTGCCAACAAGGAAGTGTCTCGTATCAATAGTATTAATAGTAGCAATAAGAAAGTAAGCCTCACTTGGCCGGACGCCTAGAGAATTATACTTGAGTGCTCAGCGGCGAGCGCCACACTAAATCCTTTATAATCGCCTATGCTCGACTTTGTTCAAGGGTGGTATCACAATGTCACAATAACAATCTGAGGCTCACTCCGAGTATCAAGATGAGAATATCAGTATGAGAATATCAATATCAGAGGACGATCTTCTTGGCGGGCCTGTCCTGTGTATCGTACACACAAGTTACATACAAGCTCTTAGCCTACCATTACTACTCTCTAGTATATACCGCGCAAGTAGCCGGGCGAGCAACACCGACCAGCACAAATGAGTTGTACTGTTTTGTCTAGTTCGTGCACGCTCAGGTGCCCGAACTACCAAAGCTGAAGCTACAACACAGAGAGCTGTACGTAGCTTTAAGCAGCATGATCCTTCAAGTGATTACCTCGTACCTGGTATATTTTATTCCAGTGTCTCGCTTAACATTGTTTTGGTCGACATCTCTGGGTCCCTCCCCCAAGTACCCACCGGCGTTAGTCACTAATACTCATATACCAGTACTAATGTATCAAACCCGACAGAACTCTTAGACCCAAACATAACTTTTTCGTTAATGTTGTGCGAAGGAGCTTGATCTAGAGCTCCGTAACACGCAGCTATTATCTACGATTTTTGTTATATACAGTAGTATAGCTATCCGTGGGATTCGTTCGGAGTTTGACTCTTTTATTCTCACCAGTACGATATTTATATTTTGAAACACAGCAGCAGTAGAGGTCCCTCTATAGAGCTGGTTGAATAGTGCCGGTTGCCTGCTACTGCTGTATATTGCCTGTGACCCTGCTTGTCATTGTTGTTGTATTTGTTGTTGTTGTTGTTGTTGTTGTTGTTGTATTTGTTGTTGTTGTTGTTGTTGTTGTTGTTGTTGTTGTTGTTGTTGTTGTTGTTGTTGTTGTTGTTGTTGTTGTTGTTGTTGTTGTTGTTGTTGTTGTTGTTGTTGTTGTTGTTGTTTTTGTTGTTGTTGTTGTTGTTGTTGTTGTTGTTGTTGTTGTTGTTGTTGTTGTAATAATAGTTGTTCTCCCATCAACGCGCATACTCAAGTCCGTGGTCTCAGGCATATGCAGGAACAAGTAGTAGTGTTGTCGTTTATCGTATTCGGATTAGAACAAGTAGTAGTGTTGTCGTTTATCGTATCCGGATTAGCGCAGATACCAGGTAGCGAGTATCAAGCTCTGAGAGTTTATTATTATTAATAGAGTAAACAAGTCGACGACAAGAGGAAGAAAGTGACGATTGACGGCATCACCCACAGGAAAGTAACCTTTTCTGCCGGGATGGGGGGGATGGGGGGGATGTGGGGCACGCGTCCGAACTGAAACAACATTGTAAGGAATAAGGACTGCTATAAGGCCGGAGCTGTATAATCCAACACTCGCACAAGGGTGGTGTATTAGTACCGGTCGCCCCGGTGGCGTGTCAGGTTATCCTCGGGCCTGGTATAGGTCAGTTTCGTGAGTTGGAGCCCCGCCGAGTACATACTTGTATACATTCGTTGGTACTTTTTCTTGTGCACAAATTGACTTGCGGAAAGCGCGAGAGCGTGAGTTAGCAAAACTCGATGAAAATCGACGAGCATTGGGATTGCTGAACCCTAGGCGCGATAAAAATTGAAGGCAAGAAACCGGGGGGGAAAAGGGACGACACCTGTGACCACGGCTTGTCCAGAAGCTGGAAAGCACGAGTGTGAGAAAAAAAAAAAATATATATATATACGAGGTATATATACATATATATATATATATTTTTTTTTTTCTATCCTCCGGCGGATGGGGAAAAATAAAGCTTTAGCTCACCACACTTCCGCGTATTTTCATGCGCGTCGTGTGCCGATTTAACTCAGCTGCTTTCGCAGCCCAACGCTAGGTGGCGCACCCTTCGGGTCCCATTGTAGGTATAGCGTAAGCTGTCCCTATCAGTGGTCTTCGTTACAACCCCGGCAGCGCAAGCTATACACTAATACAGTACTACAGTTGTATACGGATGCGTGTGTATGTCGACCCGGCCTGTCCCCTGAGGGTCAGTTTCGGTGGAGATAGCCACCCTCGTATAGTTTCTACTCTACCGGTATGTATTATACTGTTGTAGTATACTGTCCGTCTTACACTGTATTACACGGCTGTTCCGAGAGCGCTTTGATAATATTAATAGTGCACTCGTCGTTTTGTTTTGTTTTTTGATCGCTATGCATGTGCCCCAGCTGTTTTAATACCGTTATAATATGATTCTGGCACGTGAGAGATAACTTGGGGGTATTTCATGGGCATATCATTTGGGCAACATGTATCATGCAATACGGGTACCTGGCATGTATTATGCGCGGATGGTGGTACAGTATAGGTAAGAAATGACTTGTTGTGAGTATTTGATGGCCATATCAAAACTACGGGCTGGTTCACGTAAAAAATCCTTCAATGTATTCCCCGGCTAATGCCCACGCCGTTTTTTCGATTCAGACCGTGGAGTTTTGCACACGTCTTCTATGCACCCTTGCGACGACCTCACCCGATGTTTTTTTTGTTTTTTTTTTCCTGATTTTTCGTCAGTTGGGATTCTCGGAAAATGTAAACCACCTTAGCCCAATTTTTTTCGGCGAAAAAAAAAAGACGAAACCTCCCCGCGGGTCAGGCCTCGGGAAGGGCATGTAGAACACGTCTGCAAAATTCCAGCGTCTACCTAAAAAAAAAGGCGTGGGCATTAAGACTTTTGTGCGTAAAAATGAGTACAATAGGTTATTTCCGTCAAATGATTTGGTGTTAGTGTAGCATCCAGTTTTTTCGCTAGGTTTTGCTTGATGTTGAACACAGGCAGGTCAAATCTTCGAGTTTTTGTGCCAAAATTTGTACAGACATGCCTTGGAGTACGTCCAACCGGTTCGTGCAAAATGCGGCACATTTTTTCTTCTCGCCTCCGCTTGGAAAGAGCCTACCAGGTAAATATTATTGAAAAATTTGAAGCCCCATCATTGATCGATACAAGTTTCGCTCCTATTATAGAATAGAGACAGCCCGCGGCTGTTAAAAAAAAAAGACCAGGTCACCCTCTTCCATTGGTCATGGGGGCCAGCATGATACCAAATATTCACTTTGACTAGATATTGCGAGCGGCATTCGTGGAGAGAATTTGGGTTTGTTTACTTGAACCAGCCTGTATTTATGCAACGTGTGTGCGCGGACTGTTCGTACTGGTATACCAGGTATATTGTACTCGAGGAGTGAGCGCTAGCGCCGAGATTGCCTCGCTTAACTGCTAGAGAGAAGTTTGTGGTCGGTCGTGAGTTACCGCATGGATGTTGGATTCGATGCATGGTAGTCGTATTGTAGAAAGGAGTGCTACTTGTTTAGATTTGCTTGTCACGGGTCTCTTGTTGTTTTGGTTTGTTTACACGTGACGTGTCTCTTGGGGTGTGCTCACGGGCAATCCGACAAAATGCACAGTGGGGGTCTCTTTATAGTTCCTGTTGAATAGTGCCTAAACCCGGTTTAGTGCCGGTGAAATCGCTTGGCGAACTGGAACCCGCTATACTAGGAGCTGTATTGTTAAGGAATTGGTGGGGTATTAGTCCGTTTGACCACTTGCAAAAGGTTAACCAATAGCTTACCCAAACTAAGCCTTATAACACTCTCCCCCCCTGAAACGGCGGGATAGCAGGTCGGCCGGATATACGGCGGACCTGTCAATATCCAAGCCGTTTCATTTCCTGGGGATACCAGGGAGAGTATTTTTCAAGTTCGACATGGTCAATGGGGAAAGTCTGAAAAAGTTTATTACCTGGTATTGTGGATGGTGGGATTTGAACCCACGACCCAAAAAACCCATGGTCTGTCGACGACGCCATTTGTAGAGGTATTAGTGGGGTATTAGGGTTAGGGTTAGGGTTAGGGTTGAAATAAAGGTAGTATACCCAAAAGTGCCGGAGTACGATACTGCCGGTAGTGTTGTGTGGCACATACCGACCCTACTGTTATACTGTTATAGGGTGCCAGCCCATTGCTTAGGTGCTGTATACATGCGGTATTTTAATTTTGAATAAAAAAAATCTCAAGAGCCCGAGTCATGTGGACAGCAGCGCAGCAAACAAACCCTACAGCACCCTACAGCACCACCGCGTATAGATGGTTTGGATGGTTTATTTTGGCATGGACAAGAGCACCTCTTAATAGAGGCCTGCCGACGAGGGTTAAAAGCGATAAAGTCAATGCATTAGGGTTAAGGTCAGGGTGACGGCTACTAGTACTCTACGGTTATACGGTTGGGATGGCGTTTGACCCAACGCGCAAAACAAATGATATTTGGTCGAGGGGTACGGCTATAGGGCTATTAACCATAGGGTAGGGTTAGCGCCGGGGGGAGCGGGGGGGGGGGGGGGGGGGGCAAGACCAGACTTAGCCTAGTGAACCCAGGCCAGCAAGACGAACTGCTCAACCTGCACCATTTTTTTTCGAAGCAATTCATGCAAATCGACTGTCAACCGAACTAGATTTGTCAGTTTCATAGTTGATGGACACTAGCTTTTGACAAGCACATGATGAAGACAATACAATCTATTACTGCTGTGAGAAGCTTTCGTCGAGCTTATCGCGGGCAGTGAAGCTCGGGCTGTGCAGCCACGACCTACCTGTATACCCGTGGAAAGCGCGTACGCACTTCAGTCCGCGGCTACTTTTCCTCCCTTCCATTCAGCGAACTCGAGGCCTTTCCTTCCTTTCCTTCCTTTCCTTCCTTTCCTTCCCTTCCCCCCGTAGCAAAGCTTGGCGTGCCGAAGTAGAGCAGTGGGCGCGCGCGGGCGGCGTATGAAAACCTTCTCCACGGACGTTTCTGGACGATTAACGATGCGGCGTACTGGTATGATAATGTGCCCCCAAACGAGGCCTTTTCCGAGGTGCGGTTCGCGTTTTTTTTGGCGGTGCGAGTATGCTCACCGGCGGCGCTGCTTTTAGCGACCAGAGAGAGAGACGCCCGTGTCAGTTTTGCAGAGGCCGCTTAACCCGATTAACCCGCTTAACCCGAGGGATGTTGTATCATACTAATATTAATATTAGTTTTATACCGCCGTGGTATCATAGCCAGCCCGGGGCTATGTTATCGAGGGCCAACGCCGCGAAAGTTGATTGCTCTCTTTGTGGCCACACCGCTAGAACTCTAGACTACTCTATACCAAATATACTACCCGTAGTGTAAATATATACCCCTTTGAACTCGTTGACCAGACGGTAGGGTACTATCATATGAATAAACAAGTCGATGCCCACAGGGTGAACAGACTTCCTTCTGGGGGGGGGGTGTTCGAAAATTCGACCGTAGAACCCAAACGCTTCCATATATATGGTGGGTATTAGCTTTGCATGGGCTGATGGTACATAGCAGTAGCTGGCAAGCTTGCTTGCGGCTGCCGCCTTGCATCGGTTTTATTGGCGAGGTCGTGGTATGATGATCCGGGCGCATTTAAGTGTCTTGACAGTAAACTGCGCATTGTGATTGGAGTGTGTGCGCCAGTTGCTTTTCTCGTCGAATGTTGGGGCGAAATTCTGAAATTCCAGTTGGCCGCAATTGTGCTGGTTACGTTCCTTTTTGGCGAGGCTAGACGTTAACTCTGCCTCCGGCGTGTGCGTTATGGACCACGGGTACGGTTCGTGGGGAGCGACGTACGCATGTGGTTTCGGCATGGGTCATTTATAGAAAAGCGATTCTTATGACGAGATAAATGCGCCGTAGCTGTATGATGAATGATACGTCATGTCGCAAAGTGGAGGTTGTGCCGCAGTTAGATTGTCAGATCTCGCTCGGTTGAGTTGGCATGTTATTCAAATAAAGACATATAAATATCATACCTCTGCTGTGAGTTGTATAATTTTGCCGAAACGTGCGTCGCTGAGTGTCGTTGCATATATCGCCGACCTATATCCTTAATCATGTGATGAGGACACACACCCAGTAATACACGCGATGGGAGTATCACGCACAGCTTGCAAAGATGAGTTTCGACAAAATCTTCGATCTCACAGCTGGAGTGAGTGTATTTTTTTTTTTATATTATATCGCTGCGTGGGATACTAAGATCGCAAGTGTGCTATGCTGTGATACGGGGTTTATTTCCTCGCGAAGAATGCAAGGTTTATGACGCCCTTGGGTGATGCTCGGTACCTGGTAGTATATACCAGAGCTTTTTGAAAGACGGTGAACCTGCATACGATTGACCCTTCTGTGCAATGATGCTGCGTGGCTGCGTTTTATGGTTCCTTGTTGCTTGTTTTCGCAGTTCGGCAAAAAACGCTATCCTAACCGTTTCTTCTGTGCCACTGATGGAATCCCGAGGTTTTTGTTTCGAACGTTCGAGAGCTTCCTTCGACGTAAATTGGTGCGATGAAAATAATCCAGGTCCTGTCACTAGAGCCGTTGCAGTTGCTATACCACACAACAACCCAAAAGTTGAGCTTCACACAAGGTGTGTTGGCGTACTGCAGCCATGCACGCGCGCCTAGTTGCGTACTGCAGCCACGCGCGCGCTCATGCACCCTACAGTACGTCATATTATTACGTAGAAAGCGGAGATGACGTAGATTCATGCCCCCAAGAGGTAGGCCATGGAGATCACGTAGATACATGTACCCTAGAGGTCTTGTACACCCCCCCCCCCCCGGCCGCGTGTTGGGTGGCAACTTCGGCATTTACCTCAAACATAATCCTGTCCCGTCTTCATTCACTCCTTTTTTTGAAGACCATGCGTGCCTGTCTTGGCAAGCTTTCGGCCATGGTGAGACACGTACCCTAACCCTATATTGATAGCCCTATATAAACCCTATATAACCCTAAATTGATAGTGTATTGATATATTCATAGTATAGAGATGGGTATAAACTATAGATAGGTATATAGATAACTATATAGTATAGCCCATAGCCCGCAAATATTTCATGGACCCCAATCTTGCGACACCGAGGAGGCATCTCTTCGGACGTCTAGCGTTACGCATGGATTCTTTTTAAGTCAATCACGTGGAGGTCCTAGGAAGAGACTGCTGGTGTTGCCGGAGAGCTTGCCGGGGTACCTTTAGGGTACCACCCACCGGCTCGTGCCGCCCTCTTGTCGGGGCTGAGCCATCTCCGCGCTCGACCTCATTATTTTTATTGACATGGCTGTCTGCTGTGCAGTTGCGCTACTGCAATATAAGTCTGGAAGCGACGTACGGTTGACCCAAGAGGGTCTGTCTGTGTGGCAGCATCGTGCGCGAAGGGTTTAAACCCTGGGGGGGGGCAAAGGAGTGGTGTTACGTTGAGATAGCGTAAAGTGCAGTGTAGTGTATCTTTTCTTTGTTGCTCAAATGAGGTCAGTGAGGCTTGATCGCGGTTTCCGTTTGTACTGCTTGTCGTTTTCTGTCGTTCGTTTCGGTTCTTTGTCTGTTTCGAACTTTTAAAGCGGAGTTTCCGTTTTTATTTTTAGTACTGTCGTGTTGTGTCGTCGTGACTGCCCCGCCCCTTCCTTATAATGCTTACTCCCCTTGCTCAATCCGACGACTTGTTTGCGCTTTTCCGTAACGTGGCATGGTTGCCAAACAGGTCCTCGCGGGCCTATCGGATGTACAGGTCAAGTTCATGAACTCGGCTGGTCCGGACGAGCGCGACAGATTGCTTCTTCAGGTTTGTGCTCCAAAAAAAGCCAAAAAAAGGGGGGGGGGGGCGCGCTCGGGAATATTGCATGCTTTTTGTTGTAATTGTCGTCTGTATCGAAATCTGCGCGTTCACCGTTTTTATTTCTTGGCAGGATCGCTACTAACCAGCAGCAACAGCGTTTCGTGTGCGTTTTGTACCGTGCTGTGTGTCTGCTGCTTAACTGCGATGCTGGAGTTCCAGTTGTTAATGGTGTTTTGCATCTACGGGTATACCCGTCCGGTCCGGTGTAAGCGCTATATAGCACGTTAGCACAGGCGGTGTTACCGAGAAATAAGTTCACCAGTATACCTTGCCAATCCAGTCCAGTCCAGTCCAGTCCAGTCCAATCCAGTCCAATCCGAATTGGCTCGCAGGAAAATGTGTAGGAGGTATGATAGCTGCCATAGGTGCCATAGGTGGCATGTCGTATCTCAGCTTGGCAGGTTCAACATGTACTTCTTTGACTTTTGTCCATACATTGTGCCGGGCATATATATTCCTGTTTCGTATTTTGTGCTTACTTCCTGTGTAATGACAGTCTGTAGCAGTCTGTAGTTTAGTTCACCAGGGATATATAATACCAGGCATATGTATTTTTTTCCGGATAATGTCAATGCTTCCTCCGCTTGGTGCATCCTGGACACGCTTTGTCGACCGCTCCTCGACCCCCGACTTGGTTCGAGGCGCCAGGGTTAGTGAACCTGTCCACCGTCGAAAAGCGATTGCATCTATGAATACATTCACTGTGAATATATTCTTCATGAGGACAGTTTTATTCAACCCTCCGTTGATACAAAAACGCTCCGCCTTCCTTTTTCAGAATTTCCACCCCTGTGATTCTGACCTTTTTAGCAACAATTTGGTGTCGAATTTCTCTTTTTTTTTGTCGCCCGTCCGCGAATGACGATGCCTGTGAACCGTGATCATGATCCTTTCGGCTCCTTCCTGCTCCTTCCTGCTTAGCGAGTTCCTGGCAGCGAGCGACTTTGGGTGACTATCTCCACAACCTGCCTTCGGTCGCCTTGTATTTCGATTGCGACGTTTTGGACGGTCTGTTACCTGGACATGCAGATGTACTTGGATGTACTTCCAAGTATCGTGTTAACGGCAGCGTTGTTTTGTCTTTTTTGTCGCGCCCCGTTTAGTGTTTAACCTGGTGACGTTTATGTACATTATAGGATAACATTAGTACATTATAGGATGCCTCGCAGTGCCTGGGGTATATGCAATGCAGCTATAGTCTACTATAATATACCAGGTACCATGACATATATATACTAGCAGTATACGCTATATTATATTCTATACTAGGGCATTACATTATGCAAGTTAATGTGAGAACAACAACATACCTTGTATTATTTCATATATATAGTATACTGTATGCTATAGACTATCCAGGCTGTTACCGTTTCCCTCACACTAACCCTAACCCTAACCCAAGTGAAATCACCCAAAAAACCTACTCGGTAAGTGCAGCATTACTAATAATGCCGTTCATGACCTTAAGTTCCATTGCCTTTTTTTGGAAATGCTCGATTTTGAACGACTCCTGACAGTGCCTGGAGTACGCGAACGGTGACATGGCGCAGGCGACTAAGGTGTGCAGCACTTTCTGCAACTTCCGATTGTCGCAAGGGTGGGGTCTGGTGCTGTCTCCCGGCGAATTGGAGGGGCCCTTGAGAAGCAGGGTCCACACCTTGACAGAGCAGACCGATAGGTGAGCTCAGCATCCTTAGCCTAGCGTAGCCTAGCCTAGCCTTACCCTACCTTACCCTCCCTTACCCTCTCTTACCCTCCCTTGCCCAACCCTCCCCTCCCCTCCCCTACCTTACCCTACCCTACCCTACCCTACCCTACCCTACCCTACCCTACCCTACCCTACCCTACCCTACTCTAGGATGAGCGGGAAGCGCAATGGAAGGGGCAGATTAGTAGGGTTAGGGCTCTCGTTCTCGTTTTGTAGCTACCTGGTGTTCTTTTCTGGGGCTCCTTTTGATCTTCATCACTACGGTTACCCTCCTGCTTGGGTATACAAGTATTGCTACGATTATGCTTCTTCTCCCGACTACTAGGAGTAAGCGCTTTTCGATTGCACACACTTTTCGGGGAGAAACGCTTGCTTTCTATTTGACTAGGATTATTTTTGGGCCCTACTGATGTATTGGAACTTAGGGTTAGCCTGCTTGGAATTTCATGACCACTAGGATCTTTTTTTTCCCGTCGTTTTTAAAGTAAGAGGAAGTTTGCTTTGTTGGAAAGGCTGTACCACCGTCGTATATAAAGGGGCGATACTTTTCTTTGGGGAAGGGGAGGAAAAGTTTGTGTCGATCGGGGCTGCACAACTGAGGACCTTGATACAATGGATGCAATCCCATCTGTTGTTTGCAATTCCACATGAGCTGTTAAGTGTTTGCAGTATCACTCGTCGAACGCCTTTTAATAGCCCATAGGATCGTTTGTTTTGTTGCGCGTGTGGTGCTGGAATTATACAGCTGTACTTTTTTATGGGAGCGTGTTCTGGGCGCGGGTTTTTCATGAAGCCCCTCATATGGCGTGTGCCCCAGTCATGCAGTATCGTACGAGTAGCAGTAGCAGTAGCGGTGACGAGTGACGAGTGACAAGGCGCCTCGGCGCCGAGGAAGTGTTGAGGAAGTGACCGATGTCATCGGAATACATTATTAGAGTCATTCTGCTACATTGTTGGTTGTACATTGGTTGTACATTGGTCGACGCAATAGCCTAGGCTACGATGGAGGTATGAGTTTTTCGCTGAACCATTTAGGGAACGACGGGGCTCCTTGAAACATCGAAATTACGTGGGTTTTGTTTTTTGCAATTTGGATTTTTGTTGTATACGATACGTACAGTAGGCCATGGGAGGCTTTCTTTACCGGGTTGCACGTCGAGTTTACTCGAAATCGTTTTTTCGGCGAGGCATAAATGTCCTGATACAGTAAACCTCACCAAAATGAAGGTGCACGCCGCTATTCTATATCTAGCGCGGCTCATCCTATGGCCCCTATGGCGATGGGATTATTCGGATTATTTTTGCGCTTTCAATTCTTGGTAAAAGTCACTTGCGTGTTCGGGGTGTTCTGAGTCATACAGGAGGTGTTTTAAGGTGTTTTGAGTCATACAGGAGGTGTTTCAAGGTGTTTAAAGGTGGTTTTAGTCATACAGGAGGTGTGTTTGAGGTGTTTTGTTTTAATATGTTTTTAGGTGTGTTTGAGGTGTGCTTGAGATGCTTCTGAGACGAGATGTTTTCGAGTGTGATGTCTTCGAGTGCGATGTTTGAGTGGTATCATACAGCTCCTTCACTGAGAAACAACGGTCACAACAACAACGACGACGACAACAACAACAGCAAAAACAAAATATTCTTATGCACCCGTAGCTAACCCTAACCCTACCTACCGTATACAATGTGTCAGGCGTGTTAGGCACCAATCATGCCACATCTATGGTAGCATGACCATCACCACCACCACCAGCACCACCACCACCACCACCACGATCACGTTGGGACAGAGGAGCTTCATTGCACTATTGCACTATTAATAGCAATAATACTTGGATGCAACGTCTGGGTTACCAAGAAAACGCTGGGCGCTCGTGAAAGTTGAAAGTTGATTTTTTCGTATGCGATGCGGCTTCTGGCCTTGTTTTGATATGCTATCCGGGCTCTATCGTTGTCTGTTAAATGCTGTTAGATGGTATGATGTCCAGGCTATGGTATGATGTCCAGGCTATGGTATGATGTCCAGGCTATGGTATGATGTCCAGGCTATGGTATGATGTCCAGGCTATGGTATGATGTCCAGGCTATGGTATGATGTCCAGGCTATGGTATGATGTCCAGGCTGTCTCGAACGTTGGGTTTTGGATGCGCTATCAAGGCTCTCGAATTGTTTTTTGGATGCTACTGCAGCGCCCTGGCTAACGTTTTTTTAATGCTAATGCGGTGCTGTTGTCACGGCGACCCCTTCGTTTCTGCATGTGCTTTGTCATTTGAAAACCTTGCATTCATTTATATACGTAATGCATTATACCACATATGCCCAGCAATTTGTGAGTGCGAGATGGGAAAGGGAACGATACACACGTTGTGGTTGCAGAGGGCAGTTGTGTGACGTCCAGCTATCCACCGATACAATACCCTGCCTGCAGTGGGTTGGTTTCTCGCAGAAACTTTTAGAGCTTCTCGCAATCGCCCCTCGAATTATTTTGGTCATGGAAATTATTTTGCCACTATGCTTGCTTGCAATCGGTTTTTCGTACCATACAATTCTGTCGCCTCTCGGTTTCACTCTTCGTCGAAATGAGTTTGCTTGTCGAATGTTTTTTACTAACGATTCCCCCTCCCGGTTGCGCTTGTCGGATTGTTTTGCTCGTCTTTTGTTTTGTGTGGTGTTGCTGCCTGTGGAATTGTTTTCGGTCGGATCCTGGAATTCCAGAATGGGACGAGCCATCCTGACGTTCTCTCCCGGAAAATTGGACATGAGAAAAGCATCACCCGAGGCTTACCACAAGATGCTGTGCTACGTTCTGCAAGAGGTGCGTACAGAGTACTCCATAGACTACCCTCCCAACCTAGGCTTGTTATTGCACGAAGTAGAATGGTCGTGTTCCACACTTCTACACTAGAAGCAGTATCTTTAGTTCTGCAAACGGTACATCATTACCGGCTCCATTAGAAAGAAACTGGAGTAGATACTGACCCAGGCTAGGTTTCCTATTTTATGCATGGCGTTTTATTTGCTTACAACCCGCTCCCGAACTTATTATTTCGCTTTCTGGAAGGCCAAATTTCTTAGTTAAGGACGGGTTTTTTCCATACTAATTACGACTGTAGCGTAACCACTGACAGTTTCCTATTTTCCCGGAAATCCCAGGGAAACTGCCTTGTATGACTGTTTCTTATGGGAGGGCCGGTAATGTATCTCTAATAGGATGAAGGATCAGCACGGAGACATTAATACACATATGTACGCATATTTTCCTCATTCTGTCTAATACTAAATTCGCGCTTTTCCTTTCTCCTTGTCCCTCCCTTGGCGTAGGTCATCAGATCATCACTAATAGTGACCAACATCACTATTAATAACCAACATCACTGAGCAGGCTCTTCTTCCCCCTCCCCAACTACTACGGTATAGTGACTCTCTATTTTTTCGCGAAAAGACACTAACCCTTTCTTCCCTCGTCGACTCGCATCGGATTGCTGCTAATCTATCAGTAATGATATACCAGGTATATTATAAAAATTAAAATACACGCCAGCCGTGAGATCGAATATTTTCTCGAAACTCATCTTTGCAAGCTGTGTGTGATACTCCGATCGCGCGTAATACATATATATAAAAAATAGATGTGCTGGGCGCCGGTGGGTGTACAACACCTTGTTCATGTGAGGGAACAAGAACACGCATTGTAACTTTCAACAATGCTGCTACTGCTGCTGCTGCCGCTGCTGTTTTTTTTGTTCTGTTCAGATTTTGAAGAAGCAGGACTTCCAGAAAAAAGGGATCGTGCTATTGGTCGATGCTAGGGGTGTGGGCTTCGGGCTCCTGAGGCATTTCGTATGTAAGTAATGTTTTGTTGCTGTTGGTGATATCATATTTTACCGTATTATACGACGTATGGTCGTTTTGTTGCTGTTATGATGGGATGTGATGTGATCTCGTTGGCTTGAATACACTATTTGTGCCCCGTCCATCATTGGTTATTCATATGTACAATGCTGCTGTTCTCATTAGTTCTCATAATACACGTACAGAGTATGCAGACATCATTGGTTATTCATATATACAAAGCTGCTGTTCTCATAAGTTCTCATAATACACGTACAGAGTATGCAGGCATTCATATATCAGTACATAGAATGATGCTGTATCGACTTCGGTGAGCGCTGTTTAGAAGGAATTAGCAATAAAAGAAGGGATGTCGTACCCCATTACGAAGTACGCTGTGTTACGTGTTGTTGTTGTTGTTGTTGTTGAGATTTTTCCCTGGCGCGGTACAATACAGAGTAGACCGCGATTCTATTCAATGTGTGCTGCTGACCAAAGCTTTGATATGAATGTCGCACCATTTGAAAGTCAAGTGTACGATTAATACTCGTACAGCAATGCTAAAATATATCATTGACGTGCCCGAAACAGGCCGCCCCTTACCTCCTCCCATGGGTATACTGTATATTGATATAATACTGGTAGCATTTTCGGTTAGTTAGATGCCCTAGATAGACGGCGAATGCCACTGAGAGAATTATTAGTACGCCAGCTGTTCGAGGTACTAGTTGGAGGTACGAGTACTAGTTGGAGGTTCGAGGCAACGTCTTCACCAAGGTGGCTGGTTGTATCAAGTATGCCCCCTCACTCAGGCGCTGATCACTTTTTCGTCCCTCCCTCTCTCCCTCGCGACGTGTCCCTTGCTCTGCCTTGCCGTGTTTTGCTGCACCTTTAGTGGCAGATTACAAGCGGGGATTGGGGATGCTTAGCGGGGCGTTCCCCGCGAAACTAAAGGCCATCCGCATCCTACACCCAAACCGCGCCCTCGCTTTGGCTTTGTCCATCGCTCTTCCACTGCTTTCGGCGAAGATGAGAGCCAGGCAAGTGACTAGACAGAACATTCCGACATGAGGAGAAGTTATGACACATGAGGCATGATGCGAACGACCACACCTAGGTCCTGTCGTGGGGCGCCCCCCGTGTTCTTTTTCGCCTATTGCTGCATCTATCTAATCTTAGCCCTAATCTTAACCCTAACCCAGCCCGTGTTTTGAGTGTTTTGAGTGTTTTGAGTGTTTTGAGCGTTTTGATTGTTTGGAGTGTTTGGAGTGTTTGAGAGATGCGCCTTTAGACGTTATACCGCGACCGAAGGCCATTTGCATCATACCTGGTATCACACGTTTATTGGTCGCGTTTATTGTATGCAAGGGTATGGTTTCAATATGAAGAGTTAGTTACATTCTCCAGAAAGATGAGGAAAATTTGCGTATACGTATTTGTACCCAAATTGTCCTTGATTGTCCTTACGTTGCCTTTTAGAATTGCGTATCATATTCCACGCTACTTCCACGCTATTTCCACGCTATTTCCAAGTCATTTGTCCTAAAAACACGAGAGCAGTACTTGTACAGCAGTTAGGGTACTCGTAACATGATCGAGTATTAACGACTAACAGCAGTTCCGCGCATATGGCCCCTATGTTTCCGGCACGTAGTCCTTGTAATGCTCAGTAATGCTGGACGTTCCGGTCCTTAAATTTGCTGCCAAAAGTGGTATACCTGGTACAGTACATGGCAGATAGTATATGCCAGATAGTATATGCCAGGTAAATAAGTAGGATTGAGGCATTGCCCAGCATGGGGCTGTTTTTTTTGTGGCCGAGAGAGCCTCCCTATGCATGTATGTCCTAACACTAGGTCGGGCGGCGCATTTGGGCGGGTCATCTAGGGCGTTATGGTTTCTACGGGACTGACTGTCGCATTCCAACTACAGCAGTACTCGCAGTTCCAAGTTCCAACCGGAACGGTGTGGTACACCGCAATACGGTAACACCGTACCGTTCAATACGGTAACACCATACCGTGCTAACACCATACTGCTATACCGTAGCTCAGTACACACCAGCCACAGCAGCCCGGACGTGCTGTTGTTTCCCCTTTTTGTGTAAGGGGCTTTTATAACAGGTGGCTTCTCGCATGATTCATGGCGTGCCGGTTCTATGCACCACGAACCTCTCTTGTTGATGCGTTGTTTAATTAAAAATAGTACCTGCTATTAGTACGTGACATTAATTGTATGTGACATATGACCTTTGATCTGAGTTACGAAAAGGAAAAGGAAAAGGGAGAGAAAGAACTGGAGAAAAAAACAAACTCCTAAAGATAATAAGTTGGATGCGAGAAAAAAAGAACAAAAAAACTATGATATGATACGGCCATGGTGCTTGAGCCCTTCCCTTTCGCCCGTAGCAACAAGAGTCCCAACACTAATATCATGTAGCTTGCACCCATCAATGGGTGGGAGGTTCAACAGAGGTTGCGGTTCAGCCGAGGTACACTAACTGTAAGTTGTTTACACCGAAAAACGGGTGTGCAGTTCTAAGAGAGTTTCTACGGTTCGGCCCAGCTACACTAATTCCAAGTAATTTGTACCGAAAATCTGGTGTTGAGTTCTAGAGGGGCTTTTTCGGTTCAGCCCAGCTACACTTATTCCAAGTAATTTGCACGTAAAATCGGGTGTGCAGTTCTAAGGATTTTCTGCGGTTCAGCCCAGCTATACGCGTATTGTTTCCAAGTAATGTGGCGTACCCAACGCGGGTCTACGATTGAGCCCAGCCACGCTAATTCCACGTAATTTGTCTATGAACCAGGTGTTGAGTCTGACTACACCATATTTTAATGCGGTTCAGAGCAGCCGCTGACATACTGACTCTAATCATTCCTTTCTCCCGATGCGATCTTTATCGATTTATAGAGGGCGAACGTCCTAAATTGACCCCCCCAACCCCCCCTCATGATATTCCCCCCCTAATATATAGATATATATAGATATATATAAAGATAAAATAGTTGGACTCGGTTGGCACTAACGCTGTAAAACATGCCAATCACTGCGTGAGCTAGACAACCAGGGTACCGTTTTTTTTTTGCTTTTTTCCTGGCGGTCACCAGGATGGTTGTCGAGTTAGATAATAGTGTACATCATATTGCGCGGGGTGAAGAACCCTAACTCCGCACAAGGGGAATGATAGCCCTACGTAGTGTGAATATGGTAAGGCACCCACGAGGCACTTACATAGTAATACCCATTGCTGTCTGTGGAGTGACCACACCAGAAAACAAAGTAACTCATTGGCGCTGTCATCCGTATAAGCAAGAAAGTAGGCACCAGGTGCCGAAGTCCGTCTTACGAGCGGTTCTCAAGGATGCAGTTCACCCTTCATGCCCTTCATGCGACTCGCCGAACACCTCACGGCGCTTCGCGCTTGGTGCAAGCAATGTCTGCCTGGTTGGTGAAAACCTGATGTGCTCCGTCCCGGCATAGTAGGGATGCGAGGGCTTATGGTCGTACGACTACGACCATGCACAAACTGAGTACCCCCCCCCCCCCTCATGACTATTGATGGTTCATTGCCATCGTCTAGCCCATGGTCATAGGCCGGGGGGGGGGGGCTTACACAACTGTAGTATCTCTGGAGTGGCAGAATAGCTCAAATCAGGAAATATCTTACATAGTATCATATTACGTCAGGTGCACAGCAGTAGTACTGAAGAGGCAAACCGTACGTCTCAGACAAGAACACTATTAATACATTGTACATCGTAATGAAAATGCAACGCACAATTAATTTATTTTTAGTGTTAATCCATTAATAGTGTTAATACATTAGTAGATTCATAGTATTGCTCATCAACGTTGGCACACCGAGCACTGAATGTGTGTTCTTCTCGTAAAAACATTATTTCTACCCCTGTAATATATCGTTGCCATCCTTTACTTGACCAGAACAGTTAGTGTCCGTGCCGATTCTTGATCGAAGAGAGATAAGGTTTACTCCCTGCGAGACAGATGTACCTGGGGGGGGCATATAAAATACAACAATGAATAATTAGGAGATTTTGGCCATGCAATGATTGGCTCAGAGGTTGCATCATAATACGCCACGTAAGAGCTGTTGGGATATACGAGGTCTATCCTACGTTGATGGAGGTTAGCAAAGAGGGTGGTTAATGGTGGTTGATGGTGGTTAATGGTGGTTGATGGTGACTGATGGCGGTAATGAATAGTGATGGTAGTGATGGTAGTGATGGTAGTGATGGTAGTGATGGTAGTGATGGTAGTGATGGTGTCCCGGTAAATAATAGTGACGTCTAGGTCGTGATGTCACCAAGTTGAAACTATTTCGACTACGTGTCGCTAGTATATACCGGTATGTCACGAGGTTTCCTCACTATTGATTAACGCAACGTGTTCCTCTTCTTTGTGTCGGCAGGTTTCCTGTTTTTCTTCGCGCAACTCGTCCATCCTTGTTCGTTATGCCATAAAACCATTTTATATTTGTAGCACCAGGTGTCCTTGGGTCGCCACCAAGTTTCCCTGACAACAATCCTCGCAAATGGGTCCGTTTGTCGCCAACGTATTTGACGTCACCACAAGTCCCCCTGAAATATATTCGCATGACGCGTTCCTTGTTGTGTCTGTTCTACTTGCGCAACTATCTTCCTTGTTCTATTCTCACAACTGCCCTCGTTCTTCCTTCGGTCAACAAACTCCCATGAAACTGACTATTTTTGGCAATATGCACTTTTCCTTGTTCGGCGTACTTTGCAGGGTAGAAATTGTGGCGGGAGAGCGGGCCCTCGACGGTAGCTTCTCAAGAAACCTGGCAGATTGTTCGGCATTACCGATGGAGCTTAGCATTGGGGGTACCTGGACGGGGTCTCAGTTTTTCTGGGAAAGATGGGTTGCGGAAAGGCTAGCGAGGTCTAAGTGATGTTTGACACCAAACGGGTCCTTATGTCTGATGTTGGCCAGTAGCTGCGCTAACCGGAGAATCTACCCTGCCGTAGCTTGTTGTATGTGTCGGTTGGTGCAGTTGCTGCAGTAGGCTACCGTCGGCTACAGCAGTAGAGCACGGTAGGCTTTACTGTTAGTTCTATTGGGACGGATGGATGGCAGAAAGGCTGGCGAGGTCGAAATGACGTGTGATGGACAGGTTCTTCCATTTACTTGATGTTTCTATAGCCAGTAGCGGCGCTACAAACACAATCTTCCCTAGAGGCTACTCCAGACTACAGCAGGCTACTGCCAATTACCGTAGGCTACTGCAGCCTGCAGGGAGATACTGTACTTGGCCACAGCAGGATGCTGTAGGTTCTTTTGGTAAAAGTGTGTGGCAGAAAGGCTAGCGAGGCCGAAGTGGCGTGTTATCGACAGGCCATCATGCCTAATGTTCCCTTGGCCAGTAAGTAGCCGCGCTACTTGAAAGCAGTAGGCTATTGGGAGTTTTTTTGGTACAGTAGGGTGCTGCAGGGTAGATTCTGTCACTGCATGATTTTTGGGGACAGATGGGTGGCAGAAGAAAAAGACTGGCGAGGTCGAAGTGACGTGTGCGTGTTGAGGTCCCCTTGGCCAGTAGCTGGTTGCAGTAGGCGATTTTACGTTACAGTAGGCTACTGCAAGTTATTTTTTGGCACATGGGTGGCAGAAGGGCTAGCTAGGTCGAAGTTACGGCGATCGACAGGTTGACCCCTTAGCTCGTGTCCGCGGTAACGAAGAATGTACCCGACGTGTCCTGCAGGACGTTGCAGTAGGTTGTAGCAGGATACTGCTACAGTAGCGTGCAGTAGAATGCTGTAGGCTACAATTGCTGTAGGCTATGGTAGGCTACTGTAGCAAGCTACTCCACGGCAAGTCGTCTACAGTAGGCTACGATAGCAATATGCTGTACGGTAGGTCATCTGCTGTAGGCTACTGAGCAAGCCACTGTACGGTAGATCGTGTACCGTAGGATACAGTATACTGCAATCACAGTAGGCTACTGCGAGCTACTGCACGGAAAATTGTCTACTGTCAGGCACAGCAGGCTACTGTAGCAATCTACTGCTGTATGGTAGGTCGAAGGACGGGTCGACCTCGGCTCTTCGCGAGGTTGACTCACGCATAGATATTATAATGGTTTTCTCGGAGCCTTCCTCTGGAAACTGATCATTTTACGGCGGGGAAAAAAAGGTTTGCCGGATGTTTGGATGTTTTCGGTGCTTCCGTAGGTCTTGGGTATGACTTAGGTATGACTTAGGTATGACGTAGGTATGATACAATAGGGGAAAGAGTCCGGAGGCTCCTTCTTTCTTTCACGCGACCCCCCCCCACCAATAAACTACACACTCTTCCCCTCCCTTACGGGAAAATATTGGCATTAATAGATAGGTTCGCGAAAACTCGCAATAGCGGTATTCAGGTATTTTGTTCATACGGTAAGTAAGGGTATTGTTCTTGCCTCGGTGCCTAGGTGTGGGTTCTCATGACGCTGCGAAAAAAAACTTTTCGCGTTTTTACTAGGGACTGGTTGCTGCGGACTACAGTAGACAAGGTCTACAGACAGTAGACAGCGGGTCGCACCACCAAACAGGACCCTTAGGTTTGTTTTTCTTTTTTTAGCGGGAAATCGTCCCCCTATATAGGTTTCGTGTGTACACGTTTTTTTTTTGCGGGAAGTCGTCCCCCTTTGGGGTCGTTACCTTTTTGTTTCGGCGGGCATCATCCCGTATCAATTGTTGAAATTCCGCGCGAAAAAATGGAGTCAAGGCCGATATACCTACCTGGTGGCCTTATTTTCCGACAGCGTCTGATATATATATATTTGCTTGTACTCCGCTAGCAGCGGGGCGGTCGGGTAATATTTGGTGAGTCTGTTTTGTTTGGATGCTTCTCCGCCGCTATTTTTGTGATTTTGGTATTAATATTGTAGTAGTTGGAAAGGGGTGTGGAGCGTGCTGCCATCGCTGCGGTTATTAGGCGATGGCTGCATCTCTGCGCATAGTATCTATATACTGTAGTATCTATAGAGGTACGGCACGGTACGTGCAGGCGACGGGTGCAGCTCAACACATGCGGTAGGTAGTATCAGTAGAGCTGGCCCAAGTCGGTTTCTCGAAGCGTGTACGTATATAGTGGCCGGGATTGGGTCGCGTGTGGGAAACTTTAGAGTTCCAGTACTGTACTAGATACGGTACACTACAGCAGTACACTACAGCAGTATCGCGTTTGGGACTTGACCGAAGAAAATAATAGGTCCGAAAAAAGGGAAACTACGTGATACAGCCTCTCGAGCACACGCAGAAAAAAAAGCGCGGAAAAAACAGTGACGAACACACACGTGTCCGCACGAGACAGCCCGTTCTGCTGGCGCAAGGGATGGCATCATGTGTGTCCGAGCAGTGTTCGAAGAGCGAAGGGCTAACGGGTCGAGATAGATGCACGACACGCGCGCATTGCAGGATGGATGCTGATGATAGTTGCAATGCTAACGCAATGGTTGACACGCTCTCGCTAGAAGGTTGAGAAGACCGAACTTGTCAGTTTTTTATATGCTAGCGCTGTTGTACATGTGCAACAGCAGTACTCTGGAGCAGGTAGGTTGCTCTGTGCTGCACTTCGGGCCCGAAGGGGGTACTACTAGTCTACATAACGCGAAATCGCGTAATAATCACGTAACAATGACGTACTAATCAGGTAATGATCACGGTCGTACGAATAACCTTCGAACTTTTGTCGCGTTTTTTTTTGTTTCAGGGATTGCGTTGGTCGTATGACAGCTGCTCAGCAGTAGTGGTCCCTCTATGGTACCGGTTTCTTCGTGGTGCCGGTTGCCCGCTGTAGTGCCGGTGAAATCGCCTGGCACATATGGGAACAACCACTAGTAGTGGCAATGTGCGGAGTTGTAGTGCCGGTTGCCGCTACGTATAGTGGCGGTGTTTCCCTTTATTTCAAACAAATGTAATAGCGCATACCGGCACTACTGTAGTATTTATAGGAACCACCACCACTGTTCGAGTCTACGAGGTACATCTTTTTGCGGGGGAATGCTGCGTGCTTTTCTGGTCCGTTTTCACGGCTGGTTTCGCCCTTTCTTTGTCACGCAGACACGTCCACAGAGAGCCAAATCCTGCCGGCATCAAAAACAAAATATACCTAGTATTTAATAAACATACTGTAACGACGTCAGCTTTGAGTTCGACGACTTAGGGTCGATATTGTACTCATCTTTGCAAGCTGCGTACTAAATCGATCGTCCGTCTTATGATATTATTTACTCCTCGACTGCCCTCGAGTTGAACAAAAAATGCGCCCACTTTTCGGGGACAAAATATCTACTTGGAGTTAAGAGTGGGTTCGTTTTCAAGGTAATCAAGCTATGATTTAACAATAGTGTACAACATAGTTATAGTTGTAGAACAGGGCCAAGGCCTGTTCTCGTCATGGGTTTGTTGAAATGAAAAAAATTGAATGAGATTGATAACCAAGGACGGATGCTGATAAAAAGCTTACAAGAAAAATATTATAAAAATAAAATACACTCCAGCTGTGAGATCGAAGATTTTGTCGAAACTCATCTTTGCAAGCTGTGTGTTAAGATACGGCCTCGAAAGACCTGTAATTATCCGAATTTGAGATCACTTGGATGAGTTTCGTATGATAAGGTTGGCGTTTTATATTCGGTAAAGTTGGGAAGTAGATCGGAGGCACGTGCCTCCGATCTCAGAAGCTATCCCGGGCTCTGGTGGAAACGAATAAAGCTACATCTCTACGAAGGAAACGAAAGTGAGTACTCTCCGAGGACCTGCTCAATTGGCAGACCTGCAGGGGGCAATCTGTGTCCCCCCCCTTAATTTGACATGTGGCGTCGACGGCAGGACGAAAAAAATTAAATGTGATCCGAAGAGCAGTCAGTGTCATCCGCACGTACTCGGAAGGTGTCGTCTGTGTGGTGCGTGCCCAGCGACCAACAGGAGGGAACAAAATCCGAGACGAAGGCGGGCGAATTGTCGCGGCGGGCCCAGACCGCTCCGACCGAAAGGTCTTCCGCCTTGAACGACACTAATCGCTCTGACGTTAGGAGGGCCGTGGCCGCTACCATTACCATGTCACCGATAATCGGGTTTTGGGCGAGCTGACGTTGTCCCACCACGCCACAGCAGGCGTAGCGGCTTATGCCGTCGACCCCGCACCATCGAACGGTGCTTTCCACCTTCGCTATGATGGCACAACAGGTGCCACTTTGAGTAGATGAACACGCCGTCCTTCCGCCTCGAGGCCTTGCGCTGCCTCACCACCACGGCGGGCATCACTTTCTTACGAAGCTCAGGCTTTCCCTTCCTCACCGTGACCATCACCATGTCACCGACACCGGCGGACGGCAGACGGTTCAGGCGACCCTTGATCCCGCACACCGAGATAATGTACAGGTTCTTGGCGCCGCTGTTGTCGCAGCAGTTCATCACCGCGGCACACGGCAGGTTTTTGATGGGTGACTTTTGCCTTGTTGTAGGGTCTGCGTTTCTTTCAACTGCTTTTCTTCGCGTGTTCCTGGCTCCATACGACGTAGCCAGACGGTTAGAGGTGTGGGAGTGGGTTTTGAGAGCCGCATCTTCGACTCATGGTCTAGTTCGTAGAACCGGAGTCTCCCATATTTCTGCATATATATGCGACTCATCAGGGTGGGCTAGTGTTAATATACGGCCTCGAAAGACCTGCGATTATCCGAATATGATATCATTTGGATGGGTTTCGTATGATAAGGTTGGCGTTTTATATGCGGAAAAGTTAGGAAGTAGATCGGAGGCACGTGCCTGCGATCTTAGAAGCTATTCCGGGCTCTGGTGGAAACGAATAAAGCTACATCTCTATGAAGGAAACGAAGGTGAGTACTCTGCGACAAATATGTTCATCGACGCCGAGCTGTCGAGCTGTCGAGCTGTCTAGACTATCTGTCAAGGGGATTCTGGCTGTCGAGACAATATGTCCCATATCCCCGGGTGGGATAACGCCTCTTTATCTGTGTGGAAACCCCTGACATATTATATTTGTGTGTAGAGTACAGATGCACAACGTGCAACGCACAACGCACAACGCACAGCAGCACAGCAGCACAACGCACAGTAGACCGCTCGCATACGCCGGAATGTGGTATTATACTATCATACGTGTGGAATATGAAATCTCCCGTGCTTTCTTGTGGCCGTGGGGCCGGCGACGACCCAGCGACAGGCAAATCTAAACCATACAAAGACTTTTGATTTCTGGCATTTCGTGCAGCAGCTATATTTTGTCGATGATCGAGATGCTTGATGCTTGACACACAAACATGCAATAGAACAACCAACCTAGATGCAGGGAGACAAAATGAGGGAAGAGACGTCAGCAGTCAAAAAGAGGAGCCGATTTTTTACAGTTACTGTAGTAGTTCTCTGCACAAACAATCAATCTGCGTCGGACTTTGTACTATGGATACTCCAGATTCCAGCTGATATTTTTTTGCGCTATCGTACACGATGCTGCCTCCCACCTCCCACTGGCTACATCTCGTGCCATCTTGCGTATCTTCGCGAACTCTTGAACCTTTGCTTCTAAGATTCAATTGCATCAGATTCATCGCTCTGGGACATTGCATGCGGAAAAACCTGCGTGACTGAATGAGGCGTGAAGCGTTAGAGCGGAAAAAAAAATGACGGCGGTTTCAGTGATATTTTAAGGCGTTTTCCAAAATAGGGGACACGAACGAATCATCCCCTGGTTTCAAGTTGTCTAGGCTGTCTGTGTAGGCGTTTGGCGATAGACAATCTGTCTAGGGGTCCAAAGTCTGTCGATCAACATCTTTGCTCTCCGAGGACCTGCTCAATTGGCAGACCTGCAGGGGGCACTCTGTCCCCCCCCCTTAATTTAATTGTGTCTGATACTCCGATCGCGCGTATTACGGGTTGTGTGTCCTCATTAAGGACATAGGTCGGCGACTCCCCTTGTAACTACAGTGTAGCTTGTACCAGGGTCAACAGGGTGCTGTTAGTCAGTCTGTACGCGGAAGCTATAAAACCCGTTTTTGAGGGGGACAAAATCTGACAGCTGTGGAAGGAAATGCATCAGTTTATCAAGTGTATCCGAGGGCGCACAAGGAAAGTTATCCCGCCCCCCCCCCCCCCCCCCCCCCCCCCCCCCCGCCCTCCCCCCCCCCCCCCAAAGGCCCAAAAAAACATTTTTTCATTTTTTTTTCATTTTTTTATTTCGTTCCCTTGCTTGGTGGTTCGTTTCTTGGCCGTGCCCACGTGGATGGTTTACTGCACACTCTTGCGTTAACAAAGAGGCTTGGCAAGCAAGCCAACATTGCAAGAGCAAGGGATTTCAAACTGCACTTCAGGTTGTTTTTTAGGTAGGTAAATCCTTGCGTCAATGCAAGGTGGTCACTGCAGTCAGAAATAATCAACGGTGGGCAAGCGCCGCGCTTGGGCACGAAACCCTGTAAGCCTTCGTGCCCTTGATGTCCAAAGACGGCGCGCACGTGCCTCCTGGTTGGTCCACCATTCCCGCACAGCCTGGGCTCAAGATGCCGCGGGAGGCAGTTGGCACCGCGTGGAGAGACACGCTATTTAGGTTTATCTGAGCCTCCCACGACACCCCCTGGTTGCCAATACCATGGAGAGTTGATGGGTAGTGTTGGAGAACAAGCTCCCGGACAGCCGGACGTAATTCCGCGCAGTACATAGGAGCGTGGACAAGCGTCCTATCGGCGGGACCACTCCCGTCTGCAGCGTCGGAGAAAACACCATCCATATCAATGCCCGCGCCCTCACAATCCTCAAGCCCGTTCACAACTCCCGTCGCAACCACGTCAGCGAAACTGCCCGCGCGCACAATACCCTTACCCTTGCTCACAACTCCTGTTACAACCACGTCGGCGTCACTGCCCGCGCCCGCCCCACCCTCACCCCTGCTCACAACTCCCGTCGCCACCACGTCAGCGTCACCGCTTGCGCCCCCGCCGCTACTACTGTCCATCAACACCGGCGACTCCTTCGCGCCGTCCGTGGCGCTCTTCGATTTGACAAAGTCCAGCAATGTGCGCCCGCTCCCCACCGCCGCCGCGGCACCAGCACCCCTGTCGACACACGTTGGTCGACATGCAACTTGCGACATAAGCAATAGCAATTGATCAGCTGTGGAAAGAAGATACGAATTTGCTCCTGCTTTTCACATACACACATCGACAAGGCCTGCAGCCTTATACACTGCGCGACTAAAATACGTCCAGCGTGGCAGTTCCCAAAGTGCTGAACACCCGCGAACGACCTCCCGTAAAAATTGTGAAGCAGTGTATTAACAACCAGGTATATTTCACAAACACCATATCATAAATGAAACATAGATTTAATGTACCACGCAGCTTGCAAAGTTGAGTTTCAACCATTCAATCGGTCGTACTCACAGCTGACGTTTTTCATTTTTTTATTGAAACTGCTTGTGCTAGCGAATGCACAAAACTGCTGTCCTCACAAGTCCTCACTTGTGTTGAAGCGACTGCTCGTGAGTCTCCACGTGGGTCCGACTCAGTTCCGCTATATTGTGTCCGAAATCGCGCTTGCAATTCTTGCACACCCAGTTGCCGCTGCTAGCCTTCGCGGCGATTTTTCCGATAGGCAAAAGTGCTCTGCTCGCATGCCAAAGGCGTGCAGGGACCAACAGGGACGCGGAGTAACTTAGTTGGTTCGCATTTCGTGCGCGTTTTTTTTGGGCGATTTTGATCATGCGGCTACGGCTTCTGGTATTGCTGCTCTGCTGCTGCTGCTGCTGCTACTGCGGCCAAGGCTAGGCTTCTGCTACTGCTGATGTTGTCAGTTATTGGGGAGAGGCAGCACGACGCACACGCTGCTCGATGGTGAGCATTTTCACATATGATAAACCAGAGTTTTGTTTATCCAGTGCTTGCCGCTGCTGCTGCTGCTGCGAGGTACCAGGTGCACGATACCCTCCAATATCACACTATAGCCCTCATGCCTCTCCACTCACTCTTTGTGCTGTGCCAAACACTCATGCTCAATGGCCTGGCCCTCGTCTATTCCTGAACCGTCACCGAAGTTGGCCCCGCAGCAGCAGATGAAGTCCTCGCCATTGGCTGGTTTTCCGCAGATACTTTGTAGCCAAGCTGTCTTGTCGAAGGAGGGTTGTAGCAGGGGTCCCTTCACCGTGGAGGCCGTGCTCATTGTGACCGCTCTCTCCTGCTCTCTCCCTTTTTCTCCGTTGCTCTGCGCTGTGCGTAGCTGATAAGCCGGCTGCTGCTGCGCGACTAGGGGGCTGCGTGTCTGCTCTATAGTACTCGCCCTGCCCCTTTATTATATAGGATTCAGTATGGGGGTTGTTTCCATAGGAAATTATGTGGCGTCATGAGGGGGGGATGGGGTCTTCGTACCGTCCCCCCCCTCTGGAAGGGCGAAAAAAAAGTTTTGGTACGTGGGTGTCGAAAAAAAAAAAATGTGCGCCCTTGGTGTATCCTGTAAGTCGAATAACCGGTGAGGGGCAGAGTTTTTAAGGACGTCGGAGCGGGGGGGGGGGGGCGAAACAATCATGTCGCATAGATTCAAGGGTTTGCTGTACGCGTGGTGCTAGGTCTAGGCGATATTTCGGGTGGTGGGGAAGGAGGGGGCGTTGGGGGGGAGGGGGGAATTGCAGCAGCGGCATGGATGGCTCCAGAAAGATAATGAGGTGATAACAAGTGCGTGGAAGTGTTTATTACTCTGGCAGATTTCGATGTTAGGTGGGGCGTTTGAGCAAGAGAGAAAGAAGGGGAAGAGGAAGGGGGGGGGGTTTCGAGAGGTTTAGGTCACGTATAATATATTACTCCGGAGTATTAAAATTAAAATACACTACAGCTGTGAGATCGAATATTTTGTCGGAACATATTTACATATTTATAATATAGACTACATAATGCACGACGGACAGATAAGATAGATCTGCGTTTGTTCTTATTGATCATATTTCGGGGCAGATATATATATATATATATTATAAAAATTAAAATACACTCCAGCTGTGAGATCGAAGATTTCGTCGAAACTCATCTTTGCAAGCTGTGTGTGATACTCCGATCGCGCGCATTACGAGTTGTGTGTCCTCATTAAGGATATAGGTCGGCGACTCCCCTTACAGCTACAGTGTAGCTATCAGGGTCAACAGGATGATTTTAGTCAGTCTGTGCGCGGAAACTATAAAACCCGTTTCTGAGGGGGACAAAATCTGACAGCTGTGAAGGGGAAGGGGGGGCCTGGTTTTGATCAAAAGCGAGCGGGTTTGGAGGGGGGCGGGGGGGGGAGGGGGGGGGAAAGGGGCAATTTGTGCATGTAAGCTATAAATCCTTTCGAGGGGATAAATCTGACGGTTTTGGCACCAGTATATTATTGAGGCCGGGGGGGGGGGGGGCAGCTCGATATGTGCCTGGAAACTATACATTATTTCGAGGGGATAAATGTGACATTTTTGGAAATAATACATCAGTTTATCGTGTATATCCTGGGGTAAGTCGTACAATCAGTGAGTAAAGAGAGGGTGGAGTGTTCGAGGGGGTGGGGTTGGGATGGGTTGGGGGGGGAGGGTGGGGGGGTGGGGGCGGGGGCGGGGGGCGGGGGGGGGGGGAAAGGGCTTTAGGTGAGGGGTTTGTTATACGTGTGGTGCTAGGTCTAGGCGAAGGTGCGGGTGATGGGGAAGAAAGGGGCGTTCGAGGCGGGGGGGGGGGGGGGGGGGGGGGGGGGGAACACAGCGGCATGGATGGCTCTCGAAAGATAATGAGGTGATATCCTGTGCGTGAAGTGTTTATTAATGTGGCGGATTTCGATATTTGGTGGGGCGTTTGAGTAAGGGAGAGCAAGAAGGGGGATATATATATATATATTATATATATGCCCTTAACTAGTTAGCACTATCTGCACAATACATATTATCATGTTTTGATCCCTAACTTGCATGACCTTTGCGATCATCTGTTGTTGTTAAGGTATTAGACTAGCGGGGTACTAGTCCGTTGACCACTTGCAAAAAGTTACACAATAGCTTACCCAAACTAAGCCTTGTAACACTTTCCCCTCCTGAAACGGCGGGATAGCAGGTTGGCCGGATATACGGGCGGGCCTGTCAACATCCTAGCGGTTTCGTTTCCTGGGGATACCAGGGAGAGTATTTTTCAAGTTCGATATGGGGAAAAGTCTGAAAAAGTCTAATATTGTGGACGGTGGGATTTGAACCCACGACCCCAACCCATGGTCTGTCGACGACGCCATTTGTTAAGGAATTAGTAGGGTATTAGTCCGTTCGACTACTTGCAAAAGGTTAACCAAGAGCTTACCCAAACTAAGCCTTATAACACTATCATACTGATGATACAATAATAGATCAGACCATGTTTGCCGGGTGGGATCATCATCTGCATCATGATGACACACACGGCTCTTGCGCACACGACCCCTGATTATACGATCTGTATGTATGCACGTACCGTCTAGACCATGTTTGCCGGTGAGATCTGCGTGACACGACCCTTTTGTTTTACAAGGCGCAGTTTGGGTAAGCTATTGGTTAACCTTTTGCAAGTGATCAAACGGACTAATACCCCACTAATACCTTCACAAATGGCGTCGTCGACAGACCATTGTTTTTTGGGTCATGGGTTCGAATCCCACCATCCGCAATAATACTGTAATGAACTTTTTCAGACTTTCCCCATCCATGTCGAAGTAGAGAAATACTCTCCCCGGTATCCCCAGGAAATGAAGTCGCTTGGATATTGACACGTCCGCCGGTATATCCGGCCGACCTGCTATCCCGCCGTTTCAGGGGGGGAGTGTCATAAGGTTTAGTTTGGGTAAGCTATTATTGGTAAACCTTTTTTTGCAAGTAAGTGGTCAAACGGACTAATACCTCACTAATACTTCAACACTTTGTTATATACATGACCCCTGACTGTGCGATCCATTGCTGTAGATAGATACATCATGTTTGCCGGGTGGGATCTGCGTGACACGGCTCTTGCGCCGGGTCTGCGCGATACGCTCTTCTTCTTGCACAACATATCTAAACGGTAACAAAAGGATGCATACGATCTGCGTGTACTTCAGCAGCAGCAAATGCATCGTCGGCTGTCTGATGCGCGGATTTTGGCGTAGCACACGACACATAAAATGATAACATCACCCCTCCCCCCAGACAAACTCCCACAGCAACGCGTCTGCGGAAACGTCTGATCTGGACGAGATATCTCGAAAAGCCACATTATTTTCGCTGTGTGTACCTCCCTTTTTTGAAGGAATTTATCTCGAGTTTATTCCAAGGCATAGCTTTTATTATGTGTGTTAACTTGAGTGTTCCAGGGCATGCGAGTATTGCATTCACCGGTACTGGTACCAGGCATCAGACATCTGGTATGCAGCAGGTACAGGAAACGCCCCTCAAATACTCGCAGTTCCCGCAACCATGTTCTCAACAGCAGCAAGTGAGTTTGCTCGACGCCGTTGTCAACTGGGCGGCAATAATACGAGTGCAGTACGATCTATTATTATTATCATTATTATTATCATTATTTCATTTGCCAGCTGACAATGTATGTAGCGTGAGTGTCAAAAACCATGAACATGATGAAAGACCACAACATCCAGATGAAAGCGTGAAACGATGTTTCCGACAACCAAAAACTACGATTGCTAGATGTACCTCCCTGTTCTCCTGGCCCTGCCCCCTCCAGCCGTAAGAGCCAAGTCCCCCCCCCAATACACTCCGAAGAAGCATCGAACGACAACCCGCTGTCCACATAATAAAAAATGGCTAGTTTGTTACTACTAATAATACGCGTATGTTTCAACGCGCAGAAGGCTGTGCGGTATTATTGCTGTTTAATACTGGTAGCGGTCGTGGCAAAGAAAGAGTCCCTACCGTCTCGCTCTCTCTGTGACCCTGCCCTCTTCACCCCCTCCCCCAGAACACTACCGCTCCCACCCCTACCCTTGCCACTTCCAACCGCAAGGACCAAGTCCTTCCCCCTATACACTCCCGAAGAGGCATCGAACGACAACCCGCTATCCACATAATAAGTGGCTGGTTTGTAACTGCTACGCGTATGTTTCAACGCGCAGAAGGCTGTGCGGTATTGCTGCTCAATACTATCGGCCGTGGCAGGGAAAGAATCCCCGCCGTCTCGCTCTCTCTATGGTCCTGCCCTCTTAACCCCTTCCTCCCAAACACTACTGCTCCCACCCCTTCCCTTGCCACTTCCAACCGCAAGGGTCGAGTCCTCTCCCCCATACACTCCCGGAGAAGCACCAAATGACAACCCGCTATCCATATAATAAACGGCTGGTTTGTAACTGCTACGCGTACGTTTCAACGCGCAGAAGGCTGTGCAGTATTGTTGCCTAATGCTATCGGTCGTGGCAAGGAAGAGTCTCCGCCGTCTCGCTCTCTCTGTGACCCTGCCCTCTTCATCCTGTCCTTCCAATCCCTACCGCTCCCGCCCTTAACCTTGCCACTTCCAACCGCAAGGGCCAACTCCTCCCCCAAAACATTTCCGAAGAGGCATCGAACGACAACCCGCTAGCCACACAATTGTCTGGTTTGTGGCTGCTGCGCGTATGGTTCAAAGCGCAGAAGACTGTGCGGTATTTATATTGCTGTTTAATACTGGTGGTATCGGTCGTGTCAAGGAAAGAGTCCCGGCCGTCTTGCTCTCTCTGTGACCCTGCCCTCTTCACCCCCTCCCCCAAAACACTAACTCTCCCACCCCTAACCTTGCCACTTCCAACCGCAAGGGCCGAGTCCTCCCCCTCATACACTCCCGAAGAAGCATCAAACGACAACCCCCTGTCCATACGATATAACTGGCTGGTGTGTAACTGCTACGCGTATGTTTAAACCCGCAGAGGGCTGTGCGGTATTCCTGTTTGATATTGCTATCGGTCGTGGCAAGGAAATAATCCACGCCGTCTTGCTCTCTCTGTGGCTCCGCCATTATCCCCCCCCCCCCCGCCATCAACCTTCCTATCCTACCGTGCACAAAACCTCCTCTTGCGACACAGGTCGCCCCTCTTGTTGTGATCCACGATATGACCATATTAGACAACAGCAGGAGGCGCATACGATCTAGCAGAGTACATTGAGCATGATTTATTGATAAGAAAGAGTTGATATTTTTAATTGATCATTATCTATCTGTCCGGTGTGTCAGGTGTTGAGTTGATTGTGCTTAGAAATAGGTAGGAGTATCTTTAGCCTATGGCCATTATCAATGTTCAGTAGCGAATGTACAGCTCCCTGTTAGCACTTGCTGCAGCGCCACAGCAGCAGTAGCAGGTAGTCAACAGAGTTTCGTACAAAAACAGTGGGACATTGCCATCGCATTCTCGTAGTCAATGCATATCGTACGTACCACGCGAAACCTGCCGGATTCCAAGTGCCAGGTTACGCCGCACAGAAATCAGCAGCAGTGATATTAATTATTATTGATGTTGTTCACTTACTACTATTAATAATACTAATAGAAGGAATCGCTATCCCTGTAATCGTGGCTTTATGTTTTATCAATAGGATAGCGAAGGGTGGGGGTTCTACGAAGATCGTATCGTAGGAGTATTCGAAAACTAACAAGGAAAGTTCTAGACAGTCCGGAAACCGTTTGTAGGCTTCTCGAGCACAACAATCAGTAATCTAGACCTCGTACACGTAGGGTTCTGGAACTAGAAACTCGGTAGAAGTCGACGAAACAAGGTGTAGCTCCCTCTCCTGCTCACACTTGTCATCCAGCATCTGAACTTATCACAGAAGTTCATCGTCCTACGAGGTTTTCTTGCCCACAAGCGGCACCTTTTTTCAAGCGTCATCAACAGTACTCTTCACATCCTCGACATCCTCGACATATTAATAGCGTGTCTGCTTGGTTGGTCTAAAGGCCACCTGCACCACTAGCCTTTGCAGCCGACTGCGGAGTACCATCTGGTTAGTGGTATTTCTTAGACTTTAGTAGAATGGCCATCTTCGACACAACGGTAGCGGTTGGTTGATACACTATCTACTGTTTGTTGCTAATATTTAACAATAATAGTTATTTTATACTCCATCCACACGTCCTCACTACTTAGTACTACCTCCTCGCATCATTACATCATCAATCGCATCATCAATCGCATCAATCCCACATCTCATTCTTATTTCAATTGTAGTTAATGAACATTGACTGACGAAGAATCGTAGGCCAAGGTGTTATAAGGCTTAGTTTGGGTAAGCTATCGGTTAACCTTTTGCAAGTGGTCAAACGGACTAATACCCCACTAGTTACCTTAACAAATGGCGTCGTCGACAGATCATGGTTTTTTTGGGTCGTGGGTTCGATCCCCACCGTCCACAACAATAAACTTTTCAGATTTTCCCCGTGTCGAACTTGAAAAATACTCTTTCTGGTATCCCCAGGAAATGAAACGGCTTGGATATTGACAGAGGTCCGCCGTATATCCGGCCGACCTGCTATCCCGCCGTTTCAGGGGGGGAGAGTGTAATAAGGCGTAGTTTGGGTAAGCTATCGGTTAACCTTTTGCAAGTGGTCAAACGGACTAATACCCCACTAGTTACCTTAACAAAGGTGTATAATAATACAGCCCGGCTGCCGCCTTCCAACCGGGATACAGTTAACACTAACACTAACACTAACACTAACACTAACACTAACACTAACACTAACACTAACACTAACACTAACACTAACACTAACACTAACACTAACACTAACACTAACACTAACACTAACACTAACACTAACACTAACACTAACACTAACACTAACACTAACAAATAACAAACACTAATAATAGTACATATGTCATGTTGTGGATAGCGATCGTGCTCGCCCGTCTTTTTCGTGGAGTGCGGATATGTACGCAGAAGACACGTTACAAGGTATTGTGCTAGGTATGATACTAACTAGTCTAGGTATAATATGATACAGTAGTAGCTATTATCCTTTTGTATGTCCTAGAGATATGGTACCTACAGGGAAAATAAATACTTTTTATTTTACAAAAATATTTCAAGGACGTCAGCCGTGAGTTCGACGAATTTCTGGTCAATAGTCTATACTCATCTTTGCAAGCTGCGTTGTTGGTACTTGTAATTAAATATATATGTACTATGTGGGTGAGTTTTTCCATAATGGGAGGGTTCATGTTGTTTTGTTAAAAAATAAGCACATACAGTATATATCACATACATACGAGTATGTAGACTACATATTTATAAAAATATTTCAAGGACTTTGTTCCTGGCTCCATAGCCAGACGGTTAGAAGAGGTGTGGGAGTGGGTTTTGAGGAGCCGCATCTTCGACTCATGGTCTAGTTCGTAGAACCGGAGTTTCCCCGAATCTCCCATATTTCTGAATATATATGCGACTCATCAGGGTGGGCTAGTGTTAAGATACGGCCTCGAAAGGCCTGTAATTATCCGAATTTGAGATCATTTGGATGGGTTTCGTATGATAAGGTTGGCGTTTTATATTCGGGAAAGTTAGGAAGTAGATCGGAGGCACGTACGTACGTGCCTCCGATCTCAGAAGCTATCCCGGACTCTGGTGGAAACGAATAATAAAGCTACATCTCTACGAAGGAAACGAAAGTGAGTACCCTCCGAGGACCTGCTCAATTGGCAGACCTGCAGGGGGCACTCTGTGTCCCACAGACGTCAGCCGTGAGTTCGACGAATTTCAGGTCAATATTCATCTTGGCAAGCTGCGTTGTTGGCACTTGTAATATACTATCTATATGGGTGAATTTTTATTGGGAGGGGTCCTATTTCTTGTTCACTATAATTAATTGTTGTTGTTGTTGTTGTTGTTGTTATTGTTCTCACATTAACTCGCATAATCAAGTATAATGGTAAGAAGTGTTGTATTTTTACTTCAGGTAGGGAATTTTGAGCTACATCTAATATCACATCTATTTTACAAATAAATTACTGTAGTTTCCAGTATATTTCTCTATCATCATATATATGTATGTATGGTAGGCGGTTTGTTTCGTTTTTTCTTCCCCCCGGCTTTGATATCGGGAGGAGTACGAATACAGAATATTATTAGCTATCTTATATGTTACTCTTAATACAGCATTCGAGAATGAAAGTCGGCTACTCCCCCCCGAAATATATATATATGTATATATAATCATGAAAACTCTGTGGGACACCAAATTGATACGCTTGTCACTCTAACATTTTATCAGGTGTGAGTTCGACGAATTTCGGGTCAGTTCTCATATTTTGAAGAGGCTTGCTGGTACTTGTACTATGCTATGTGGGTAAAAATTGTAATGGGAGGGGCCCTATTCTTTTATATACAAATGTTTTTTTCCGCTACAATGATCGGTGTTAGTATTTTTACTTTAGGTGGGGAATTTTGAAGTAACCCAACATTATATCTCTTTGTAAAATTGTTGCTGTAGTTTCCACTATATTTTTGCTCTACCACCCACCATATAATACGAAGTAATATGTATGGTGGATGGTTTGCGGATGGATTGGTCAGGGTTGTTGGTACTTGTGTCAGTAAGTTTTCTTTACCTGGGGGTGGTTTATATTGTTATTGTTCTATTTTATTTTCCACTATAATATATAGTGGCACGGGATTCACTTGATTGATAAACTGATGCATTTCCTTCCACAGCTGTCAGATTTTGTCCTCCTCAGAAACGGGTTTTATAGTTTCCGCGCACAGACTGCTTAACATCACCCTGTTGACCCTGATAGCTACACTGCTGTATGTAGTTGCAAGGGGAGTCGCCGACCTATATCCTTAATGAGGACACACAACCCGTAACACGCGCGATCGGAGTATCACACACAGCTTGCAAAGATGACTTTCGACAAAATATTCAATCTCACAGCTGGAGGAGTGTATTTTAATTTTTGTAATATAGTGGCTGGTTTTGGTACATATCGGAAGTATGAAGACAGTACGAATAGTAGTGGTCAAACAGATATAATGTTAAAGTTCCACCTTAAAAAAACATAAAATAAACCAAAATTAAATTGAACTAATTAAATTAGTATAAATAAATAATTCAAAAGATACTGTCACCATAACATTTTACATGTAAAAGTCCCACCCTAAAAAACAAAAGCAAAGAAAAAAACAAACAAAAACAAACAAAATTATTATATGTGGATACTATGTCCCCAAACCAACACGTCTTGGGAAAATGTCGAAACCCCTTCACCCTTCCAGACATCGTTTCTGGAAGGATCGCTTGGGGAACACGGGAGATTTGTCATGTCTAGAACACGCCATGGAGCCTTCCCCTCCACGTTCCGCTGACGGATCCTCCGCGGCGGATACACCGCCTAGCGGATTCCCCGCAGCGGTCTTTGGAAGGCCCCGCTGGATTGTTCCTTTTGCGCGAGAGCTGGGGGAGCACTGACAACTGCTCGCCCACCGCTCTCACTCCTTACTTATCCCTTCCTGGCACCGGTGCTTCTTGCACCTCTGGGAGTTCTTCTCATCCTGTCCTGCCTCTCCCTCTGTCAGCGGCCTGCTGTATCAGCCCGTGTTGTCACACACTCCGCCGTCGTAGTTCAACAGTGATAACACTCTGCCCACGCAGAGATAAGTGGGATCACGACCCACCGACGGTTTTGACTACGAATCTTACTGGCGTCTGACGGCAGTTGAAAAATCAACTTGTTCTTGTCGATTCCTAGTCTGGAGTATGGAGATGTCTAGTGACCGAGAGTACCCCGACCCTGTAGCTGCGGAAGAAAAATCGCCACGCTCGGAAGGCGTCGAATAGCATAAAGGAAATCTACCAGAACCCCCTTCGCCGACTTCCACCGCATCCATCGTCGCCATCCGCGAACGCCTAGCTCGCATCATCAATCACCAACTGGAGTGCATGGAGAACGGAGAGATCGACCAGCTTTCAGATCAACATAATAACTCAATGCTCCAACAACTGGCAAGTATGAGTGTCTCAGGTAGTTCGTCTGCCACTTTGTCCGAGTCTGACTCCTCGAACCCTCTCCCTGTCCAACCAGTTCCCACGTACGCAGTATTCAATGACAGTGATGTTCAGGAGACGGAGTAGCAACAACAGCCCCGAGCTGTGTGCTTAGACAAAGTACTGCCCTCTGCAGTATGCCCGAGATGAAATATGGTGTTTATGTCTTGAGTATTATTACAGCAGCACCCAAGCGAAAACGGAGAGAAGACGGGGAGAGGTGGGTGTAAAGAGTGAGAGGGAGGGGGGCACAAGCTGCTCCCCACCACGCTCGCCCACGAGCCATAATCCCCCGTACCTCCCCAAACCACAAATACACTGTTCATCAACTGGCCACAATGTAACGATTCTCACTATGGCGGATACCACGCAATGTCCCGTTCGCTATAGCCAACAGACTTTCCACATTTTTATAATATTATTGCTGGGCTACCGTACATCCCGTAATACCACGAGCACCACACTATATTGGTTGATATAAGCTACATTTAACACCCTCCCTAGGTGTATCAACTAACAAGACTAGGCATTGGCACGGTGGGTATCAGGAAAACGTAGATCGAACCGCTTACCATTAAAGCCTACCTCCAATAACGGGATCCTCTAGAAAGACCAGGAAAATATTGAATCCTAACTCCTGCCCAAAAGGAAATCGCGGTGTCTTTCGAAACTCTCCCTACCGATAGCTTTCGTCAGGATATCCGCAAGCTGATCTTCCGTTCGAAGATACTGCACCGAGATGTCACCACTGGCAGCGAGCTCCCTGAGAAAATGGTACCGTACGTCAACGTGCTTACTGTTGGACAAGCTCAAGGGGTTTTCAGCTAAGTCTATCGCGCCCTTGTTGTCTTCGTACATGATGATGCTCATCGGCTACAGACTGGTCATCAGAAATGCCAGTATACCCCTCACATATAAGGCCTCCTTGACCCCATCTGCCATTGCTACGTACTCTGCCTCAGTGGTAGATAGGGTGTCACACTTCTGTGTCCTAGAGCACCAAGACACTAGCGTACCCCCGCAGTGAACATCTACACCAGAAACGGAACGCCTGTCCTCCACCTTGTGGGCGTAGTCCGCGTCTACGTACGTCTCTAAATCAAACTCCATCTGCACCGACTCCAAGTCACTATCCCTCCTGAAAGTTAAGCCTAAATCCGACGTGGCATTCAGATACTCGAGTATCTTTTGTGCCGCCACGTAGTGAATCGGCTTGGGATCATGAGAAAACCGGGCGACTGCCCGAACTGCATTCGCGATACCGGGCCTCGTCTGGTTCGCGATCCACACCAGACTCCCCACGATCTCGCGGAACGGGACATCCACCACGGTCCCCTCCTCGCTCACGTGTCTGAGGCCCAAGGAAGGGGTTGCGGGGATGGGGCTGGATTTCGAAACACCAAAGCGATTCGTACGCTCTGAATGACCTGAGTCTGAGAAATCTCCAAAGTACCTTCCTCCCGATCCCTCTTGTACTCACTGCCCATGTACCACTCTACCTCCCCAAGATGTTTGGTGGGAAATCTTTGATTGAGGGGCGCTAACTACCGCCTCAGCCACCTTCTCCGTAGCTGCAATATTGATGTCGTCTACATGGAACAGGTTGCGGGGATGGGGCTGGATTTCGCCAACATTGCCACAACGTCACCAGCAACCATCAGACGAAATACACAGGAATCTACCAAGCATTGCTCAAAACCACACTCCACCAGAGTTGACGACAATAGCTCATACCACGCTCGACCACTCTGCTTCAGGCCATGAAGGACCTTGTGGAGGAGAACTACCTATCTTGCCAGGTACTGATCCGCAACCGGTGGGAAGACGAAAGTAGATATCGGTGTCTAACTCCGACTGAATGAATGCCTGGTCTACATCTACGTGCCTCAGGTCCCAGTCTAGCTTACATGCCATGGCCGCTACCAGCCTGTTAGAACTTGCGGAGGCCGTAGGGGAAAACCTTTTGAAGTAGTCTACCCCCTCTACCTGGCTGTACCCCATACCTACCATACGGGTCTTTGCCCTATCAATCATTCCATTCGACTCACTCTCACTTGTATAGCCGCTTGGCATTTACGATATTGCACCCCCCAGCAATTTCAGTCACTTCCGCAAAGGTTCCGGCCGCCACGAGCCCATCGAACTCCTTCGACATTGCCTCTATCCACACGTCGGAGTACTCCGATGAGCACGCCGCAGGGTACGAAACAGGCTCCGGCCCCGCTTCCCGGACGAGACATTTAGGCAACTCGCCCGGTTTACGGGTAACCTCTTGTACCGCCAGTAGCCCATGGATTAGTTTGCCCCTTTCATCGGGCCCAAACACACTCACCAGGCTTGCTGAATCTTGATTGAGCGCTCGCGTCTGCGCTTTAGTCCGTCCCAGCTGCTCTTCATCTCCAGGTCCAACCAGGTGCGATTCAAGTTAGCGCGCCGCAGTCCGCGCCATCGTAGTAACCAGACCATTCTCGTCCGATGATGACGCCTCGCCCGGGTTTTTCCCGTCGACAGACGATTCACTGCTTACCGACGACAAATAATCACCTGACGGGGCAGTTGTAGCGTCGGGGGCCGGCATATTAACACCGTCAACACAACCCCGCTCACCTTGACCACCATTGCCTACACTCCCCGCCGAAGAAGCCACTCGAAGTTGATGGGGAATTCCTCTCCCCGGAATCGGCAATCGAGTCGCTGGGCCAGAATCGAAATTATCTAGCCCCCCCGGCTCTGCAGTTTCTCCCAGCTCCGATGCCCCTCCCTGTTCTGACGTCCCTCCCAGCTCCGACACCCCTGCCAGCTTCGGCGATGCCAGTTGCTGCAGTTGCACCGGCGGCACCTCCATAACCGGTGGTGCCTCCCAGGTGACGTCTCTTGCTTCTACCAGCTTGTTCGCCTGCGTCAGCATTCGCAATGAGTCACCAGGGTGGTCGATGCCCGGCCCGAGGTAGAAGCTACTCTCGCACCTAGGGAACGACTTCGACGAACGGTTCCAGCGGCAATATCCCGGACGAAGAAACGGGTGCGGTGATGCGGGTGCTGGCTTACCATGCCACATCTCGTACGGTGACTTGCTGCCCGGGTTGGACGTGGTCGCGGTGCGGTTCGAGGCTTCGCACGCCCAGTGTACTGCCTTGGCCCAGAGGGTCTCCGACGGTAGCAATTCGACGTGAGGGAAGAGGATGGGGGCTTGGATGCGCGCGGCAAGCGCCGCGTTCTGGATGATACCCAGAGCTCTCTCGGCAACGCCGTTCAGCTCCAGACTCTTTGCGTTGGTGTATTCCTGTTTTACGCAATACTGCCTGCACACGTCCCCGAGCTCCCCCCCAAAGAACTCTCCCCCGTTGTCAGACCTTACTCTCTCTACTTCCGACGGCACACCATCCCCACGCACGTCACCCAAAAACTTTCTGAAGAAGGCGTCAGCAGCATCGGACTTAAGCTCGAGAAAGTATACCCATGCGTACCGGACAAAGTCGTCCTTCACTATCATGACGTATTTCTTACCAAGCAACGAAGGAATACTCTTAGGGTCACTGAGCTCCACGAAAACTCGTCCTACCTTCTTTATGACGCATGATTTCGTGCTGTTAGCGATCGGCTCACGATACCCCTTGGCCATGAAACACCCAGTGCACGGTCTTAACCTACCGAGTAGCTTTACTCCTAGGGATTTTGCAGTATCTCTCAACAAAAACTCGTTTGCATGGCCGTGTACGCAGTGGAAGACGTTGATGTCTACAGTAGTACCATGCAAGTTAGCGCTGCCGGGGGCTATCACAGGGTACGCCAGGGGAATAGTATGGGCAGGTTGCACGGGGCTCTCGTGCAAGAAGGTCAAACTACCGCGCCATTCAGTCTCACACGAGTTAGCACTACCGGGAGCTTCAATAGGAAACTCCAACGAAATGGGGTGAGCAGGTTGCCCGACGTTCTCGATGGGTTCGGGAACCAACAGGGGAAAGGGGACGTAGTCGTCATCGGGATCAATCTTTCTACCATAGTGACAGTATCCAGATCCATCACTCCAAAACTTAAGACGCCCATCCGCTAGGGTCACGTTCATATCTTTATCGTCAATTACGAAACCTACTCCCCGTGTGTGCGCAGCCATTAAAGAAAAAGGTTGAAAGCCAAGCTAGGTACGTATGCCACTTTGTCTAGCTTTACAGTGACACCTTCTGCCTTGGTAGGGAAAACTACAGTCAGCGACCCGTACGCCTCAACGTCTACCAGGGTGTCATTGCCAATCCTAACCATGTCCTCGGAAGGCTGCACGTCACGGAGTAAGTCAGCTGATCTAGTCATGTGAAAGGTCGCTCCACTTTCAGCTATCCATTTTTCTGTGCCTTCCGTACCCTGCTCGCGCTCTCCTACCGCATCTCTCTCACCAAGCATACCAATCGCCAAACACCCTATAATCTCACCAGAGCCGTTTTGCGACTTCTTCGCGGCAAGGATGACGTGCGCGGTGCAGTTGAACCACCGATGGCCTGGCTCCAAGCATCGGTGACACTTGTTTCGCATATCGTCGTACTTCCCAACCTTCGTACCGCTGCTGTTGTTGTTCTTGGCTGCAACAACATAATCGGAAACACCCTTACCAGCTCGGCCACCCTTTCCACTATTAATACCTTCCTGCTTACGATTTAGGTGGCGAGGCTTCTTCGCAATTAGGGCTTGTCCTACATTTCGAACTTTGGTGCTCACACCTCTTGTCACGATTGTGTGTCTTTGCCTGACTATAGCCTCCATCTCGACCCGGGTGGTGCTATCCCTGTACAATACGGTACGCTGCTCGAACTCGTAGTCGTCAGTGAGAACTGTACGATTTTCAGGTTTACATCCTCTGTAAGTAAGTGCACTCCCAGAGATCCCAAAACGCCGACAATCTTGTCTACACGCGCGAAAAATCTCATCGGTTCTTCCTTCTTCTCCATGACCAGATCGTTGAACTGTCGTTTCCACTTAGACTTCTCAGCCAGTGTTTTCGGCAAGAATCAGTCATTGAGCATACGCCAAGCTATACGAGGAGAATTAGTGTCGAACACCCTGCTCAACAACTCGCGGTCGGTAATACTCTCCGTTATGCAAGTCGAAGCTAATCGGGACCTTTTCACGCTAATTTCAGTAAACCCTTGGTCTAGCAAAAAACGGGACGTCACAGATGGATCACCTACCATCATATCAGTTACAGTCGTAAGGCTTGCATGCAATCGCTAGTGATTGCATAGCCTTCAAAACGTCGCTTCCACAGAGGGTAATCCACACTACTACCGTTGAATTTGAGAACAGCCGATTTGATGCTACTGGTCTCCCTAGGTTCAATGGATAGACTGCTACCCCCTGAGATGTCTACTCCATCACCAATAGTTTGCAGCAGACTGTTGGTGGCGACTCCAAATCTACGACTAGAAGCAAATGCTGCCTGCTCACTAGTCCCAGCACCTTCAACACCTGATAAGGGCTGGTCTCCACCGTTGGGTGCCGCTTGCAGTCCGCCAGTGTTCTCCCGACTCTCCTCGATCGCCGACAGCCTTTCTTCGAAGAGCCTTGCTTGCGAAGCGAGCTGCTCCTTTGGATATTTTACGGTCTCGTGGCCCCCCATCTCAGATCAACCACCGTCAAGTTCGAACTTTTCGTTAACGTATTCAATGACAGTGATGTTCAGGAGACGGAGTAGCAACAACAGCCCCGAGCTGTGTGCTTAGACAAAGTAATGCCCTCTGCAATATGCCCGAGATAAAAGAAGATGGTGTTTATGTCTTGAGTATTACAGCAGCACCCAAGCGAAAACGGAGAGAAGACGGGGAGAGGTGGGTGTAGAGAAGAGTGAGAGGGAGGGGGGCACAAGCTGCTCCCCACCACGCTCGCCCACGAGCCATAATCCCCCGTACCTCCCCAAACCACAAATACACTGTTCATCAACTGGCCACAATGTAACAATTCTCACTATGGCGGATACCCCGCAATGTCCCGTTCGCTATAGCCAACAGACTTTCCACATATTATTGCTGGGCTACCGTACATCCCGTAATACCCCGAGCACCACACTATATTATATTGGTTGATATAAGCTACATTTGACACGCAGGAGTGCTGTCCGCACCGAAAGCTCTCACTTTCACGCCAAATGACGTGCGTAGCCTACCGCGCTTAACTGGTAGCGCCGATGTTGATGTCGCAGAGGTCTTGTCTCAGTTTTGCCTCGTTGTTGGTTTCAGAGCGAAAGCCGTAGCTCCGCACGACGAGAAATTCGCGGATAATTTGCCTTTCAGCATCTATCTGTCACTTATTTGCGATGGTGCTTGTCTAACCCTTACGCTATACCAACAACTAATAATGTCAGGAAGGATTGATTGGTGTGCCAACGTTGTCAATGCCGAGAACATGAGTAATCCCGGTTCGTTTGCCCCGCCTTCCACCTGGGAGGAGCTCAAATTAGCTCTTCTCGATATACTCATGCCCTCTAATTCGGTAGAGGAATGCGCCATTAAACCATTAATAGCGACTTTCAATACCGAAAAAGGCGAGACTGTATCCGCCTCTGCGCTACGTTTCCGCGCTCTTATGTCCCGATTCGAATCGGCTGTCGAACGTAAGGTCGTACGCCTTGGGCAGCGATAGCTGTCACACTGTCGCAGAGTGCAGATTTCTGGCTCTGTAGAAGACTATCCAGTACCCACAATAACTGTTGATACTGCTACTGATGTGTCTGTAGTTTCTCATGCATGGTTGAAGTCACACCCAACCTTGCATTCTGTAATTATCCAACCTGTCCCGCCGACCGCCGTTGCCTTACGAGCAGCGAATGGTTCGCCGTTGAATGCCTTAGGGTTTGTTGTTTTCACTCACCCTTGGTACGATTACGCACGATGTCGAAGCATTAGTTGTACCGTCTCTTGGTCCCGGTTCAATACTCCTTGATAACAGTGTCATGTCTATTTTTGGAGCTGTTTTTGATTGGGAAAACCAAGTAATGTATTTTCCTTCTACTGGTGATTCTATACCAACAGTTCATCGTACTAGCTACCCCGCCTCTCGCCCCGCTGATCCCTCCACTGTCTCTAGCGACTCTAACCTGTCCGTCACTGCTGTCCACCATGATGCAGAAGGAGTTGATGTCAGGTTGCGTGAACGTGTTGACCTTAAATCGAGACACGAGGCCCTTGTCGTAGCTTTTACAGATTGTCTCCCCGCGCACGATTCTACTGTTGTGGTAGAACCCCTAATCATGTCTGAGCTTGAGTTTTTGGAGTCTAGTAGCTCGTCAATGTTCGAGATTTTTTTAGTCGCTCGCACTCTTGCTACATGGCATGCTGCTGATGGTTCAGTAGCCGTGCAAATTGCGAACCCGTCTTCTGATGGGGTTGCGCTCCTATTGATTATGTCTTGGTCAGTTATTCGCTGTGTTCGTAGTGACGCCTGATCAATTGCACGTTAATGCCGTTGCGAAAGCTCCTGCATCAGTTGATGAAATCGCTCAAGCCAAATCCGAGATTGAAGGTCCCCTGTCCAAAGCTTTTACTAACACTAAGCTCACGTCTGTCCAGAAGGTCTCTGTCCTAGATTTGTGCGCCCGGTACCGTCCTGTCTTTGCCTCGTCAATGTCAGAGCTAGGTCGTTGCAGCAATGCAGAAGCAACATTTCCTTTGCCTCCTGATATCCGTCCTATCGATCGTCCCCCGTACCATGCCAACCCTCGAGCTAAATAAAGTTGTCATTGATAAATGTGTTCACCGTATGCTTCAACGGGGCATCATCGAAGAACGCCCCAGCCCGTGGGGTAGCCCGTGTACGCTTGTCGCAACGAAGAAGAACGGTAGCCCTCGTTTCTGTGTTGATTATCGTCATATCCTCAACCGTCACATTGTCCGCAAGAGCTGGCCCCTTCCGAACCTAGATTCCTGTCTGGATGCAGTCGGAGGCGTCAAATTTATCTCTACCGCCGATGTCCTTAGCGCGTTCTGGCAACTACCCGTCGCAGAAGAGCACATCGACCGGACAGCATTCGTCACTCCGACCGGCAAGTTTTGTTTTAAACGTACTCGTATGCTTTTTGGAGTTTGTAATGCCCCATGGTTGTTTCAACACATGATGTCTGTCACTTTCGGCCACCTTGGTCCTGAGTCGTGTATTCTTACGTACATGGACGACATCATTTGTCTTAATTCTACGTTCGAAGCTCACTTGAAATCCCTCGAGCAAATGTTCTCAGCGTTACAGGCAACTGGCTTAACTTTGAAACCGACCAAACTTCAATTCGGTCAGAAAGAAATCGAATATCTTGGCCATGTCATTTCAGAAAAAGGCATTTCAATCAGTGCCGACCGTGTCAAAGCCATTTTAGCACTGCCTGAGCCTGAGTTTATCAAAGATAATCGCGGATTATTAGGTACACTCAACTATGTCCGCCGTTTTATAGACGGTTAGACTATGCTGAAATAACAGCACCGCTGGTTGAACTCACTCGTAAGGATTATGTCAAAAAGACCGCTTTCAAGAAGGCTTTTGGGCCCGCGCAACGTGAAGCTTTTGCTCGCGCGAAGCGTGCCCTAAGGTCTGCGCCGGTCCTTAAACATCCAGACTTTACTCGGGAATTTATTGTCCATACCGATGCCTTAGAAGCAGGAGTAGGAGCATTTCTCGCTCAACGCTCACGCGAAAGTAGCTCCGATTCCGATCTTGATATCATTGCATATTATAATCACCGCTTTTCAAAAAACCAGCGTCATTATAGTGCGACCATGCAGGAGTGTTGTGCTGTGGTCTGGGCTGTCACCCACTGGCGGCCGTACCTATGGGGCAAGCATTTCACATGCTGTACTGACCGCCAAGCACTAACGTACCTGTATAAAATGCAGGACACCTCTAACATGCTCACCCGATGGGCGATCGCACTTCAGAATTACGATTTCACTGTCAAACATGTCCCAGGCAAATTAAATGTCGTGACTGATATGCTGTCTCGTGCGAAGTCAACGGGGAACCTATCCCATCCGAGCCCAGATTAGCCGCCATTTATTTTTCGTAATGTACCGATTGATGGACCGTACTATCCACCTGGGCCCCGCGAGTACGAAGTCTCCGCTTCTAGTTTGCACGACGTAGCACCTGTCGAAAGCGACCGTGAAATTATTCATGAGCGCTGTGTCTGTCTTCCCTACTACTGTAGACCCCGCGAAACTTGTCGATCTACAGAAAGAGAAGTTTTGTCAGTATTTTGAGTACCTCCGAGCACCATCATCGGCCCCACTCCCTAGTAGTGGAGAATCTAAATACACGATGAGCTACTTCTTTTTAAATGAAGGATTGCTCTTTCGGTCGTATCTTCCTGGCCACTTAAGGAAGCGTAGCACTTTCCGCAATCAATTGGTAGTGCCTACATCTCTCCGAAAAATTGTCATTAATTCGTGTCACGATCTGCCAGCGTCTGGAGGCCATTTAGCTTTTAAAGCGACATACGATACCATTCGAGATAGATTCTGGTGGCCGACCATGTCCACGGATATCCGTACTCATATTCAAGCATGTCTGTCTTGCCAACACCGAAAGTCATCCCACCGCCCGCTCAAGCTGCCTGTGGGACACCGTCCTGTCACGCGCGCGTTCCAATCAATGCGTTGCTGTTGATCTTGTCGAATATAAAAGCTTGTCACAAGGAAATCGCTCCATCCTTTCTGTCATCGACCATCTTACTCGATTTTTCCTCTTGATAGCCATCAAAAATAAGGCGGCTAGCACGATTGTTCGTCATCTAATCGAACGCGTGTTCTCGGTGTTTGGCTCTCCAGAAACACTTCATTCCAATCAAGGAAAATAATTTGAAAACGAATTGGTCAAGGAATTACCGACAGTTTTTGAATATAAGAAAACGCGTACAGCCGCTTTTCGCCCTCAGGGCAACTCTGTTTTAGAGTGTGTGCACAGCACTGTCCACATTATGTTAGCTATGTATAGCAACTTGTCCTTCGATAATTGGGCAGAGCTGTTGCCTTTTGTCCAGTTAGCTCACAATACAGCTTACTCTACCACTCTCCAGGAAACTCCTCATTTCGTGATGTTTGGACGTGCAGCTGTACTACCTGTCGATCCCGTTCTTGGAGTTCCGTCCACCTCCGCACCGCAATCACAGTTCGACTATTCTAAACAGACTGTCAAAAACTTGCAACTTGCATACGAGCTGGCCCGCCGTAATCTTAAAGAGCGAGCGGATAAGCAAGCGGTCGCAAATGAGACCCTGTCGTTTACCAGCTTCAAACCTGGAGAACAGGTATTAATCCACCGCCCATACTCGTACACTGAAGCTGATGGTCCCAATCCAAAATTGATCAGCCCCTGGCGTGGACCATATACCGTGCGAGCGCAAACGTCACCCGTCATCTATCACGTCACTAAAGATGGCAACACTGCCGAGATTACTGTTCAGTTCGGCCGGATGAAAAAATACTTTGTCCCTCTGTCGTCCCCTGCCCCTAACCTTGACGCGCTCGACGATTTATTTTTAGGGACCGCTCTTCCCGTGCCCGATCTCGAAGGCTCATTGTCGAAAGTTATGATCGGTGCGTTCACGGTTGAGAGTATTGATGGACATAAAAGGGGAGTAGGAGCAGCATCTCTCGCCAACTTCCAATATCATCACAAGTTGGAAGGTTATCCTACCCAGATGGGTATTTGGCGTCATGTCAACGCCATCCCTCAATGCAGAGAAGATATGATTGCTTCCTACCGTGCTGCAGTATTGTCGACGGACTCTTCACCATTTAACCCTCCTACGCGGAAGTCCCATTCTTTCAAAGCAGATGTCTCATAGCACTTTCAATGGGCTTTTCTTGTATTGTCTTGTTTCGTTTCTGCGCTTTATTTGTCACATCAGACTGAGCAACCGCTGATGTCAGCCCTGTGCTGTTGGTTCCATCATTTGTGTCACGCTCCTACGGGAGTTGGCTTTGTTTTGAGGTGTATTCACCTCATGGCTTGTCTGTTGTCCAGTGCGAGTACCGCGCACTCTTAGAGTATTGTCCTTGCCCTCCGTGGTGAACTGTGTTCTTAGCACCTTATGTCTTTTAGTTGACTTCCCTGTATTTTGGCTTTCAGCTCAGCGGCATGGTTTGATCCCGCGATTGAGATTATCCGCAGTACTAGCCTGACTACTAATAGTACCTTAGGCCTGCAATGGTAATCACCAAATCACCTCAATTACAGGGGGGGTGACCGTCAGGTCTAGCATAGCCAAAAGAAGCATGTGTCTAGTGTGTATGCCAACTTGCCAATGTCTCCGGCGTACTGTAACGCGAGTATTCTCGTGACTTCGTTTTGTCGCCGTTTGCAGTGCCCTGCGCAGTTTGTTGTTTTCGTTTGTTTTCTTCTGATTTGCAGCAGTATGGTTTCTTGCGAATTTTGTTCTGTATGTACCGTAAGTATCGTACAACCTGAGGTTAGCACTCATTGGCGCGAGGTATAGACTAGTCGTAAGACACCCGACTCCCATCGCTTTATGGGGGGTCGTTCTCATGTCTTCTATTGTCATGTAAAAAACCGTTGGGCACTTGTCTTTTCAGTACTGAAAAGTACTCGGCACCGTAGCACACCAGTGGATGGATTGATAATAAATATCCAGCGTTCGCGCACACCACTTGTCTTTAAAAAATGCCTCATTCTGTTACGATCTGTATTCGATACAGACACGAATGAACCACGGCATACATTATGTGTCCGTCTGTCGAACCCTTGTGTGTCTCCCGCGGCACACTCCGATATCGTTGCACATCTGAGGCACAACGCCCGTATGCACGATTACACTGTGTTGGTAAATCAGTGGCTTCTGGAGAAAGGTATTATATTAGAGAGACCAATGTCTGGAGAGACAGGTCAGAAATTGGAGTGGGTCATGTGGGCCAACTCTCCACAGCCCAGTAACAACCGTTCGTAGTCGAATACCTAAACCTCCTCGCATAGTGCCTACTCGTACATACCCGTGGGACTGCTCGTGGGTGATACCACGAGACGATCCCTGTAACTTACCTCCGTGACACAATGTATGTAACTGTAACTTATTGCTAGGCTGTTCGTTGAGACAAGCTATATCGTGTTAGCAACACTACAGGAATGTTCCTATTCGTCAATGTGTCCAACGTACCGACATACCAATGTACCGTACACACCACTACGGTCCGATGTATAACTCGTGCACATGTACAATCTACCGAAGTACCGTAGCACCACAAGAAGAGTATTTTGGTACAACAACATACAATCAACAGTTCTGCTATTCAAACCAACCAATCAGAGTTTCACCGCAGTACAGTTGATACATACATGCCGCTATCACGAACACCCTCCCTAGGGGCTGTTGTATCTACCAGACCAAATACATATCAAACAAAAACAAAAACAAAACGACTCAGACTTCTACTTCTTCATACCAAGTGCAAAGTCGCGGTGAACTTCAAAAAGATCTCTCGGCAACGCCTTCGTGAGGATGTCCGCGTGTTGTTTCTCGCTGGGGACGTGGGTGACTTCGATCACACCCTCCTCGGTCAGATTCCTAAGAAAGTGGTGCCTCACATCGATGTGCTTACTCCTACTCGAGCTCAGCGGGTTCTCTGCGAGCGCAATCGCCCCCTCGTTGTCTTCAAGGACATCTATCTTACGATGCTTCGCACTAGGCCTCAGGAACTGAAGCATTCCGTTTACAAACAGAGCCTCCTTTACACCATCTCCTATCGCAAGATACTCTGCTTCTGAAGTTGACTGTGAAACGCATTTCTGCGTCCTACAAATCCAAACTACAAGCATCGCCGCCACGAAAACCATCGCACCCGAAACTGATCTACGGTCAGTGGCCCTACTTGCAAAGTCAGCATCTACATACACCAACGTGCCTGCGTCTACCGAACTATCCTGCTTGAACTTCAAAGTTAGATGCGCCGTTTCCAGAAGATAATTGAGAATCTTCTGAGCTGCCTTCCAGTGGCTCCTCTTTGGTTCGTGAGAGTGCCTCGCCACCGCCCGCACAGCATTCGCGATGTCGGGCCTTGTCTGGCTGGCGATCCACATCAGGCTCCCCACCACCTCTCGGAACGGCACATCTCCTGCCCACTCATCCTCCATCACGGACCTGTTATCATTGGCAAGGGAAGCAGGGATCGAGCTGGTGCGACATATATTGAATCTCTCGAGAACACTCCTGATATAACTTTCCTGAGAAATCTCAATCGTACCAGCCTCACGGTCGCGAATATATTCACAACCTAGAAAGAACTTGACCTCCCCCAAGTCCTTCGTAGGAAGAGAGTCACCTAGTGCTGCCACAACCACCTTGGCAAGGCTCTTACTTCCTGCATACAGAATGTCATCCACGTGGATCGCGACCATCCCCAATACCTCGTCTCCCATCACGAAACGCAGGACACAGGGGTCAGACATTGACTGCTCAAAACCAATCCTCTTCAGTTCCGACACCAGCCTCTTGTAAAATGTCCTAGAAGCCTGCTTCAATCCGTACAAACTCTTGTTCAAACGGACAACCTTTCCTGACATCGACCCGCAGCCAGGAGGCAACTTCATGAACACCTCGTGATCCAATTCCGACTGAACAAATGCTTGCTCAATATCCCAGTGGAGAAATTCCAAATTGTACAAACACGCCAGCGCTATCAGCAATCGTAAAGATGCAGCATTTGCGGTAGGCGAGAATGTCTCAAGATAATCCACACCATACTTCTGCTTGAAGCCTTTCGCTACAAGCCTAGCCTTGGCCTTCACTATCTTTCCTGTTTCGTCTGCTTTCCACTTGAAAACCCATCTAGCATCAATCACATTACAGCCTATCGGGACTTTTACTGCCAACGTGAACGTCCCTGCTCTTATCAAGCCTTCAATTTCGGCAGACCTGGCTCCTTCCCAAATCTTAGCGTACTTCGAACGCTGGGCTTCCTGATAACTACCAGGCTCCGATTTTACACCCTGAACCAGTTCTTTCGGCAATTCCGTCTCATCACCTGCTCTCTGCTCCGACAACAATGAGTACACGACCTCTGTCGCAAAGATGGGTCCTAGGGTGGCCATGAGGCCGGGTACACTCTGCTGGTTGACTGCACGAGTTTGCGCGCGAGTCCTACCTTCTCTCACTTCATCATTTTCACGCGCGGAAGTATTGAAGTCAGCAAGCTCGGCCACATGCCGCGGGCGATGAGCGGCTGGAGGGGATGCCTCCGCCTCTACCAGTCCTCCCGACCCAATCGACTCTTCGTCATCATGCCCTCCCTGCCCCGTCGACTCTACCTCATCATCCCCTCCCAGATCCCCCATCTCTACCTCTCCTGATTCCTGCCCTCCCTGGCCCTCCCCGTCATTCACAGGCGAAGACACAGAAGGAGCTACACTACCAGAAGAAATGTTCACGGGGGCAGACGGTTCAGCAGGGGACGATGGAACAGAAAAGGACGGGCCTATACTACCTGCGCCAACACTCTCAACCTCCTCGACTCCCGCACCAGAGGGCACGGTATCACGTTTCAAAAGTGTGTGAGCGACTCCTCTTCCCACAAGCGGCCATATCTCGGTTTCAACATCGTCGTCACTATCCTCCCGTCCCTCCTCTGCTACCTCTATCGGCAAAGAAGGTTGCAGCGGAGGGAGCTGTGACGGCAGTACCTCCCACGTCACATCCCTCGTTTCTTGAATAGTACCAGCCCTCGTAAGTACACTCTATGACAATCACGCGGGTGGTCTCTCGAAGGACCGACATAGAAACAACTCTCACCCTTCGGCAGCAGCTTTGACGGTCGCTGCCACCTACAGTAGGCGGGCTTCAAAAACGGATACGGTCTAGCGGGACGAGGTTCACCATACCACATTTCATACGGCGATTTGGATTCAGGGTTAGCAGAACACGCAGTGTGGTTCATCGCTTCGCAAGCCCAGTGCATAGCCTCAGCCCAGAGTTTATCAGTCTTAGGTAACTGTACATGCCCAAAAAAAACTTTAGCTTGAATACGAGCCGCCATCGCGGCCTCCTCTATCAATCCCAGCCCACGCTCTGCAACACCATTATATTGCGGACTATAAGCCGGTGTGAACTCTTGTTTGATCAAAAGCTCGTTGCACACAGATGCAAACTTCCCCCCGAAAAACTCCCCACCATTGTCAGACCTAACAATCTCAACCAATGACGGGACACCATCAGCACGCACACTCGCAAGAAAACTCCGGAAAGCACTGCCAGCGTCTGATTTATTTTTCAGGAAAATACAGCCATGCACGTCTCGTGAAACCATCCTTCACAATCATGGGGTAATGTTTTCCCCCTACGGACGCAATGTCCTTCCTTCCTCCCAGGTCAACAAAAACTCTGCCCAACTTTTTATCCGATCGAGTTTTAGTTTCCCGAACGATTCCTTTCCGAATAGCCTTCGACATCGAACACCCTGAACAAGCATGCATGTCACTAACCAACTTGGTATCTAATCGCTTTGCAGTAGTGCGAAGCAGACCCTCGTGCGAATGTGCATAAATATTGTGGAAATCGTTGATATCCATCGTAGTTTCATGCTTGGGGTTGGCGGGAGTGAGAGCAGCCAACACCGTACCAACAGAGGCTTCTCCTAGGCGATACGCAGATGCAATCAGCATGCCATGGAAGTTCTGAAAGGTTACTTGTCCATTGAATGCAGTCATAACACCATTAGGACCACCAAGACCATTCCATGACTCACCATCAAACTCTGCACTCGGAGAAAAGAGATTATACCCCAAGTTGGGAGAGTACAATACGTTCTTCAATTCCACGGAGAACTCACTGTCAGCAGTCACAAATACCAAGTCTAGCGTTCCGGAGTAAGCTACTTCACAAGACACGCCACCAATTCCATTCACACTTCTGTGGCAAGGCTTCAAGTCTCTCATGCAAGACAGGGAATCAGTCATGTGATATGAAGTGCCTGTGTCAGCATACCAATCCTCGACATATCTAGCCTTGTTGACAGCTTTCAGGATCATATCATTACTGACGGCGCTCATAATCAGATCATCACGGGACGTCATCAGACACTTCAGACCAGAGACATCATACCACATCCTACTCAAATCATCACACGCCTTCAAGACCACTTCCTTACGACATGCTGCAAGCAACACCTTTTGGCAGTCATCACTCATGCGGTACCTACCATTTCTGCACACCAGATCCGAATCAGGAATAGCACACTGCTCACCGCTCTCATTCTCGTCGGCCTCGGGCTTTCCAGTTTGCCTTGCCATGTTTTTGTGGATGTCTTTCTTCAAGCGGTCGAACAGAAACCACCAAGCAATCTCATGCTGACGCAGTACACCAACGCTGTATCCCTTCTCTACCCAAGGGGTCAAGTCGAAATGAACGTCGGCGATTTTAATGTCGATATCACAGGTGAACGGCTCGCTCAGATTGTAGTGACGAGCTTTGAGCAGAAAATTCTGCGACCATGAAGGATACGATACATCAGTACCGATAAACTTAGGAGCCTTGGGAACTTTCTTGAAAAGACCCCCACCCAAGCTCTCCCCCGAACTACTGTCAGCCGCTGGGATCAATGTGTTCCCACTAGCGACTTTTCCCCACCACTCACTTGCTGAGGTAGTGGGCGGAACAGAGGACTGGCTACCTAAAGCCCCACCAACAGTCCCGTCAACCGAACCAAAGTTTACTGCAGGAACAGAGGAACGATTCTCATCAGAAACACGCGGGTTCAAGCCTGGGTCTGCAACACCCCTACTCCCAACCCTCATGTCAGACACGCCAAAGCCTAGGGTATCGCCTCCCGTATTCCCCGCGGTCCTACCGGCAGCACCCAATTGGTGCACACCAGACTCTAGTTCGATGCCTCGCGGCGCAGCACGCGAATTAGAGGACTCCACATTCTCCCTCTGGTGCGTCTCAACAACTGTCTGGAGCATCTGCTGCTGGTTAGAAAACATATCCAGCATTTGAGACACTCGAGACTCTAAGGAATCCATTCTCTCACCAAAGCCCTGCGGGTCACCCTGTTGGTTTGCCGCAGGATCACCTCCCTCCTGTTCAGCCATGACGAGGCCGGTTGATCAAGCCGCCCTCACAGTCTCGTCGAACACAGTCCAGGGGGACGTACAGCAGTCGACCGATAGCGCTATAGCGTGTTGGTAAATCAGTGGCTTCTGGAGAAAGGTATTTTATTAGAGAGACCAATGTCTGGAGAGACAGGTCAGAAAGTGGAGTGGGTCATGTGGGCCAACTCTCCACAGCCCAGTAACAACCGCTTGTAGTCGAATACCTAAACCTCCTCGCATAGTGCCCACTCGTACATACCCGTGGGACTGCTCGTGGGTGATACCACGAGACGATCCCTGTAACTTACCTCCGTGACACAACGTATGTAACTGTAACTTATTGCTAGGCTGTTCGTTGAGACAAGCTATATCGTGTTAGCAACACTACAGGAATGTTCCTATTCGTCAATGTGTCCAACGTACCGACATACCAATGTACCGTACACACCACTACGGTCCGATGTATAACTCGTGCACATGTACAATCTACCGAAGTACCGTAGCACCACAAGAAGAGTATTTTGGTACAACAACATACAATCAACAGTTCTGCTATTCAAACCAACCAATCAGAGTTTCACCGCAGTACAGTTGATACATACATGCCGCTATCACGAACACACTGTCAGTCAACTTGTCGCTTTTATCCCTTTTTTTAGTATTTTTCATTGGATGCGACCCTCAAACGTATACTGTTGGCGGTTGTCTTGTGTCGACTTCGCATAGATGTAGGGGTTTGCTATACGCCTGGTGCTAGGTCTAGGCAATGGTGCGGGTGGTGGGGAATGAGGGGACGTTGGGGGCAGGGGGGTGGGTGGGAATTGCAGCATCGGCATGGACGGCTCTAAAACGACAATGAGGTGATATCCAGCGCGTGGAAGTGTTTATTACTCTGGCGGATTTCGATATTAGGTGAGGCGTTTGAGCAAGAGAGAGCGAGGATTATCATGGGCGATCCTATGTTCAGATTTTTATCCACATGTCTGTCACGAATCGAAACCTTGTGCAGCGAGGTCTGGAGTTAGGGTGAGACAGGCGAGGATATTCATGGCGAAGCAGACGAGAATATCTAGCCTACTAGCCTCGCAAGGCCCACATATGGGCTATATCTGTAGCACGCCTCAGGTATTCATAACGACTGACCTCCGAAGGACCGATACGACCGAGTGCAGAAGGCGCTTGTGCGTTCCTCGGAGAAAGAGAGCAAGTCCCTTGTGCGGGTGCTCAAGATGTGAAGCTTCCCAAGAAAGTAGTGTGAGAATGGTAACTTGATTGCTTATCCGAAGGGTTTATGAACGTGAACCCAAGGAATTGTTTGGTTGGTTGATCGGTTGGTTGAAGATCGAAGTGTCCGGGTGGGGCAGCCAGACCCGACTTAGGGAGGGGACGTATATATCGCGGCCCCTACTATCACGAAAACGCCTCTGTCATAGTAACTCTTGAAATTGTCACAGAACCGAAACATCCCCCCTAGCATAATGCGATGACAAGAGCAAGATGCTACAGCAATCCTGTGACTGTATAGCCAAGGGTTAAGAGCCGCAAAGCTCTTTACATAAATAATGACCTCGAGAATAGGCTAACAAACCGAAAACACAGGGGCCATAAAGAGGGAAATTCTCAATAAAACCCCTCCCCCCTGCCTTTTCACTGCGTATTAAATCGCTTGACCACCATTCAATGGCTAAACGTCCGTATGTGAACGAAATTGACGTGCATGAAAGCAGCACGCAACTTCACGGGACGGATCCGTCTACTCCTTTTTGAGTCTGCCCACATACAATATAATCCTCCACCAAAATGCAACGTCGGTAGCTCAATAACATACCGCAAAAAGAACAAAACAAAAGCACGACGGGCAAAGAAATCCTCAACCTTTGGTAAAAGCGGAACTCCGATGCCAGGTTTCAAAGCACCAAGAGGAAGAATCTGACAAAATAGACCTCAAACAAAATAAACGACCGAAAGTCGAGGATAATTATGTAACCCTCACCAAAAAACCAATTAATAGTCCATTCAAATTCAACTCATATCCAAAATGTAAACACGACCCCGTCACCTGTCAAGAGACTGTACCAACAGCCTATCCGACTCTTCAGGAAGTAGTGCTGATCCTAGAAACAGGGCATACCCCCCATGAGCCGTGAAATAGAAATAACGCAGATGCCCAGGGGAAACCCATACAAGGAGCAAAAAAACCGATGAAGTCCCATTGGTAACTCCGAAACAAAGCCATTACAATCACATAAATATTGTAGCAACAGTTGAGCCCCCAAAGTAAGAACTAAGTCGAAAAAGCCAAAAAGCAAACGAAAAAACACGGCCAACAACAACCAACACAAAAACAAAACATAGCAGCCAACACGGCTATCGAAATAAAAAAACCAAACAAAACGAAACAGCCAAAACCAACACCAAAAAAATGAAGAATTCAGACTGGCAAACCAAGACCGGCCAAGAAGACACATTACTATGACCAAACACGTGAACATATGTCTCGCACACCAGAGTAATTTGCTAGATACATATGCCCACACATAACATTCACCCCGCTATCGCAACAAAGCATCATAATATTTTTCGACCGAACTACCCCACTCCAAATCGAACAGCTGCCACCAACTGGATGCACCATTCTTCCCCAAACAACTTCTCAACAGGACTCGTGGTCAAAGTGTAACTGAATAACAAATACGAGAAGCAAAAACAGGGTAAGCAATTCTTCGCCTTGTCGGCGGACCCAGTTATGGTCGCTCTAGTGCAGTCGCCAGTAGCCGGTGTTGTGGTCCGGCACGTGACTCTTGCAGTCTGAACAAGTAACTCAGGTCCTTACACATGGCGCAGGCACCTATTTGGCGGACAGAGACGAGGCGTCGCGACGAGAAGGAGGCACGGGCGAGGGCTCGGAGCGAAGGAGAGGCGTAACAGCGCACGGGCAAGGGTTCGGAGCGGAGGAACGGCGGAACAGCGCACGGGCCAGACTTCAGAGCGAGCGATCGGTGCACGGGCAAGGCTTCGGAACGAATGAGCATCGCGCGGGTAAAGCTTCGGGACGAGGGAACAGCGCGAGGACAGGGGTTCGGAACGGGAGAGTGCGCACAAGGCAAGGTTCGACGCGAGGGAACAGCGCGTGGGAAAGGGAACGGCGCGCTGAAAAGGCTGGTCTTGATGGGCGTCCTTCCATCGCCTTCGCGTTAGAGATGCAGGCTTGGTACCCGTCCTTTGGTGTCGGGTGATTCCGTGTCATGGCAGGCTTCTGACGAAGGCGGCACCTCCCCCCCTTCACGAGTTGCAAATTCATGGAAAGAAAGGAACAGAGGAAAAATTGTAACAATGGTGGGAACGCACGTTCACGGGACGGCGGTAAATAATGATGAAGCTACACAGCCGAACAGAGGCCGGGTTGCCGCCCTCCTTTAGAATTGGAGACGGCAACAAAGGTCCCAACAGTAAGTACGGAACCATCTTTAAAAGACATTCCCCCTCCTGCCAAACAAACATATCGTATCGAACAGAAGCAACACAAGCACGAAAAAGACAAAACGAAAAGAAAAACAAGCGCACGTCCCATGGCAAGGCAGCAACCGCGGCAGAAAGCAACAGCAGAGCAGCAGCGGAAAGCAACACAAGGAATGAGTGAACGACAGCTAGCTGAGGAATATAGCGCAGTATGCGATTCTTTGTACAAACAAAGGAGCGCAAACTATGTGCGCAATCATGCTCTTCTGTTTAATTGAGAAGGACATGCGAAACAAAACAACCAGCAGTAGAGACAAGCGGAGGCGGTCAGACAGCAACAACACCAGAAAACCCCGGCTTAGCAGCAGAATACATTGCTTGAGAGATGAGTGCAAACGGCAAGAGTTGACAAATACCGCGGAGCATGCGAACCTTTCAATATGTACGAAGGAACGAAACTATGCGTGCGCACATGACATCCGGTTCAATAAAAAAGAACAAGACACATCATCGAGCGGCTCTAGTATCCGTGTCGTTGCCTCATCCTAGAGAGAGCCAGCTATGTGGTCACTGCTTGCTGTGTCTCACGACAGCGATGTCTACACCGCAATCATCGCCTGCATTCAAAACAGAACACAAAATAATGGGGAACAAGAACAAAGAAAGGGGTAGAAAAACAGGAGGGCGGTTCAGCAACGACTGCACACAGAAACGATGTCGCGGTAGCCACAACTGCAACAACAACCCGACGAGGCAGCAGTAACAACAGTGGAACCCTTCCCGGCAAAATGAAATGACAGATGAAGGTAGTCATGCATAGCGTACGTAACCAATTGACAAGCGTCATTTTTTTATTGATCAACAGCGACCACCTCCAGCTTGATCACGAGCTAATGTGGAGTTGGGTTTGATCACGGGCAAACGTGTGTGATAATGGGCAAACGAGTGTTTGCTCGGGAGCCGGTTTGATCACGAACGAACTAAGGCAAAAACGGGGAAACATCAACGTTATCGGGAGAGCAAGTGAAAACGTCACAAGAAAACCGTGCTCAGCATCCAGTCATGTGTACCCGGTACACCAATGAATCCGCAAGCGATACCAGAGAGCATATCGAGCAAAACAACAATGATAACAAGCTGCAGTAAGCTCAGCGCCAACAATTAAATTGAATTAAATTAAATTAAGTTAAATTAAATTAATTGAGTGACACAGCTCCTAAAGTGGGAAGACGAGGAGCATGTTAGCACCTACAGCAGTAATAGTATAGCATTACGGCGCGGGAAGGCGCAGACCCAGAGGAGGCTGGTTGCTGTCCCCCCCAACATAGGAGACAACAACACGGCTCGACCAGGCGCAGACCCTCCCATGGTAAGCTATATAACAGCAATGGGAAGTGGGGCATGTGAACATACAGCAGTAGTAGGATAGCATTACGGCGCGGGAAGGCGCAGACCCAGAGGAGACTGGTTGCCGTCTCCTTCAACATAAGAGACAACAACACGGCTTGACCAGGCACAGACCCTCCCATTGTAGGCTATACAACAGCAATGGGACGAGGGGCATGTGAACACACAGCAGTATTAGTATAGCATTACGGCGCGGGAAGGCGCAGCCCCAGAGGAGACTGGTTGCTGTCTCCCTCAACATAGGAGACAACAACAAGGACCAGGCGCAGACCCTCCCATTGCAGGCGTGGGCAAGCATGCATGAACGACAGACACAGACATGTGAACACACAATGTTAACATACAGCAGTGGTAGTATGTATAGCGTTACGGCGCGGGAAGGCGCAGACCCAGAGGAGACTGGTTGCCGTCTCCCTCAACATAGGAGACAACAACACGGCTCGACCAGGTGCAGACCCTCCCATTGTGCCGTTGTGGCCGGGGAACACAACTCAAGTACGTCAGGCGTGGGTTCAATGGTTTCAAAAGTCGAGAGCCTCCCCTCTTGTCAACACAGACACATACATCACTGCTGTCCAATTTCTCAGCGCAAGGTACGGCTGTTGTGAGGGTAAAAATTCTGCGTACATATATAGGACACCGTACTACCTTGGGCCTCACCTGCTGTAGGCGGTGCTCACGGGGCACCCCAAATAGTGGAGGAACGAGCAGCGCAAGCAACAACGCGCGGCAACAGCAACGGCAGCGACGGCAGAGACACACGCGCGGATAAAAGGCCTGGGCGTTTCCGCAGCCAGTACACCCGTGGCGCGCACTCAAACCACTATCCCGCATCACTTCGGATTTATGCTTCTTGCTTCTCTTTTATCATTTTTCAGCGGGCCGCCGGAAAGTCCAAGGAAGGGCGGTAGCCTAACCGGGTGTACTGCTGTTTAACTCCCACCTGTGCCATCCGACAACGCCAGAGAGGGCAAGCGGTTGAACTGGAGGGAGCCATGATGAGAGCACGATACAAATACACTCCAGGATAGCGTGCTCCCCTGGGTGTGCCGTGGACCAAAAGATCAGCGGATACCGGTCGAAATAGTAGTCTACAGCAGCAATACTACTGTGTTGAAATATGGGATCAACTCGCAAAAAAAGTTGAAGACAATGATGGAGTGAAAAAAAAAGAAAGAAACAAAAACACAAAAAGACGAGAAAATAGCAACTCGACAGCGACGCAATTGGGTATCGACGCGGGACGCGTGCAAAGGCGGCACTGTGTCCACCTAACTGCTGCAATGCACCGTGCCCACCTAACTTCTGCTGGACAGGCTGGGCTCCCAGGAGCGCGCGCTAAAAGTCGCGCGCACGCGCTCTGAAAAAAGATAAACAAAATGAGCGATGATGCGCTCGGAGCACAAAAAATACAGCAGCAGAGCACAAAAGATGGAGCAGCAGAAAAAGCAGCAAACAGAACCACGACGAGAAACCCAAAACCAGAGGAAGATACACTGGGTGATCCTTTGCGAGGGCAAGCGCGTATCTGGGATGGACACCATGTCACGAATCGGCGCACAAAAGATACAGCAGCAAAAGAAGCAGCAAACAGAACCACGACGAGAAATCCAAAACCAGAGAGAGATACACAGGGTGATCACCCGCGAGGGCAAGCGCGTATCTCGGATGGACACCATGTCACGAATCGAAACCTTGTGCAGCGAAAGAAGCAGCAAACAGAACCACGCCGAGAAATCCAAAACCAGAGAGAGATACACAGGGTGATTACCCGCGAGGGCAGTGAAACCCGGTTTCGATTATCGGATTGGACACCATGTCACGAATCGAAACCTTGTGCAGCGAGGTCTGGAGTTGGAGTGAGACAGGCGAGGATATTCATGGCGAAGCAGACGAGGATATCTAGCCTACTAGCCTCGCAAGGCCCACATATAGGCTATATCTGTAGCACGCCTCAGGTATTCATAACGACTGACCTCCGAAGGACCGATACGACCGAGTGCAGAAGGCGCTTGTGCGTTCCTCGGAGAAAGAGAGCAAGTCCCTTGTGCGGGTGCTCAAGATGTGGAGCATCCCAAGAAAGTAGTGTGAAAATGGTAACTTGATTGCTTATCCGAAGGGTTTATGAACGTGAACCCAAGGAATTGTTTGGTTGGTTGATCGGTTGGTTGAAGATCGAAGTGTCCGGGTGGGGCAGCCAGACCCGACTTAGGGAGGGGACGTATATATCGCGGCCCCTACTATCACGAAAACGCTTCTGTCTAGTAACTCTTGAAATTGTCACAGAACCGTAACATGTCTACGATACTACAGCAGTTGGTCAGTTTGTCATGCTGTCTTGTCCATCTTGTCAAAATGAGAGTAGAAACTGCCAAGCGTTAGCGAATCGCCACTGGAAGTTTGTATATCAACTAGACGTGTTGCTACCCTTGTCTATGATTCCGTTACTTTTGAGTTTTGGTGGAGTCCGAGCTCTAACACCACTAAAACTGGGGGGTGATGTGGATACCATGTCCCCGAACCAACACGCCTTGGGAAAATGTCGAAACCCCTTCACCCTTCCAGACATCGTTTTTGGAAGGATCGCTTGGGGACTTGGGGAACACCGGAGATTTGTCATGTCTAGAACACGCCACGGAGCCTTCCCCTCCACGTTCCGCTGACGGATACACCGCCTAGCGGATTCCTCGCAGCGGGTCTTGGGAAGGCCCCGCTGGGTTGTTCCTTTTACGCGAGAGCTGGGGGAGCACTGACAACTGCTCGCCCACCGCTCTCACTTCTCACTTATCCCTTCCTGGCGCCGGTGCTTCTTGCACCTCTGGGAGTTCTTCTCATCACGTCCTGTCTCTCCCTCTGTCAACGGCCTGCTGTATCAGCCCGTGTTGTCAGACACTCCGCCGTCGTAGTTCAATCAGTGATAACACTCTGCCCACGAAGAGATAAGTGGGATCACGACCCACCGACGGTTTTGACTACGAATCTTATATACTTGTATTATTTTTATAATCTTGAAGGTGCGTAAGGTTCCCCTTCGGGATTTCATGATTTGGCTATTGTTTGCAGTTGTAGGTTTCAGTATCTTTATAATCTCATTAATTTTGAGTTAGTCTAGTGTTACATGGTTAAGGAGTCCGTCTTAAGTTGAAAACGGGGGCGAAAGTCTTGGAAAAACGAACAAAGAACAATTAGGCATTAATGTGCACGTGACCCGGCAAGTAACACCGAGCACTACGATCATAGTTCAGTCGATAATAATCGTAATATGTGGGGTATATGAACACGACGGAGGGCAATTGCCATGAGGTATGGTTTCCTTCACGAGTACGGTATACTTCACGAGGACGGTATCCTTCACGAGTACGGTACCCCTCCAGGTTTTCTCGGCGAGAAAGGGCCGAAACGAAACATCGCCGGGGTTCCGATGACGTCATAATGTCATCCACGATTTCCCACCTAGAGAAAATCCGTGAAACCAAGGTCCAAGACTAGGAAAACTGCGTGCTGTATACACCTTATTTGCATTATTTCCCCCCTTCCTCCCTCCCACTCTATTAATAGGTACTAGGCATGCAGGTGGTTGATAGACGTGTTGCGCTCGAGGATCTATTCTCGAATGTGAAAACGATCATTTATGAATTTCAAGCGTAAAACGTATCAAAGATATTATTAATACGAACCCGCGACAACATATCAGATATTTTTTAGACTGGTAGCGAACGCAAAAATGATCATCGCCGGGTGTCAAGAGCAAAAATCAAATGCTCTCACGGTGAAGTGGCCATAGCCACAGCTAGCACTTCTGCAGCAGGTTCGCGCCAAAAACGTGGGGTGCAGGCACAAGGGGGTTCGAAACATAGCGCTCTACCTGGTACACAAAAAACACGTGTTCCAAGTACCCCTGTTGTACCCACGCCGTCTAAAGTAGTGCAACTCTCCTCTTCGGTGCAGCGTGGGACCCCCCCCCCCCCCCCCCCCCCCCCGGTGCAGCGAAAAACCTTGTCTCCAGTACCCCATTTGTCCCCACGGCATTCAAGGTAGTGCAGTTCCTCCTCCACCGGTGCAATCCCCCCCTCAACACACACATCCCGCTGCATCGTGGGAAAAACGACATCGTGCCGCATTTGTTTGGCCCACGGCAAGGCAATAACACTGTAGAATCTGAGGCAATAAATCCCGATTACCCGCTCAAACGCCAGTCGCAGCGTCCCAAAAGCCGACTCGCCTCCCTGGGTGCAAGCAATGTCTTCAAACTCGACGTGGTTCGGGTCGGCATTGACAAGTAGGGGTGTGACAGTCTATATTTTTCAAGACCGCGGCAATGCATGGCATAATTACATAAGTACATACTTCCAAGTAGTACATTGAGGGTGCTCCGTGTCCAAAGGGGGGCGTGGTCAACAGTAGTTACATGGTTACGTTACTAAGGCAAGCAACAAATCGGCACCCACCCCCCTCCCCCTTCTATCGGTCATCAGCTCCTATCGGTTATCGGGCATTAGCCGTAGGTGTAGCGGTCGTGCACGTCCTTCAGTATATCTCTGCAGGGGATGGTTGCCTTCAGCTTGATGTTCATCAGGAATGCCCCCGCCAGCTTCCGGTGTAAGCTGTACGCCTCTCGGGGAGGCGGGGTTAACCTGACACGACAGCACAAGACGCAAGTCACAACTCAAGGAATCAAGTTTAAGTTCAAACTTTCACGTTAGTACCAAAAAAGAAAAAGAAAAAGAAAAAGAAAGTATCATACCGTAGCGTATTACATAATTACAAAAAAAGAAGCGTTTTACGAAATATCCACACCAGGTATCAGATGCATACTACCGGTACCATATTACTATTAATACTATTACTACCTGGTACACTATTTACCAGGCACGATGCGAAGTTACCTTAAATACTCACATGACTTATCACAAAACCTCAAAATCCCACTACGACTGAATCAATTACGGCAAAAACAACATCACAATACACTCGTGATCTGGCGTTCGTGCGGTACCAGTGCGCTCTATTAATCATTAATCATTAATAATGCGGGGCTCCAGTTTAGTGCGGTGATCACGTCTTGTCACTACACCGTAATAGCAAGGGATGGCAAGGGATACGTCGGGGTCCCAGTTCAGTTGGGGCGCAGTGTAGTGTTCAGGCAAGGCGTCGCACTAATCGTGGACCAGGAGTGTATGCATGTACACCTACACATGCAAATTTCGCAGAAAGTCTACAGGTGCCTAAGTAAAAGGTCCCCCCCCCCCCCCCCCCCCCGCCGCCCGAAACATCCGAACACAAAGGCAAACCCTTCTGGATACGAGGTCCCAACGCCTTACCTGTGCTTCATGAAGGTGTCCCCGTGCTGGCTTAACCTGGCCGTAATATTGCTGCCATGGAAGTCAAACGGTTCTTCTCCCCTGCATTAAACGAACAACACAAAAAACACCTTAGAAAATCAAACGAATCTTCTCTGCACCAGCACCAATACAGCCAAGCGCTAGAACGTTAAACGGTCCTTCGCCCCCTGCAACCAGACAAGCAATAATTTAAAAACGCGTTGGACATTCAAACGGCTCTTCTCCTCTGTGCACCAGCAACAGCACAAATACAAGGTACATAATTCAAACGGTTCTACCCTGCAGCAACAACATAAAATCACCTTGTAGAAACAAAAACGCCTCTTCCCTCCAGCTACACCAAACACAAATACAAGGTACAAAATTCAAACGGTTGTACCCTGCAGCAACCTAAAATCACCTTGGTAAAAACAAAAACGCCTCTTCCCTCCAGCTACACCAAACACCAAACACACGTTAGATAGTCAAACCAGCCAGCAGCAACAACAATAAACAAGTTTTGAAAAATCAGACGTTTCGTTCAACTAATCCTGGCGATCTTGTCCAAGACCAACAACAGCACAAAAAACGAGCTAGAAGCCGAACGGACTCTTCTCTCGTGCACCAAGACCAACAACAACAAGCTAGAAGTCAAACGGCTCGTCTCCCCTGTGCACCAAAACGCAAAAAAACACGTAGTGAGAGAGTCAAACGGCGCTTTCTCCTGGACCGCGGCAAAGAAAAAAAACTTTTACATGCGGGCAGAGAGCCGCCCAAAGTTGAAAATAGGCGTGTTCGACGACAACGTAACTTCGCTGCTTTTAGATATCGTTGGCTATTTATGCCATTTCTGTGGCGGTATGCTGGTGTACCAGGTTACTGACACTGCTTTTCTGAACATCTCAGTCGCCGACGACGCTCAAACACGAGTTGGAAAAAATCAACGAACAGCGATGAGCAGAGGGAATACTGACTGAGCACTATGCCTTATCAAATGAATGCAAGCACCGGGGAAAAAGAGATAAGGGCAAGACATTGATGGCCACGGCTAGTCCAGAAGGCCGTTGAGCATAAAAACTCCCACGGGCTGATCACTGAGCGGGAAATAAAAAGTAACACAAGCTTTTCCATGATGAACAACACATAAAACAAGAATGAAACACCCGTGTTAGTACGTTACTATTACTAGCTGTCAGCTATCTGTGAGCTATCTGTGAGCGAAGGGCTCGCAACCCCTACGGCTTGACGATTGAGATGGCAACTAAAACCAAACACTACAAAAACATCCAACATGAACTCAAAAGAGGTCTGTACGATACTATGATACTATCATACCTGTCAACGAAGGGCTCTCCAACGACCAAGCCCGCTTGCAAGTGTGCCTCCATCATGGCCGAAGTCTCGTCTCCCGTCAAGAACTTGAGCTTCTGGCTTACCTGTAACATGACAGACAAGAAAATAAAGTCACCGGCGGTCACATCACAAACAAATGCAAACAGGTACGAGTCAAGCTATATTTCCATGCAGCAAGCGTCTTGGTTGATTGGTTTAAACATACCGTCATCGTCCGATAAAACATCCTAAACAACGAGCTACTCCATACCTGGTAAGCTCTAGTCCCATATACTACAGAGGGTGTGCCACCTATGGCGTGACGCGCTGCCGAAAACGGATACGAGTAGTAAACCGTAACGCCATAACAAATACTACAAAAACTAAGAACCAGCAAACCAAGGCCACCACAGCCTCGAAATTACGGCTGCTGCCTCTGCGTGTTGCAAGGTGTAACCAGGGGTCGGCAACCCTCTGCCTCAAAATTACGACTGCTGCCTCTGCGTGTTGGACGTCGTAAGTAGGCGTCGGCAGTAGACGCCCTCTGTTAAGCTTCACAATTAACTACAGGGATACGCCTTACCCCCGCACCCCCGCACTACCGCACTACCGCACTTTCGATTGTATTGTATTGTATCGTATTGTATTGTATTGTATTGTATAGTATCGTGTTGTATGGTATTGTATTGTGTTGTATCGTGTTGTATTGTATTGTATTGTATTGGAGCGCGAACCTACACGGAAAGCACCACAAGATGAGCACTTATAAGAACCGCACTCAAGAACTGTTACCACCGAGACGTGCAGTAGGGGGTGGATCGATATCATCCCCTTGCGAGAATACGTAAAAAGGGGGTTTCCAATGTGTCCATGGAGGCATTTCCGTGTGGCGGCCGCTGGCAAACCTTCAACAACATTTGAAAAAAAAATGCTAGTACGTATAGACTTGCGAACCGTCCGCGAAATGGGACCGGTAACTCGCATCCCTGAAAACTGACGACCGCCTTTGCCCATGGGAAGTTGTAAGCAGCGGTCGGCCTGCTACAGGGCTACAGGGCTAAAATCCCTTACCATATGCCTAACCCTAACCCCAAACATAACCAACCCTTACCCGTATAATCTCTGGATCATGTCGGTTTTTCGGCAGCCCAGACGAGGCGGAGGTTTCCAACATACATATAGAGGCGTTTAAAATTAGGGGTTGCTGCGAAACATTCAAAAACCGCAGTTTTTCAAGAACCCAGTAACATTACCTATTAGTATTGATAGTACCGACTTGCGAACCGTTCGCAAAACGGGGTCGGTAACACGTATTCCTAGACAGCGGTCGACACGCCTCACACTCGCCTGATATCTGGGACCATGTCGGCTATAACTAGACTAAGGCATTACACTTGTACATTACCGGAAAGCAACCTGATAACTGCTTGAAACTAACTACCAGGTAAATCCGATAAAAATGCCGACAGCGTCATCGAAATGACGACCGCCTCTGCTTGTGGAAAGCTGTGAGCAATGCTTGAGTTACGATTAAGACTCTTATACCGTAACCCTAACCCTAATCCTAACCGTAACCGTAACCGTAACCCTAACCCTAACAACTAACAACTAACCCTACTAGCCGTACTAACCGTACTAACCGCAATAACCGTAATGAAGCCCTCACCCGCATGATCTCTGGATCATCTCGGTTGGCCGCAGCCCAGACGAGGCGGAGGTAGTCGTCAACAAAACCCTTCCGGTACTCTCGACACGCTCCGAAGTCGATCAGGCTCATCTTTCCTGCACCGGCGACAAAAAGAAACAGACGACTTTACAGCTACACCCACGTTTTTTTTTTTTTGACAGACCTAATTGGAAATGGCATATGATAGGGATCTTTTCGTAGCAATACACGGGCTTTGTAACCCAACGCCATAACAAAAAACAAGCAAGCAATCACGTGCGCGACAGCACTTCCAACACATTGAAACACAATCGAAGAGCGCGATGATACCATCTGACTTGTTTTTTGCTTGACTTTTGCGCGCAGCTCAATAAAATAATCTTCATACACCGGTACGATACCAGCCCGACAATAAATACAAGCATAGTAGTTTCTAACAAATACTATTTGTATCTCAAATACTATTTACAGGTCGAGACGGAACTGAGGTGGGTGATGGGGTGCTGCTATCATATAATCCCAAGAACCGTTTACAATTGTATCACCATGCAGATAGATCAATGGGTTAAAAACATCACTGGTTGAGCCGGGGATGTTGTTTATCACCTCCTTTCTAAGACGTCCGGAATTTCGCATATTTTTCATACAGCAGTAGCATAGAGCACACCCTGCCTTGCAAAATGCTAATGGTTACCTCCATATCTCCATATCATTCGCCTAAAGTCTACGACCCGACATCGCCACGCTTCGCTTGTTCTGAATGCATAAAATATCATATCTGCAATATTTCCCGTAGGATTTCTGAGAAACGACATCTATACTATGTCGGGCAGGGTCTCGGACGGGCCAAATAAACGCCGAGGGAGCCCGCTATAGCAAAAAATACAAAAGCGCGATGAGACTGTAAGGCTGACCACAATATGACCACAATATGACCACAATATGACCACAATATGACCACAAGAGTAAGCAACCCTAGTGTGAAGAAATGTAAGCCTTACCAATACCCTTACCAATACCCTTACCAATACCTTTACCATTACGAAAAAAGCAAGAAACTAGTGGTACGTACGAAACGAGCGATATTACTTTTAAAGGCAGGACCGGGAAACACTGACCTGTTTCTGGATCAAAGAGGAAGTTGCCCCAGTTGGGGTCCGTTTGCATGAAGCGCCAGTCGAAGAGTTCGTTGATCGTGCACCGCAGCATCAGTCTCGCCACGTGATTGCGAACTTCCTGCTGAACAGTACCGATTAATGCTCAATATTACTAGTATCGGGTAGTACCGGTTGGTCACGGTTACCACTATTCCACGACTAGTACCGATTGGTAGAGCCGCTATTAATAGTACCGACTAGTGCCGAATAGTCTCGGTTAGTACCGATTAGTAGAGCCGCTATTAATAGTACCGATTAGTGCCAATTAATATCGGTTAATACCGATTAGCTACGATTTTCAGTACCATTTCGTACCGAGTACCTGGTACCGACTAGTACCGACTAGAGCTGAATATTATCGGTTGACACCGATTAGTTACGATTACCAGTACCGATTAATTACGAATAACAGCACCGCATAGTACCGATTCGTATCGGTTAGTACCGATTAGTACTTGGTACCAGGTATTGGTTAGTAGCGACTAGTATCGGCTAGCACCTACAAGTGCCGTGCAGCGATATGTTAGTATCGCCACGTGATTGCGGACTTCCTGCTCAATACCATGATACCGATATGAGATATACCGATGCTCAAGTGTCGCAGGTAGGCGTGGATGGCGTCTCGCTCAGTTAACTTCTCGAAATAAAATTTCGCTCCTTCGCATGCACGCACACAGCTACCCCTTCACAAAAAAGCCTACAGTACCGTCACGGAGGTTGCATGTTGTAGTATCACTCTCGTCGGAAACCTGTATTTGAGAGATGACACGATGAGATGACGTCTCTATTTTAATATCTACCAGGCGTGACAGAACCCCTGTCCTTCGCGAAACCCCGAACAAAACAAAAATCGATGTGCACAGACGCGTCAAAGGCAGACTCCTATTAATGGTGTACCATGGTACCTCGTGCCTACCGAGAGTGCAATTGTAGCCCGACCCTAACCCTAGCCCTGACCCTAACCCTAGCCCTGACCCTAACCCTAGCCCTGACCCTAACCCTGCATGCATACACAGCATCTCTCTTGGCGTGTCAGAAAACATATGTTTGCTGTAGTTAGGTGCATTCGACCGGTGTTGCTGTTGTGTGCGGGTTTGTTCGGCGGTCGAAAAAACCGTCGTCTGCCATCTCGAACCCTAATGGGGTTAGGGTGTTTTTGGGGGGTGGTTGCAAATTAAATATATATATATATACAAAAATTCGCGTTTAAAAACGATTTCATCAAGGCACCGCATATACTAGAAGCAAGCATTGAAACAATCAAGCAACCGATTCACCTGAGGCATGGGCAGGACTTGGTCCACAGGAACACCGGGCGCCAAATGCGTGGTGAGCACCTGTTGGTTTGTGGTGGTGAAGTGGCGGCGCCGTGGCGGGGAAGGGGACATTTAGTAAACGGGACATAACCTGTCATCAACCAAAATGTGCTGCGCGCCTATCGACTGATGGGTCTTTTGATTTTTTCCGCATTTTATTGACCATTTGGGGGCTTCAGAGCAAAACCATGTCGAAAATATACCATCATGACAGACTACTAAGAGTGGTAGCGATGATTGCAGTATTGGATACAAAACTAAGTCCGAGCTAAGGGGCAAGGTTAGGTACCAGGTACAATACGCGCGAGCAAGCATCGTGGCAGTGCTTCGCGTTATTCCTATAGTCTAATTAGTTGCCTCAAAAGAATCGCACTCATGGTGTTGTTGGTGGCTTTGTATGGGCCCGCAAAGGGTCAAATGGTGTCGCTTACCGCATGCACAACAAGCAACAGTACCACATCAAGAGTGCTCGCGGGATACTAACTTTGGTTGGACACGAAAATGTACAGTAAAGGTATTGAAACCGATGAGCGTCATACCCCAAGGTCAACACAACCCACAAACAAACGGCGAAAAGGAGCCAAAACGGCGCTTGAACCTATTTTTTCGTGGGTTGGTTATGATGTTTGTCGGTGTCAACACTATCGTAATATATTTTCCTTTTCCTCGCTTGGTATGGTATCCCCCCAAAACACCGCAAACGAGGTACTTGGTACTTGGTACGAGGTACAGCATACCTGGTACGAGTACCCACATTGGGTTCATCTCGCCTCTCCTCCTTTCTCTTCCCTCTTTTGCTATACAATCATGTCATACGACGTCCCCTCTGTAATCGCCGCGCGATTTGATGGGTTTCATTTCGATGGGTCCCCGATATATCATGGGGCGCTGTGGGTCCTCCACAAAGAGTCAATACACAGGCAACCCTGACGGCATCCTCAGCCCGTGTAGTACTAACTGTACAAGTACTGTACAAGTACTGTACAAGTACTGTACAAGTACTGTACAAGTACTGTACAAGTACTGTACAAGTACTGTACAAGTACTGTACAAGTACTGTACTTGTACTGTACAAGTACTGTACAAGTACTGTACAAGCACTGTACAAGCCAGTACACTGAAGCACGGTCTAGTGGTGCACACTGGCTTAGTCACTGGCTTAGTCTCGATAGTCTCACCTCTTTGCTGAGTAGGTCTGGTACCACCTTCGGGACGCTCGCCCATCGGGAAAGCTTCTCGTCCGACTCCACCAAGGTCCTGAAACGCTCCTGCACAAAACAGAACACAGACACAGACAAACGACAACGCCATTAGCCAACATTATAATGATACTGCTACTATACTGCTATTAACATACTGCGAGTTCAAACACCACTAGAATACTATTAGCAACGTATTAAAATACTATTACAACACTAGTAAAATACTACTGGCTAATCGAACAGCGCATGTTCCTGTGTGGTAGCAAACGCGGCACCAAAAAACAGCCAAATCAGCCAAGACCACGAGTGCACTGGTCGAAAGGAAAACGAAGCGAGGAGGGCTGCATAGCTCTGCAGACCTTGGTCCAGCTTCGACACAATGGCTCAACTACAGAATAAACTACATGAACTACACTATCAACTCCAGTAGTTTGCTTTTAACCCTTACAGCACTGCACTCCCGTTATGTCCACACATATTCTCGTCTGACTCCACTGAGGCCCTGAAACTTTCCTGCAGCAACGCCACACCACACGACGGAAACAGACAAAGCAGGCAAGACAACAAGTCTAGTGCTAATCGTTCCTGTACAATACCAGTATATAATAGCAACGCGATACCACATACAGTCAAATCAGCCAAGACTACGAGTATGGTCTAATGGTGCGTGAGAGGAAGGTGACAGAAGGAGCACTGTATACTGTGTAGTCGTATACACCCTGGCCCAGCTTCTAGAATGTCTGCAATACGCTTGATAACTAGAAAAAAAAAACAACTGAAATGTAAAACGCTGAAACGTTCTTGCAGCAAGACGACACCACAACCATCAAAGCAGCCGAGACTATCAGTCCAATGGCAAACGACACAAGAACGACTACCGAAGAAGAGCTGTATAGAATCTTGGCCCAGTTTCGATGGCAAACAACGCAACGCCAGCAAATGCTGCGCAAGGAGTGCTTTCACGCAGGACCAACGCGTCTCAGTGAGACAATTTCGTGCACAGCGCTGGCATGACCTGGTTTGCTGCTTCTTTCTCGTAGTCGCACTCTTCCCCCAACTCTTCTCTGGCCACCTGATGAAAAAGGCATATTGGGGACATGACAGGGATCACTGCAATCGTTCACTTGGTTGCACATGTAGCTCGTGTGGTGAAGCAACATTCCAGAGGATACCACAAAAAGTACCAACTTTTCGATATTGTTCTCCGTATGCAAAGCATCTGCGAGCGTGATGTTGACATAGCCACGCAAGTTTTAGAGCTCGCATTAAGCATTCTGTAAACAGTTGTCGGGAAAGGCGCTGCACTCACGGTCTCTAACCAGTATCAGGCATCAGGTATACCGTGCGAGTAGCCTAGCTTCTGGGGCGCTGTTAATATAATCTAGGGAAACATGTAGCGAATGAGTGACCAAGTATGGTTTGAGTCTCACTCTCGCAACCAAATCTCAAACAAATAAAAAACTTTACGATTGGAGGCAGCGGTGTCACCCCTTGACTGACCGCTCCTCAATATAAAAATCCCTAAAAAAAATAGAACTAGGTATAGACTATAAACTTGAAAAGAGCCGTTGCTAGGGATAGGGTTAGGGTTAGGGTTAGGGTTGGGGTATGTTGGGGTTTTGTAGGGTTAGAGGTATGTTACACAAGGGCTACGATAGAGGTACACCATTGATTTTCTGAGGTTCCCCGCAAAGAAAAGGTTAATACGTTTTACTACTCATTTTACTCGTTTTCATTTTACTCGTTATACTACTCATTTTCCTCGTTTTCAGGTTACTCATTTTACTCATTTTACTACTCATTTTACTCATTTTACTCTCCAAGGCAAGCCTCTTGACGCAAAAACTGATTTGGAGAAAAATCAAACTGTTGCCGGATGAAAAATGCCATCCCATCCCATCCCATCCCATCCCATTACCTAGGCCATCCCATCCCATCCCATCCCATCCCATTACCTAGGCCATCCCATTACCTAGGCCATCCCATTACCTAGGCCATCCCATTACCTAGGCCATCCCATTACCTAGGTATATGATACAACGAAAATTATGCCAAAAAAACTGGTGCTATTAATATTATGAAAATTCCGATCATTTTGGGTTCAGGAGCCTAACCCTAACCCTAACCCTAACCCTAACCCTAACCCTAACCCCGTGATTTCATCACAAAAACATTCACAAAACTAGTCCATTTCAGACGAAAACTGATACTTCGCATACAGTAGCGGCTACGGTTTAAGAGAAAATGTTTAAGAGAAATTACGGGTTTAAGAGAGGTGAACTGGCTGGTACGACCAAAATCGATTTAAGAGAGAACTGGTCTTATGTGTAGGATTTTCTCTTAAATCGAACTGCTGGAAATCACACCACATAGCCGTCACACGCATCACACACAGCTGCAGACACCATTCCCTGCGCCGCGGGCAGTCGCTGCACAGCTGTCCCCGACCACACGCCAGGCCCACCGAAGTTCACCAATCACCAATGCATAGGCGCCTGCGGGCAGTACCTCCATGGCACTAGTGGTGTGGTGGACCTGCTCGGGACCAGCGAGATGCACCGCATTTGCCACACCTGTGCGACTTCCCGCGAGAGTGAGATATGATTTAAGAGAATATTCTCTTGTACCGTAGCCAACACAGTATAACAAAAAGCCGGATTTAAGAGAGGGAAACTGGGCTGGCACGGACCTCTCTTAAACCGTAGCCGCTACTGTACCTTAATACCTGTATCGTAGCACTTAGGGTTACGGTTAGGGTTAGGATACCACACCTTGACTCCTGCTGACCACCACTTACATTAAAATACCGCAAATTTTAGGCCCAGGCTGGTGTTAGGTGTTAGTGAAGCGAGGTGATTATTTACTTCTGGTTAGGGTTAGGGTTAGGGTTAGGTTACGGCGGCCCCTTTAGCGCCGGGATAAGCCGGACATCTTCGCCGTCCGATACAAAATCTCCCGGAAAAGAATGCAAAAAAAAATATACGGTGTACTACTGTTGTGTGCTCACCTCTATTATTTCGTCGATGTAAAGACCTGGCGGGAGTATGTTCGTCAACTGCACCAGCCGCTGCAAGTTTTTGAGGTCAGACTCGACGCTGTCAGCCACGCCCGGGTACTGAATCTTCATGGCTACCTCTGTACCGTCCAGCAAGCGCGCTCGGTGCACCTGCCACAGCAATAAGTAGCCCAAGGCAACAGCACACCAATACAGCAGTACAGCAGTACAACAACACACGGTAGAGGCAGCCGGACAGAAGCTAACCCTGAGCAACAACAGCAACTTTGCATACGCACCGGCCACAACACAACACCAAAACAGACAGAACATCAACGACATGGTATACGGTGGGGCAGCAGGATAGAGGAAGCACGAGCGATGCGCACATCAACACCCGTAGAAGGCGTCGGCCCTACAAAGCCTTTCCGGTAAGGTGAGGTATGGCCAGAACAATGTTTCAAAAAATGTTTCGAAAAACGTTTCGAAGAAGGACATAAAACACGCGACAAAAGGAGTGAAAGATATTCATATAAATGTATAATACAACATTTTCAACCTTAATGGGACGTGAGAGGGAAGCAGAAAGAGCCACGATAAGAAAACTAGGCTTAGGACAGCATCAGCCACTGCTTGGTTGGGGCATGAAGATTACCATTTTGGTGACCGTAATGGAGATTTTGGGTGTCCGTAATGAAAGATATTGGGTGGCCGTGATGATGATTATGGGTATGGTATCCTTAATTAACCTTTTGGTGTGCGTAATGACTGAACATTTTGGTGTCCGCAATGGGTGAGCATTTCAACCATTAGTATCTGTCATGGTTGAACATCTTCGTGCCCGTAATGAGTGCTGTAATGGTTGAACATCTTCGTGCCCGTAATGAGTGAAGGTGTTGGAGTCCGTAATTAATGTACATGATAAGTACAAGGCAAGGGGTCGCACCACGCCGGCCCAGCATAATGCTACTCGTCCTGCAGCGCGCCGACACTACCGACACTACCCATAGGCGGATATTACCGCCAAAAGTTGCGTATTGTTGTTATTTTTGTTTGTAATTTCTGGGCCCCACAAGGGTTAACCGACTGCAACCGACTGCAACCGACTGCAACCGACTACAACCGAGTACAACCGACTACAACCGACTACAACCGACTACAACCGACTACAACCGACTACGGACGACCCCAAGCCGGAGAGAGTTCAGACTGGACTTGGAATTGTTTGGGCAACGCAATGGTTAGGATGACTTCCCGGCGAGGTGCTACATTCGAGATTCTTCCCGACTGGCAAATGAGGACTGAACATACCTTGGCGCGGGTTCAACGACGAGGTTCGAACCTAACACCCAACCCTAACTCTTCAGTAGATCGTCTGGGATTTTTTCGGAAATATGCATCAAGAGTTAGCGTGAACTACCAACCATTTTGTCGGAGTCGGGCCAAATCGTAAACGTTACCATAACAACGTTAAGGAGTTAAAAGGTAATAGTCCGTTTGACCACTGGAAAAAGGGTAACCGGTTACCTGCCCAAAGTAAGTAAGCCTTAAGCACTCTCCCCCTCTGGACCGGCGGGATAGCAGGTCGGCCGGTTATTCGGGCGCACGTGTCACACCGAGGGGGCCAAGCCTCCTAAGCCTAACCCTACCAGGTACAGCAGCAAACCGCCTGACCCCAAGCCTAAGCCTAAGCCTAAGCCTCACCCTAACGCTAACCCTGACGCTAACCCTAACGCTAACCCTAACGCTAACCCTAACCCTAACCCTAACCCTAAAAAAAAATTATGGAGAATAGTAGTGTGGACTATCAACCCGTTCGTCAAAGCTGGGTCAAGCCGTAAACACTAATGACACTATTGACACTATAAATAATATAGAAACATGACATGCTGACTTTAGTCACAATGATTGGCGATATTACGAATAATGCGTGACCCTGACCCTCACCATGTTCCAATCAAACCAATCAAACCAATCAAACCAATCAAACCAATCAAACCAATCAAACCAATGTAGCGATACTCCTTTTGGTCTCGTACAAGTGTGCTTACACTTTTTTCTCCAAGAAGTGCTAAGCTCTATTGTCCGCACACGCAAGTATGCTCAATTATATCATACCTGGCCAATGCTTGCCGCAGCGATGGGGGTCTCGTCGAAAGAAGCAAGTCTACTTCTCCAGTCGACCCCTAAACTTTTCTCAAGCTGGGTGTGCAGCTGCCCCGGCGGCATGACGTCTGCACCTTGGCGGACCCTGTCCAGCGCCTTCGCCAGAGACGCTGGGATCACGTTTTCGTCCTAAACAACAGCATATAGTAGCATAGTAGCACATGGAGGCCATCGAGGCCATGTTAACAGGCATCAGGGCCGGGATATACAACATATCCGTCAATTTTCCGTGAGCACGAAACGACGTCCGCTGCACAACTAATGCGAAACCCACAGGCACCGTAAGCAAACTTTCAAAGATGAACGGAAGACGACTATCGTCAGCAGGCAAAAGCCGTCGTCGTTTCATACTAGTAGTGCATACTGGGGAGCCCCTATTTGCAGGACGGGCCTGCAACAAATTCTTGCAGGACGTTTTGGCACACTTTGGTCCCTGGTACCTGCACAGACCCCACCCAACCCCAACCCTAACCCTAACCCTAACCCTAACCCCAACCCCAACCCGACCCTTGACCGTTTGACCGGTACGTGGGGCTAACAGTGCCCTCGCGCGGCTTCGCCGCGCGTTTGGCAGGCGTTCGCCAAAAAAAAAAACGCGGGCAATAAAAAACGGCAGGTGGCCAATCAGAGGCACGTCCTGCAAGAATTCGTTGCAGGGCCGTCCTGCAAATAGGGTTTCTCGTGCATACTGGTGGTCATGCCAAATCACACCAGTGCCCAGACGAACAGGCTCTTCGCAGCAAAAATATTCGGCGCAAAATCAGATAGTAGTGATCTACTAATATGTACAAGTGTTAATAATAGTAGGATATTAGCGAGCATCATTATTACGTATTGTCATGGTGCGTTGCTATTCATTACCCCAACGAAAAAACACCACACCACACCACACCACACCACACCACACCACACTACACCACACCACACCACACCACACCACACCACACCACACCACACCACACCACACCACACCACACCACACCACACCACACACACCACAACACACCACAAACACACCACACCACACCACACCACACCACACCACACCACACCACACCACAAACACACCACACCACAAACACACCACACCACACCACAAACACACCACACCACACCACAAACACACCACACCACACCACAAACACACCACACCACACCACAAACACACCACACCACAAACAAGTAACGGGCCATGTGCGGCGGAAAAACAGTCGGCACGTATAGCTCCCCGCTCCAAAGCTCTACCCCGATTTTGACACGCATCTTGAAACAGGCCTGATCCAACCAACACGAGCGTAAGCTATCAATACAAGCAGCACTACTGCTGCATCGTGTACCGCACACGTATGTTTTCATCGCCACGACGACCCCGAGTACCGACCGCTGTGACAAACAAAGAGCTCTAACGAAAATGTCAAAACGAACGATTAACGAAACGATACCGAAGTAACACAGAAATGGCCGCTCCACCAAATAGATTTACCACAATGGTAACACTGTGGAAATCGGTAATACTGTAGTAGTAGACGCACGAGGTGTGTGCTGTCAGCGTCAACGTCCAGCCAACGCCCAGCAGCCCGAACATGCAATAAGTGTGCAGAGGTGTCCGTACACCAAGTAAGCCAAACAGGGTGAAAATATATGACTGCCGTAAACCGGCATACCAGGTATATTATTTACACATGACAAATCAATCGCCGGAGTACACACGAGGTATATACCAGTAGGCTCTGATGACACATTCACTAACTGAGCAACGTCCTTCCTCGCCTGTATTGAGAGCATCTGCCCAAGCTTAAGCGCCGCTCCCCGCATGCGACACAGAGTCTCCGCCAGTCGCTCCGCGTTAGCATCGGAAGCAACATACTGCTTAACCTTCCCGCCCTGCTTTCCATGCTTCCCTCCACCATCTTCAGCCCCAGCATCGCCCCCTTCGCCGCCTCTTACAGACTGACGTACAGCCTCAGCGACTGTCCCCATCGCCAGTCCCGCGGCCAGTTGGCCGAAGCCGAATACGCGGGCTAGTGGGGAGGAGGGGACGGTGCGCGTCCTGGAGTTGGTCATGCCAATTTGCCGCGGAGCATGCGAGTCTGTTGCCCCATCTACCTGGAGCACGTTCCATTGCATGCATATTTTCAATCTATTATTCTATTTTCATATTATTAATAACACATTAATGCACTTTCATTGCACGCATAACATCATTTAAAAAAACTGAATGCAGCACCGCACAGCGGGAGCCAAGAAGCCAGTCGGGGTACGTCGACAAAACTACCCGAGGTACAAACAGTACACACATCAGTACTCGGACACTCCAACACTCCGACACCCTGCGTACAACATTGTCCGGTTGCACGGCAGCGATGCAGCACAATTGGCAGTATACTATGAACAGTAGTGCTTGGTGGTGCAAATTTCTTTCGACGGTCACATTCCAACCAACCACCCGTGAGCCTGACCAACTCAAGACGAGAGGGAGAGAGACAGAGAGAGAGAGAAATATTGCAGTAGCCGGCGTGATGCACCAGTAGAATACGAGTACACCGGCACAACAACGTACACGTTGTGGTAGGCAGACCTCGTATGGATGTTCTATAGTGCAATGTGTACCACAAGCGTTCCATAGGTCGAGGTCTCCATCGTCTTGTGGTGTTGAAAAATACAACTGCACCATACCAGGTGCCAAGCGAGTTGCTATATTACACAGCCGCCGAAGATATAGAGCCCTCTTTTAGCTGGGCGAAGCCGGAGATCCGAGCGTTCCGACCCCAATCTCCAAAAACAAAAAAATGGTCATTATGGCCATTATCGACATTATTGACAGTTACAAGTGTCCGTCGGCGCGAGTTCCTACAATGGCGAATAGCCGGTCCGACCCTACAATATACCTTATCATATACTGTCACCCGTACTGCCGTAATACAAAATGGGATTGGTCACTCTGCTCACCTTGCTGCCACCCGTCCCTCCCGCACTATTGCTAGTGCTGTTGACACTACCAGACCCAGAAAATTTCCACGGACCCGAGTTGTCTCGAAACCCATTAGGCGCAGCAGACGTCGAAGGCGACGCGCGGTCTCCCATAGACTCAGCAGAAGTAACAGCATCAACACGCTCAATAGGACCAGCACCGACACCAGCAGCAGCAGCACCCTCGGCGGTGGTACCAGGCCAGGTTTTCAGAGACACCCCTGCTGGTGACACCGCGTCCTCCCCCTGCATTGTCGCAGCAGCGCGTTCACTTGGGTTGGCTTGTTGCAACCCACCACCAGACACACGAGGTGGCCTAGAAGTTTGTTGCTCCTGCAGGACAATTTTCGCCGCAACGTTGGCTGGTGCTACAGCGTCGACTGACGTCGTAGCACCGACAGGCTGTGTGTACGGCGATGTCGGTGTGGGATGAGCATCTTCGGCATAGCCTGGCTTCCACGAGGGTGCTGCTGCTTGGGCTGCATCATTTGTACTGCCAAATAGAGCGTCTTCCTGTGTCTCCCTGCCGTTGGGTCTAGCCGTGGGGGGCGGTTCTTGATGCGGCTCTTGATGCGGCGAAGACACTGCTGCTGAAATCGCCTGGAGCACACACCAGGCACCAGGAAGGGGAGACGAAAGCATAGTATGTACATAAAAATGACCGAGTCAGACAACTGTATCTGCCCTCTGACAGCTAATTACATATCATCACCGCAGCTGCAACACAGCGGGGCGAAAGCAAACCAACAACCGATGGCATGGTACCATGTTACACGTCAGGGTTATCTAATATCCCTTCAAACAAATACGATTGCTCCACACGACGAGCCGTTCAACCATGACTTTTGAGCATTTTTTTTGTGTCAATCCCGATATTGCTAGGACTGGGCACTGGCTGACTCAGTCAGTATGGATTATACTGTGGCAAAATTCGACCAGTATACTGGATTGCAGCAATATACTGGCCGAGCGAAGCGAGTAACGCCGAGCGAAGCGAGTATCGCCGAGCGAAGCGAGTATCGCCGAGCGAAGCGAGTATCGCCGAGCGAAGCCAGGAGGCCGAGCGTAGCTCAGCCAATAGCCCCCCCCCCCTGCTCGTGAGGGTCTCCCCCCTGCTCGTGAGGGTCCTCCCCCTGCTCGTGAGGGTCCCCCCCCCTGCTCGTGAGGCTCCCCCCCCTGCTCGTGAGGGGGCCCCGTTGGAGGCGCCGCTGGAGGCCTCAAAGAATACGCATTTTCGCTTCATTTCTCATCACAATCAAAACTCACAACTGTATTGGCCGGGGGTGTTTGCCGTAATGTCATCTAATCTACACAGAAAAAATCAAGAAAAGTCAAGAAAAATGCATGCAACGTGTGGCGATGATGTCATGTTCTTCATATTGTTGGCGTTGGCGATGATGTGATCATTACAAAATCGTTTTGACGTATTATACCCTATTTGATAGTTAACATTCAACAACACTCCATCGCTCCTACTCCTGCCCTTGGGGCACAGGGTCGTAGGCTCTCACCAGCAAACGAAACAGGGCAGCAAAGACAAAAACTAGAACACGAAAACCAAACGAAAAAAAAAACGAGAAAACGAAGGAACGCTACATGTATAACCGGTATCAGGTATTAATAGCAGGTACTCAACGCAGAGAAGAGACCAAATATGAAAAAAAGCGGAAGGAACGAACGCGCGAAAAATGTCTACAGCCGGGTAGTGGCCGAGATCCTTTAGCGTACAAACAGGGAACAGGCGAAAGGAAGGAACCCGTGTAAAGGAGCAAAGGCCGGGGGGGTGGCGGAGATCTTTCAGCGAACACAAAAAAAACATACCAAGAAGTTACGAGTGAAGAAAGAAAGAAGCAAGAAAACAGAGTTGCCAAAATGACAACATAGCAACATACACAAGCAGCTACAGCAGTATGGGATACACAAGCAGCTACAGCAGTATAGGATACGCAAACAGCTACAGCATAGCAACATACACAAGCAGCTGCAGCAGTATAGGATACACCGCAACTCCGTATCATATACCAGGCACAGCACCAGATATCTGCAAAAACAAAAATGCACGTACTTCTAGGTACGTCTATAAAAAAAAGAGAACAACACCCTGCGAGGGAGGGAGGGAGGGAGGGAGGGGAGGAGGGGGGGGGGGGGGGCTCGGACGTGTACTGTAGCTTACCGTACTTTAATATGGCGCGTTCATTGGACGTACGCCGGGCAAAAATTACTGGCGAGTATACTGGCTGGGTCAATCAGTAGATTGCTACTGCCAGTACATACTGAGCCAGTGTCCAGCGCTAGATATTTAGCATTTAAAGCAACGGTCCGCAACACTAAACAAGGCATTAATTCGTCATACGTTACTACGATGCTGAGATGACGGCATTTAGCGCTGTGGTCCGCAACATCTAATCACACGAGGAAGGTTGTCGTTGGTCGTTGGGGCAACCTGGTGTTGGGGGGCAACGGGTAGAAAGATATAACACAGTAGTAGTAGTGTAGACGAATGCAATTTCGGGGGGTTTTCCATGTAGGAGAGCGGGATATTTGGTACGGGGTAATAATTGAGAAAATGAAAGTTCCACATGAATACGAGGCCGAGAGGATAACGAAGGGTCAGATGTCAGCAAGAACCTGTAGAGCTGTGTGAAGAGCGGGATCATCGGTGCACCAGACTAATCAAGAAGAGGTAGCTAACGGGCGAGGGCCTGCACGAGCTGAAGAGGACTGTGGCACCGGGCAAGGGACGTCAGGGGTCGTCAAGAGGTTTTTGGGGGGCGGGGGGGAGAGGGGAGCGGAGTTTATACATATAGTTGTTTTGGCAGGGAGGGGAAGAAGAGTGGGGGGGGGGAGTAGAGGAGTTGATGTATATTTTTTGTGGGGGCCTGGGGCAACTAGATACATACCTGGTATATACCTTTTTGGGGCAGGGACAGCCGGGACAATGGAGGCTAGATGGCGCGGAGTGGGATAAGTACCTCTCTCTCCGCCCGGTAACGTAAGGACCGCTTGGGGTTAGAACTATTGTAGGAACTCAAGCGGTCAGAACAGACATCCCGACGAAGAGATGGGGAAATCGCGGTCTCGTGTGGGGAGGCATCTCACTAGCGGAGCGCGACCGGTAGGTAGGTCAACCGCGTTTCGTTTGTGTGGGTGGGGGAGGCGTAAACAAGAGGGAAAAGGGAGTGAGCGGCCCTCCTTCCCCTCCTCCCTCCTGCTATTTTATATAGAGGTAAGGGAGGCGTACGCATCCGGGGGGGGGGACGGAAGCAGTGCAGCCCTTCCCCCCCCCCCCCCACCATTTTGGCTTGGTCAATAAATGTAGAGCATCTTTCGTGGAAATGAAAGCCAAAAACGATACATTTGCTCCTGATACTCTGGTATTAAGCATTTAACTATTTTGCGCAACGGTCTGAACGCAAACATCAAACATTCGTTCATCCTCGTCATTCGTGATACGCTGACATTAGTTCGTCTCATATGTTTGTACGACGAGTACTCGTAGCGTTTAGTTTAATTTTGTATTATCCTCGGGAAGACGGGGAAAACAAAAGCCTACCGCACTTCAACGAATGTACTTTCATACATGTGTGCCAATTAAACTCAATTGTATTCGCAATCCAACTTTAGATTGCGTACTGTATCCTTCAACTTCCCGTGACCATGGCAGCGCGAGCTGTCTCGAGCAGTGGTCGCCGTTACTACTGCAACAGCGCAAGACGCCGTTGTATTGTTGTTGTTCTCACATTAACGCGCATAATCAAGTCCGTGGTCACAGGATAGGCTCCAGTTACTCTGGAGTGGAGCAACACCCCAGGGAAAAAACACAAACAAACCAAAAGTGGTACATGCACATATTATTAAAGGAATTATAGTTTCCGCGCACAAATTGAGTTCCCCCCCCCCCTCCCGCTCCCTCTTGTTCAAACGCCCCACCTAAATCAAAAATCTGCTAGAGTAATAAACACTGCCAGGCAGTTGATATCACCTCATTTCCTTTCTAGCCATTCATGCTGTACGTCCAATTCATACCCTCCCCCCCAAACGCCCCCGCCTTCCCCACCACCCGCACCATCGCCTAGACCCAGCACCACGCGTATAGCAAGCTCGTACATCTATGCGACCTAAAGCTGTTGGAAACCCCCCTCCTCCCCACCCCCACCCCCCCCTCGCCCTCCCCCCGCCCCTTTGAACAGTCCGCCCTCTCCTCACTGATTGCACGACTTACAGGATATACAAAATAAACTAATGCAGTCCTTCCACAACCGTCAGATTTGTCCCCTTAAAGGATTTATAGTTTCCGCGCACAGATTGAGTCCCCCCCCCCCCCCCCCCCCCCCGCTCCCTCTTGTTCAAACCCAGGCCCCCACGCCTCTAAAAAATCCGCCCTCCCCTCACCGTTTATACGACTTACAGGATAAACTTGATAAACTGGTGCATTTCCTTCCACAGCTGTCAGATTTTGTCCCCCTCAAAAACGGGTTCTATAGTTTCCGCGCACAGACTGATTAGCATCACCCTGTTGACCTTGGTACATGCTACACTGTAGTTCCAAGGGGAGTCGCCGACCTATATCCTTAATGAGGACACACACCCAGTAATATGCACGATCGGAGTGTCACACACAGCTTGCAAAGATGAGTTTCGACAAAATCTTCGATCTCACAGCTGGATGTATTTTTATTCTTTAATATATCGCGATCGGAGTATCACACACACAGCTTGCAAAGATGAGTTTCGAGGAAAGCTTCGATCTCACAGCTGGAGTGTATTTTTATTTTTATAATATATCGTAGCTGACGAAATTCATGTCTCCGCCAAAAAAATATGAAAAAGTGGAACCGGGAGTCAGCCTACGATGTGCCAGGTCCATAGTGGAACATACGTCTCACTACTCGCGCCTGAAACTCGCGCCTGAAAAACCGATTACACCGCTTGCCACCCAGAAAAGACTACCACGTATATCTTACACGTAGAACCTATCACTACGCATACGCACGTCAGACCCAAGTCAATAGGAAAAAAAACAAGAAAATGAAAGGAAAGAAAGAAAAGACAAGAAGAAAAAGCAAGGATAGGAAAGGAAAAGAAAAAACACCATACTAGCATACCCTATTAATAGGAACTGACTAAAGACGGCAGTGGGCTCATAGAGGGTATCAAGTGCATCATTGGCACTGGGAGAAAACGCAACATGGCGAAGAAGTCAGGGCGGCCTTACGCTAGCTTGTGACGGCCATTGGAAGGCCCACAAACTTCACGATGACGATGGTCAGACGCAGACTTCAGTTTCTTGCGCAGGACGCCCCCCCCCCCCCCCCACCCCCTTCCCCCGGCCGCTTAGAGATGCTAACAGTGGATGGCGCTGCCGTGGCCTTTGCGTGTCGCTCTGAAGCTCTGCATCTCTCCGCGTCATGCCATTTCCGCATGAATGACTCTAATCCCTCCTCTACCCGTCGAAACCATCTGCCGGTCTTCTGTGCAGCCTTTCGCCATCCTTCGAACTTCATTCCAAATGCTGATATATCATCATTCAGGTGCACCATCCAGTTCTTCTCTTGCCTCCCTGCGTAGCCCTCATCACCAACTAGCTCCCAAAACATCACCACAAACATCACCACAAACATCACCACAAACATCACCACAAACATCATCACAAACATCATCACAAACATCATCACAAACATCACCACAAACATCATCACAAACATCACAAACATCATCACAAACATCATCACAAACGTCACCACAAGCATCATCACAAACATCACAAACATCATCACCAACACCATGCACCCTCTGTGGCAGGCGCTCCTTCCCCCCCATACATGCTACGAACCCCGCAAACAGTATCATCATCATCCGTTTGCGCACTATCGCCTCTATGCTCTCGAAATATGGATGCGAGAGTATGTCGACCCGACTTGGTCCCCACGGATCAGGCGGGGTGGAGATACCATAGCCACCCGAAAAGTCATCCCGACGGGTAATGTGGGGCTTGCGCAAGCTCATCCACTAACAACCCCCCCGGCCATGAGAAAACACCCTCAAAAGCCTTCATAGCCTTCATAGCCTTCATAGCCTTCATAGCCTTCATCACGCCGAACTTCGCCCAGATATGGTCCAATATACACATTCGGCCATTCGGACATTCGGCCATTCGGGCGTTGGGCCTTGGCGGTATTATTACAATCGCGTGCGGCTAGGGATTACAGTTCGACCTTGACCTTATTCGTTTTCGATTGTAAAACAAATCCAAAGTTTTGAGCAGTATGACCAGCACCGCCATAGATAGAGAGGGCAACAACATTATTGAGACCATTGCATTATTGCCGACAACAACATCTGCGCGTCGGAACACGCGCGCAGTAGTTGCATCCGGCACATGTGTAAATGTAAAATATAATTTCGTTTTTTTTGGCTCGCTGCTCTTCGTCGGCCGAGGGTTTCTTCTCGCACTTTCGGCCGCGGGGCAAGCTAGCCTGCCATGGGTACACTATGAAGCATGTCTGGATCTCGGCCGAGCTCCGTGGCGGTGCTCGGCGCATTAAACGTCGCTTAGCTGGCTCTATTTGGCACGGGATTGCGTTCCGCCTCCCTGAGACGAGCAGGTCACTTGCAACACCCCATTTCTTCTCAAATTTTGATAAAAAAATTACAACTTATTGGTCTTTTTTGTTTTTGTGAAAAAATAGCCCGCTGCCCGCCCTGTCTCGCATCGCCTCCTCTGTTTTATCGCACCCTCTCAGCAATTGCAGCAGTAGCCGCAGCAGTAGCCACAGAGGTAGCTGCAGCACAACAGCAGCAGCTGGAGCCATATACAGCAGCAGTACACATCTGCCGAGCGCCATATCTCTCGCCGCGGCGAGCAGGGCCGAGGGTGCAGGCAGGGGTGTTTCGCGCGCCGAAAGGGCACTGTTTCACCCCTATTGTCTCGCTTGGTATGCTCCGTCGGCCGGTAATATAAGGAATAATACAATGATCATATCCAATGGTCAATGTACTCTATATTTTGGCCCAGATAGAAAGTGTGAACAGATCCGCAAGGTTTGGTTGCCTTCCGCGGACATCGTGATAGCTGCCTGGAACCGTGTGCGCCTGGTGAAGGCGCGACAGGGGTTGGGTCTCCTTGACTTCGAGGGGTCGTGGCTGCCGATTTCCGTCGCGACTTGGCCGTCATTGGCCGTGAGAGGGTGGCTGTGATAGGGCGCCTGGGGGCTCCACGAAAGCAAAACATGTCCGGGTGGGTGCTGCTGGACGAGATCGGGATTGGACACAAATATAAGAACCGCTTAGAACAGCACCAGGAAAGAAGCACAAGGATAGGTTGCACTTGCCCCAGGAACGATGACGGTATATAGGGCCGTTTGGAGTGTGTGCGTGTGCCTCATAGGTGTGTATGTGCGTGCATGTTACTTCTACCTCACCAACAGCAGTAGTTACAGTACATGTCTATCTTTCTATAATAGTACATGTGTACCTTGCAACCGCTGTCGCTGCTGCCAGTAATTTAGCTCATGACCTGTCTTGACCCAAAAGAGAAGCATTGGGCATAGTGTTCTTTTTTACATGTCCCAACCCGTGGCTCCCTCTCCACTCTCCAGTGCACAGCCATGTAAGAGGTTGCATTGAAAAAGCGGGGCACACGTAACAGCTCCAATGCAATGCCCAGGAGCAAGAACATTTTGCAATTTGGCGGCAGGACCTCGATCAATAAATCCAGCTCCTGTTGCTCCTTAGCAAGATCTTCTTGACTACCTCAGCTCTTCCATCAGACGCCACACTTCTCAGCGGGTCTACAATACATTGCACAGCGTGCATACCGCTGTTGCCGTGGTATGTGCAGTAGTAGTGGTGCTGGTGGTGTAGTTAACAGTATAGCAGCAGTAGCGCACACGCTAGTATCAGTAGTACTTCTCTATGCATAAAACCGTCCCCTCTCCTCCATTGCATTGGAGCTTGTCACATGTAAATTTCATTATTAATCAACTGTTGTTGTAACCTGGACCTCCCAATACTAAAAATGTTGAAAACTAAACCGGGGACTACTGCTGGTATGTCACGATTCGTCGGTGTGGCGTCCGGTAACGCTTGAAGATGCGCCAAAGCGCTTGAAGATGCGTCGGAGCACCCCGAGGGCTGTGGTTCGATTCCCGGTTGTCAAGGCCTCATCACCGAGGACCTCAAGGTTGCTGTTGGTGCTACGAGCGGCGGATTTTTGCTCCATTTTTCGGTCAGAGCTTCCAGTTTCAACCCCAAATGCTCACACACGCACACACCTTCGCACCGATCACCCAACACCTCTTCTCCTCCCCTCGAGCCTCGACACACACCCTCACACTCAGCTCTCCGTGTTCGCACAGCTACACGGTGCGGGGCTACAGGCAAACTATGTTGTGTTCCTCATGGCTGGGGGCAGGGTCTAATCACACGAAAGGATGGTGTGTGTCCCTCCATTCTGCCATTCTTCATTCTCCAGCTTTTTCGTGGTATACTGCCGTACTTGTACTCGTAATCACAGAGGGACGAGGTTGGAGGCGTGAGCGAACGGGGCGGTGTCGGGTGAGAACCGGGCGACGTCGGCAGCGAGCGGGCGATGCCGGGATGCGACGACGGACTCGAGCGAAAGCGGAGCGACGGTCCGAGCAAGAGCGGAGCTCGCTGCGCCGCAGTTCAGCTCCCTTTATCAAGCTCGTGCCGCCAAGAGCGCGACGCTGCACGACAAATAGTTTTCTACTCGTACTGTTTTTTTGTTTTTTGTTTTTGCTAGTACTTATAGTTCGTAGAGCATCGTCTGCGAGAGCGAGCGAACGGGGCAATTTTGGGAGCGAACGGGGCCGATGAGAGCGAGTGGAGCGACGGCCCGAACGAACGGAGCGTGCGGAGCGACGGTTGGATGGAGCCAATGGAGCGCGTCGCCCCACCCTTCAGATATGTTTCGTCAAGCTCGTCCTGCCAACGAGCGGGGGGCGGCGTGACGATGTAGAATCTCTGTCTCCGATGAACGCTCCGCGCTCCGACCAAATTTTTCTTCATTTGTCGTATTTTCGATTTTAGCGCTTTTGATTTTTTCCCTTCCTTTTTCTTATTCTTTTTCTTTTTGGTGTTGTTGTTGTTTTACCAAGAGCGATTTTTTTTATTTCTTTTTTTTTTTTTACTTTTTCCTTCCACGTTTTCTTTCTTTTTCATAAAAAACGGTGGAAAAACGGGGGCACAAAAACATTTTTTTCGCTTTTTCTGTTGTAAAAAAAAGGCGAAAACACATAGTAAACAAGTCGCTCCTACATAAACAACGTTCTTTGCTCTCCAAAAAAAACGTTGGTTTACTTTGCTTTCCATTTTATAAAAATATTTGAGGACGTCAGCTGTGAGTACGACCAGTTTCGGGTCAATAATCTCATCTAGTCTAATCTTTACAAGCTGCGTTGTTGTTATTTGTAATATACTATGTGGGTGAGTTTTTTATTGGGAGGGGTCCTATTTAAAATATATATATAGGTATATGTTTTGTTGTTCTCCATTATAATGGTCAGTGTTGATATTATTACTGTAGGCGGGGAATGTTCGAGCTAGATCTGACATCACATCTATTTTATAAATTTATTAATGTAGTTTCCACTATACTGTTCTATCGTATGTAGGGTAGGTGGTTTGTTTTGTTTTTTCTCCGCTTTAGTCCAACCAAATACCTGAGCACCTACCTTGTCCTCTTCTCCTTTCCTCTCAACACCCCTACTATGTTCTTCGCGTTGCGACTCAGCGCAGAAACATTGTAATATACATATACAAGTATATATATTTCTTTTGGGAGTAGCCGACTTTTCTTCTCGAATGCTGTGTTAAAAGAGTAACATATTAACATATTAACATATTACATCGCTACTAATACTCTGTATTCGTACTCCTCCCGATATTAAAGCAGAGAAAAAACAATATAAAGCACCTACCATACATACGACAGAGTAGTATAGTGGAAACTACAGTAATAAAGTTATAAAATAGGCATGGTGTCAGATCTAGCTCGAACATTCCCCACCTAAAGTAAAAATACCAACACTAACCATTATAATGAAGAGCAACAAAACATATACCTATATACCTGGTATCATATAATATATTCACAGCTGTCAGATTTTGTCCCCCTCAGAAACGGGTTTTATAGTTTCCGCGCACAGACTGACTAAAATCATCCTGTTGACCCTGATAGCTACACTGTAGCTGTAAGGGGAGTCGCCGACCTATATCCTTAATGAGGACACACAACTCGTAATGCGCGCGATCGGAGTATCACACACAGCTTGCAAAGATGAGTTTCGACGAAATCTTCGATCTCACAGCTGGAGTGTATTTTAATTTTTATAATATATATATATATATGGCTCAGGTGGAAGACGCCCAGTCGCTGACAAGGACACATGTTCTATTTACGCCATAGTCCATTTGAAAAACGGGAAAACATACGTGGGACGAACGATCAAGAGCCCATACGTTAGATTCCAGGAACATATTTCCACAACAGACGCTCTAGGTAGAGAAATCAAGGCGGACCAAACCAAATTTGTAGTCGTTCTCCTGGAAATAGTTCCCCGGTGTTTAGAGGGTGTGGAGAACTCAGGGACACCACTCCATTGGCGAGAAAGAGAAAACTCATGGATTAACCGATTGCACACACGCGTGAAAGGATACAATACACGTAGGGAAATCGCCAAGAAACAACTCCCACAGATACCAACACATGGCTTTGGGATTCGACGGGTCAGACGCTCTAGGCACAAATCGCGTATTTCTAAGATAACGCACAATGGGCGGATGTTTCTGTCTAGAGACTGGCAGCGTAGGATTAATTACTTTGCCGGACTTGTTAATAATAGACCACACTTGGTGGATTCGTACATCTTGCACTTGGCCCCCAGAAACTTGCTCCGTATGTTCAAGTACATAGGACAACACGGCATTCCCGGTAACGTCCAAAATGCTTTCAATGTACTCAGGAAACGCTACTTGAGCTCGTTCCCGACGCCTTCGGTCCAACCGGTGAAAGTACCTAAGTTAATCGTCATGGGATTCACTAGTGAAATTACCAACGTAGTCCCCCTGCGCGGATTACTGATGCGGCCAAATATATTAAGTAGGATACCCCCTGTATGCGTTGGGTTTCGGGAGAGTATTACGGAAACAATTCCATGTTTCAAGTATGGCCAGACCTTGGATTCTTTCTTCCTCAATGCCAGCGCCGTAGCACGCGACATCAACCAGGATTTTCAGTGTATTTGCGGGAATTCTAGATGGTCTAAGTATGCCGTATGTATTAAGGATGGTTCCCTTTGTGTATTAACAACGGATGCAGAGTGCCTTAATTAAGCCTTAATTAAGCAAAAAGATGCTGAAGCCATACTTAAATTGCAGGCCGGGTTTAGATTAGATTATGCGGAGGATACGCATACAGCACCATTTTATGTACAATTGGTCACGGCCATTGAGGAACATGTAGCCGAGATCTGCAGCAACTTAGCAATCAACTACGTGGATACTTTAGACTGGAGGAACACGCTATTTGAATAAATACGTAGGTGTTTAGAATACGCAGAAGATGCTGCTGAAACACGTCCAGTAACAGGCAACATCGACATTTCGGCAGCTAGACACGCATTCAAACAGGCGCATAAAAGTGTCGTTATCACCAAAGTGGACAAAGCAGCAAACTGCTTGAGCGTCATGTGCAAAGCCTGTTATGCGAGAGTAACCACAGAAGAGTTGAGTGGTCCAGGATATACACGAGTTGAGAGTGAATTGTTCCCAGACCTCATAGAAAAAATCACGACGAGGCAAATTACATATTTGCTGAAGGAACATTTACCGATACCGATGGTCATGGTGAAAATCCAAGATCCTCAAAATCCACACAAACACAAGTATGTCAAAAGATACTCTACGCAGATACCGGTTAGATATCTTATGCCCAAATTGCACAAAGCGATCCCAGCTTTCCGGGGTATCACAGCGTGTTGTGGCACAACCACAGAAGGCGTAGCTAAGATAGTAAATGCAGTACTCGTTGGCATTAGACCAGTACTAGATGCTTTGTGGCGTGAAGAATGTATTCGTATCGGTTTGGTTGCAAACAAGTGTTGGATTACTTCAGGTGGGGCTGAGATAGTACATGTTATGAAAGATTTGGACCACAAAGCAGCGATGGCAAAAAACGGACTGCCTCACCACCTGGAAACTTTTGATTTTGTAGCCATGTACACTAACATTCCGGTCAAATGTCTTAAACGTATCATGGGCGAGTTACTGGACTTGGTACTCACGTACCAAGAAGCAAAAGATGGTTCCAAATCGATGTACATTAAGTATGGGTTAAAAAATAATGAAAAGGAACCGAAGATCAACAAAATACACTGGTCTCTCAACCCTCCTGTAAATGCTAATGGAACAACCAACAACAAAAGGGAATTTAATGTTGGTCAAGCTAAACTGTGTGAATGGATTAACTTCGTATTAGACGAAGGGTTTGTACAATTTGGAGGAGCGATATATAAGCAATCATCGGGCATATTCATGGGCACTGCACCCGCACCCGATTTAGCGAACGATTTTGCGTTTATGCATGAACTCAATTTCCTAAAAACTATGATAAATAGATATTTGCTCGATACGAGAAACACCATTGAACCTCTTTACCCTTTAGAGTTTATTGAACAGTACGGTAGTAACACGAAGAGATTCATAGATGACATACTTACGGTAGCACCAGGCTTACCAAGTAGGACAGGCCCTACGTTTGAACAAATTAGCAAGCGGGAAGGAGGGGAGGGGGGGGTGTATGGTGGAATGTACCCAGAACACATCCTGGATGACGAGGGTGAGCAGGTTGCGAACCCTGTATCTATCACCAAGGAACAAAGAGGGCAAACAGTGCATTTCCTGGATATGGAAATTCTTCAAAGTACTGCTGGAGTGTCGCAAATTCGAATGTATGATAAGCGGGACCACATGGAGATACTGAAGCAGTACCGTAGATACCCCCACATTGAAACACGATTATCAAAAAAGTGTTTGTATGCGACCCTCCATTGCCAACTTTGTCGATTTGCAATTAGGTGCTCGGAAATCCATTTCTTCCAAGTAGCAGCTGCTAAGTTGATGACGGACATGATTAGACATGGTTATGCCAAGGAACGTTTGAGGAACAAACTCCACAATTTCCGCCAAACATTTTCAAAAACTCACCAATAAAGCCGACTATTAAAAGAGTGCATGACCCGGTTGTACGTGAGAAGTATTGGTGGTTGGTCACTGAAGGAGTTTGGAAATGTATCGAAAGGGAAGGTCAAGCACCCGGGCATGATAGACTGCTGAGTGAGGAGTGGGTACGTCTTTGTACGTTACATGGTTTTTAGGAATGAGCGATTAAATTGCAGAAGTTATACATGATTTATGGGAACGGCCACTTTGCCTGTCCCTCGAACGTTTATTTCTACAAAGTGTCATAGAGGAATGAACAAACATTTTTTAGGGGAATAGATCGATATAAGAGTTGGGAGAAAAGGGAAAAAGGGGGGGGGGGGGGGGGGGGGGGGGGGGGGGGGGGGGGGGGGGGGGGGGGGGGGGGGGCGGGGGGGTATTTTCGTGGATAAGTGGAAACGTAGTCACGTAAGCATAGCCGTAGACATTAGAGTCTGAGAGCGTAATGCAACGTCGTACCTGAATAAAAAATGTGTGCGGACATGTTGATTCGAGTTATTCGGAAGAGGCGTCTACATTTGGATGTGTGTGGGTTGGGAAACGGGTACATATGAGTGTGGAAGTGAGTATGGACTGTGCATGTCGAGTACTGGGTATTTGTGGGTGGAAAAAAAGGGTGTATATAAGCATGGAAGTGTTCAACCTACGTTCGTAGGTTACAACGTCTTTATTAAACATCTGAGGATTACAAAAACGTTTTCAAAAACAACATTGTTATGTATGGATTAATGTGTCTTCTCGACGACGTCGATTGAGGAATGTTAATTATAACCAAGTTTCTCAACTATACCAACGCAAAACATACATTCATGACGTGCATATCAAACACACTACCTAGAACCGAAATATTTCAGGGAATAAACAACGCCAAAAACCCTGCCAAAACATGGTATGTCCACGGGAACAACGAACGTTACTGAGTCCAAATCACGCCTGAATGCATCTCGCACTTTCCTTCAAACGACCCACATCGAAATCCGCTAGAGGATTGAACACTTCCACGTGCTGGAGATCCCGCTGCTGCAATTCACCCCCTTCCCCCCGCCCCCCCCCCCCCCCCCCCCCCCCCCACCCTTCCCTCACCAGATAATGGACTTACAGACTTCACTTGATAAACTGATGCATTACCTTCCACGAATTTCATAGTTTCCGTCCACAAACTGACTAACGTCACCCTGTTGACCCGGATAGCTACACTGTAGTTGCAAGTGGAGTCGCCGAAGCATCCCCAAACCTCCCACAACTCATCACATGTCACCCACCCACATGGCGGGATACTCAATAAGCAGACTACCTATATATACCAACGCTTTCCTGTGAAATCCCCCCCCCCCCCCCCCCCCCCCCCCTATTTCTCAAACCCTAACCTCACTCCGTACTTCGATTCAACCCACACCGTGTAGCGAAATCAGTAATACACACATAGCCGAACTATGAAGAGTAACGGTATCATAAGTGCATTATGATACCGCTACAACCCATAGTTGTCAAGGCTGGTTACTGCATGTCTATCTTCAGGGATAAATATGCAATTAACCATACTTGACAAAAGCCGCGAGGGGGAACGTTGAAATTCCCAAACGTCCCTCGCAACTTCGTTTTAGGCCCCCCGAAGCAGTTTTCTCGGCGTACAAAAATACGTTTTGCAGATATATACAATAAAACTCCGTCTTAGGCCCCCCGAAGCAGTTGTCTTGGCGTACAAAAATACGTTTTGCAGATATATACACCAGCCCCCCACCCCCTTTCCCCCCCTTCCCCTCTCCCCCCCCCCCCCCCCCCCCCCCCCCCAACCACTGTACACCAATATATATTCGAAAACACGGTTCTGATACAACACAATAATGAACTCTAGAACATCAAACAAAAAGTACGTGTAGATAACATGTATTCGAAAATACCGCTCCGAAACAACACGATAACAAAGTCTAGAACATAAACCAAAACATATACGTGCAACATCAAAAACGCGCAAAGCACCACTTTGAAACAATACGATAACCAAGTCGAGAATATCAACCAAAACATACGTGAAACAAAAACCACGCGGACACGCGACACACTAGAACCATATATGCGTCCGCATACGAACACCAGTCAAAAGGTGGAACCCATATACCCTGGGTTCCAAACTGAGGTCCCTACGAGTCCGAAACATCACATAGTCCACATAAAGTCTTCACACAAACCTAAAAATGTGTCACAACTGCTCGTTGCCAAATGACAGGTTCATCAAGAACGCAAGAACAAACAGAACGAGAGGCAGGGTAATCGAAGCAGCGCAAATCATTGTAGCATTCGCCCACCACATCACCTCCTTTGAAATTGGTTTTGGGCATCAGCGAACTGGGTCCAACGCATGCCCGTAGAGTCTTAGGTGGAGTGAGGAGCGGTAGTAAAAATCAAGTGCGCTGCTCGATAACCTGTTCCTGACCGTCGGTATACTGAACAATCTTCGGGCCGCGTCTTCTCTGTGTCAGGTGTGTGAGGAATTTCTTTGTCATTTTTCAAGCAAGCGGTTGCGTTGGCATATACTACCTGGCTTGATGTAAAGGAGAGGAACACCACTGAGCGATCATCTACTACATGTTAGGGCATGTTTTCATGAACACCACTAGCAAGAGCACCAGAAATGGACGCGACATCTACAGGACTACAACATCTTCGACGACAGTGGGGAGAAAACAGGACGTATAAGTGTACACTATATTTAGTCTATAATAATGTGGAAAGTAAGTACAGACAAGGATGTCAACACTGCGGTAAACCACACGACCAACCTATTACGCAGGGTATTTCGTGCCTCCATCCGCTTACATGATTGCCTGACAACCTCTAATATTCCAAACGCAGTGGAATGTGCCTAACGAAGTAAAGTCACCCTCGCGTTCAATAGTGGTGACATCGCATGTCCACGTGAGACAACCTTTACGAAACGCAGTAGCATAAGTCACCCTCGCCTTCAATAGTAGTGACATCGCATATATATGACGTTGCATGCCCACCTCAACTGGTGTATTTGTAAGATGTATCTCTGTCTTAGAATTGGCGACCTCAGAGCCCCACAGCGGCACGGTAAAAATCATGGACGTGAAATCGTACATTTGAGACAATAATAAGTTGAAAAGGAAGCACAAGCAGACGTGATACACTGCCGACCCATCGCATACCCTCCTGAGACGACCTCTACGAAACACAGTACCATTTACCTCACGAAGTAAAATCACCCTCGCGATCAATAGTGATGACATCGCATATATATGACATCACATACCCACCCCGCCTGATGTATTTGTATGACGTATCTCTCACTTAAAATTGACGACCGCAGAGCCCCACATCGACAAGGTAAAATTAAAGGCGTGAAATCGTACATTTATTTGAAACAAAAATAATTTGGAAAAGGAAGCACAGGCAGATGTGTTAAAACTGCGGTAAACAACCTTACCAATACATTACGTAGGGTATTTCGTACATACCGTCTGCACGATCGCCTCCCCACCTATGCCAAGCGAAGTTTTACTAACGAGGTAACGTAATTGAGCGCGTGTATACCAAGTATGACTAATGAGGTAACGTAATTGAGCACATGTATACCAAGCGTTCCTTTAAAACTGACGATTCGCATCCCTCCCTCTAATGCTCGATGACGGAGACAGCACATGACCACATACATCACCTCGCATGCTGTATTTGGCAATACGTATCTCTTGCGTATAATTAGCGATGTCGATAATAATGGTAACTGTATGATGATGGTGACAAACAGTGCATGACCACATCACCTCGCCTGTTGCATTTGACAATACGTATCTCTTTCTTATAATTAGCGATGTCAGAAAATAATGGTACCTACAAATATTCTATAAAATATTCTAGCTTTCGATCGATGTATCATACAACAACAAACTATGAAGATTTAACACGTTATTTACTACACTTAAACACCGGGTTGCATGCTGCATCTAACATCAAAACTTTCTAAAATAGTAAACATTACAAGCCAGATGATATAAAGGAATGTCTTATTGCTTCAATCGTCAGGTTTGTCCCCTTTGAGAATTTATAGTTTCCGCGCACATATTGAAATGTCCCGCCCCCCGCCCCCCGCCCCCCCCCCCCCCCCCCTTCCCTCCCCCTCCACTGACCTCTTTTTCATAACAAACCCCGACCCTTTCCCCCCCCCCCCGCCCCTCCGTCCCCCGATCCCCCCCCCCTTCCGCCTAGTCTGTCCAAACGCCCCACTCACAATCAAAATCGGCCTGAGTAATAAACACCTATACGCAGTTGATATCACGTCATTATTATTTATCTGACCATCCATGACGTAGTTTTCAAATATTTTTCCCCCCAACCCCCCCCCCCCCCCCCCTTCCAACGCCCCCTCTTTTCCGACCACCTACACGATCGCCTAGACCTAGGACCATGCGTATAACAAGCTGCTACATATCTTTGATCTCACAGCCGAAGTGTATTTGAATATCATTTGTGACCTAAACCTCCTAAAAAATCCCCCCCCCCCCTCTTGCTCTCCCTTACTCAAACGCCCCACCAAATATCGAAATCCGCCACATTAATAAACACTTCACGCACAAGATATCACCTCATTATCATTCGAGAGCCATCTATGCCGCTGTGTTTCCCCCCCCCCTCCCCCCCCCCCTCTCCCCCCCCCCCCCCCCCCGCTCCAACGCCCCCCCTTTCCCGACCACCTACACGATCGCCTAGACCTAGCACCACGCGTATAACAAACTGCTACATATCATTGATCTCACAGCCGGAGTGTATTTGAATATTATTTGTAACCTACACCTCCTAAAAATCCCCCCCCCCCCCCCCCCCCTCTTGCTTTCCCTTACTCAAACGCCCCACCAAATATCGAAATCCGCCACATTAATAAACACTTCACGCACAGGATATCACCTCATTATCTTTCGAGAGCCATCCATGCCGATGTGTTTCGCCCCCCCCCCCCGCCTCGAACGCCCCCTTCTTCCCCATCACCCGCACCTTCGCCTAGACCTAGCACCACACGTATAACAAACCCCTCACCTAAAACCGTCCCCCCCCCCCCCCCCCCGCCCCCACCCCTCCCCGCCCCCACCCCCCACCCTTCCCCCCCCCCCAACCCATCCCAACCCCACCCCCACGAACACTCCACCCTCTTTTTACTCATCTTTCGAGAGCCATCCATGCCGATGTGTTTCGCCCCCCCCCCCCGCCTCGAACGCCCCCTTCTTCCCCATCACCCGCACCTTCGCCTAGACCTAGCACCACACGTATAACAAACCCCTCACCTAAAACCGTCCCCCCCCCCCCCCCCCCGCCCCCACCCCTCCCCGCCCCCACCCCCCACCCCCCCAACCCATCCCAACCCCACCCCCACGAACACTCCACCCTCTCTTTACTCACTGATTGTACGAATTACCCCAGGATATACATGATAAACTGATGTATTATTTCCAAAAATGTCACATTTATCCCCTCAAAATAATGTATAGCTTCCAGGCACATATTGAGCTGCCCCCCCCCACCCCCCCCGCCCCCAATAATATACTGGTGCCAAAACCGTCAGATTTATCCCCTCGAAAGAATTTATAGCTTACATGCACAAATTGCCCCTTCCCCCCCCCCCCCCCCCGCCCCCCTCCAAACCCGCTCGCTTTTGATCAAAACCAGGCCCCCCTTTCCCTTCACAGCTGTCAGATTTTGTCCCCCTCAGAAACGGGTTTTATAGTTTCCGCGCACAGACTGACTAAAATCATCCTGTTGACCCTGATAGCTACACTGTAGTTGTAAGGGGAGTCGCCGACCTATATCCTTAATGAGGACACACAACTCGTAATGCGCGCGATCGGAGTATCACACACAGCTTGCAAAGATGAGTTTCGACGAAATCTTCGATCTCACAGCTGGAGTGTATTTTAATTTTTATAATATACCTGGTATCATATACCTAATATATACGAGTATACATTTTAAAAATAGGACCCCTCCCAATGAAAAACTCACCGACATAGTATACGATTACAAGTACCAACAACGCAGCTTGCAAAGATGACTATTGACCCTAGGGTTATGGTTGGGTTAGGGTTGGTAAGGATAGGGTTAGGGTTAGGGTTAGGGTTGGGTTAGGGTTAGGGTTAGGGTTAGGGTGAGTATTGACCCGAAATTCGTCCAACTCACAGCTGACGTCCTGAAAACACATATATATATGTCCCTCTCAGAAACGGGTTATAAAGTTTCCGCGCACAGACTGACTTCATCACCCTGTTGACCCTGATAGCTGCACTGTAGTTGCACGGGGAGTCGCCGACCTATTGTATCCATAATGAGGACACACAACCCGTAATACGCGCGATCGGGGAGTATCACACACAGCTTGCAAAGATGAGTTTCGACAAAATATTCGATCTCACAGCTGGAGTGTATTTTTACTTTTATAAATATACATAAAATCCTTCTTTGGTGTCAGGTATTTGGTCAGGAGTTTTCGTCTCGGCCGAAGTATGCGATTCGCGGAACTGGAATTCTCGGTCGAATATAGCTTCGTTCGAGCGCCGCCTTCGGGGGGCGGCTCCAACGCCCCTCGCCCTGCCGTGTCCGTTCCGCACATCGACGTGAACGCCGACGGATGCCGAGCGAGACAAGCGAGAAGTTGCAAAAATACCGCATGTCGAGGAGGAATTTCGGAGATTTCGGATGTATCTTTAGACTATGTTGGCAACGCCTGGATGATTTACAAAATTGGCATCATTTGCAAACGGTACTTGATAGTGTTTGGAATTTCGCGGTGGCATATTCTCGAGCGTTAGTTTCTTTGCTGTACTTTTTTACTAGTTCGTTTGGTTTCTTGCCCGGCCTTTTTATTGCTCTTGTTTCTGCTCGTTTTGCCAGATGGAAATTCATTTTTTTAGAGTGGGTTCACCTAAAACGTGACACAAGTTACCGACGATATTCAACAACTTCGTGACACAAATTACCGACGGCAAGACGTTTCGTGACAAAGTAACTCCCAAATCATGATATTTTCACGTAACAGAATCTCGAGACAAAACCAATCAGGTAGAGCCGTCTCTTCGGCCTTTGGCCCTGGCTTTAGCATGGCCGCTGACACTCCAGGCAGCCTCTGCTGTAGGCATGAACGAGTGTGGTTGATTCGCAGCGAACTATCCCGCTGTGCTCGCTTCTATGTGGCTATTGTCCACGCTATTTCATGTCACCTCCCTTCTGTTTTGAGCTCGTCGTCGTGCCGTTGAGGTACGAGGAAACCCGTACGTACTGGGTGAAAACAGCAGTATGTACGACGAGCATGAACGCCAACTGGCGACATTGGCAAACACACAACATCAGGTGCAGCAGCAGCAGCAGTAGCCGAAGGGCGAAACTTCTAGCACATACTGCAGCAACTAGCAGCAACCAGAACCACAGCAGATAGCTCGAAGTTCAGTACGAGTGCCGTTGGCAAGTTTAGCCGTACACGCATCACTCTGTCCAATATATAACAACCGTTTTATGTTCATATTGATGAAGAAAAAATATTACATTTTCCTGTAAGAATGATACGTCGTACGAGCGGACGCTCTGATTCTTGTGTGCTGCTGCCGTGAGACCAACGAGCACACCGCATGTTTTACCCAAACAAGAGCCAACAATAGGCAGCGCACAGGGGCCCCCAACACAGAGGCACGTGACAACCACGGCCAGCTGTCGATCGCGTAATTGGCCGGTAGTCAGTGCTTCGGTGGGTGTATCGGAAGTCGTTCGTAGTACTGCTGTAGATCGTCGAAAAACCACGTGGCATCCCGTTCTGGTGGCAGACTCGCCAGTAGACCCCCCAAAATTTATTTATATTTTCTTTTTCTTGGCCCCATGCACCCATTTCCTTTCCTTTCTCTTTTTTGTTTGTTTCTTTTTTCCAATTGACTTGCGTCTGATGTGCGTATGCGTAGTGATAGATACCACGTGTAATATATACGTGGTAGTCTTTCTTGGGTGGCAAGTGGTATAGTCGGTTTTTCCAGGCGCGAGTAATGAGACGTATACACCGGTATGGACCTGGTACATCGTTGGCTGACTCCCGATTTCACTTTTATATGTGTCTGGTGGAGGCATGAATTGCGTCAGCTGTGATTTATGCGTGTACCACCTTTGGTTTGTGTTTTTCCCCTGGGGTATTCCTCAGCTCCAGAGTGACTGGAGCCTGTCCGGTGACCACGGACTTGATTATGCGACTTAATATATTAAATGTGAGAACGACAACAACAACAACTGCAATATTGCCTGTTTCTTGACCTTTCAGCTGCTTCCTGGAAATTTGGTTTTTCTGCCAACACGATTTTGAACTTTTTCGCGACTTTTTCTTCCTTTTTGTCTAGTACGTTGAACTTCCTACCATTTGCCGCTAATTTTTTTCTTGCCGCCTGTGCATTAGTTGCGGAACGGTCCAGCTTTAGCTTTTCTTTGATTCCCACCATTTGTTTTGTACTTGACGAAGCTTCATCGGCTGAGATCTGGGCTTGGCTCATCAGCTCGACACCGCCCAGCACCCCATCGCAGCGCTATAGCTTACAGCAACGAAGCGCCCTGCAGTGCCCTGCGATGCCCTGCGGCTCAGCTCAGCAGCGCACCGCAGCGCAGCGCTAGCTCAGCAGAGCGAAGCGCTATGCTTTGCCGTGCTCTGCCGTCGCGGTCGTTCGTTATTCATGATATCTAAAACTCCGCGTACGCTGATATTTAGGTATTTGGCGCTTTATTCTATGCATATGGCGTCAACCATCGTACAGTCGTCCCCGCTTTAAAGACACTCTTCTTAAGGAAACTCCCCGCCATAAAGACATATTTTTTTCCCAGAACATGGTGCCCCGCAGATGCACAATAATAAGGGGGGGGTACCTTTTCCACTTTGCGCCCCCCCCCCCCAATTTTTTTTGCTGGGGCAGCACACTGCTGTATAACATCGACAGCGGTCTGCTGCAGCCCGCACTACCGCGTGTGGGTATGGAGAGATTCCTCCCATCTGCCGGCGGGTCGTCAGCTGCCGGCTTGAAGCCATGTGGCGAACCCACGTGCCAGTCAAAGTCTCAACTCGTGTTAGGCAGTCAAAGTTTGGGATTTTTGCCTTTCTCGTGGAGTTAAATTTTGGTATTTTTGTTTTGTGTTTTTGCCTCGTGTTGACCTTTTGGGGAAGAACGGTGTCCTCTTTTCGGTGTATTCGCCCGATTTTCTTGTATGTTGTGGTCTGCGCTACCGACCGTTTCCTAGTGTCCTTCTAAGGGGTCGACTGGGTTTGTTTGGTCCCTATGTGGCAGGTAACTTGCGTGTATCGTATCAGAGCTAGTTCCAACGAACTGATGTATCTCAGGTGTGTTCGCGATATCTCGGGCATGATGTTCACCGTGAGGATAACGCCTTGACAATAAGGAAAGCCTGCAACAACACCAGCGCACTGCCGTACACATTACAGCAAGAGCCTGCATCAACAACAGCGCACTGTCGTACACATTACAATAGGTCGTGCTGCACTCCTTCCCGCGTTTCGGTGGTGAAGGGAAATTCAAAATGTGTAAAGTATTGGAGTGTACTACAGCAGTAGTGTTGCGGCCTTTCAAATCACGTGTTGTAGTTTTTAAGCAACACAGTTTCGTGGTCGCATTCCTGCTTCAAATGCGCGTATTTTGACATATGTTACACCTCCATTGGCCCCGGGGACGATGAGTTAGTGGCCCCGGAATCCTAAAGACACTTCCCCGCGTTAAAGACACTCCCAAAGAAAAAACGCGGTGTGTCTTTGAAGCGGGGTCGACTGTAATATCATACAATATGGGGGAGGGAATGTAATCTATATGCAAAGATCCTGTTTCGTTTTAATTAATTGTCAGCCGGCCGCCCCAGTGGTCTAGTGGTTTTACCCTCGAATACTACTATTAATAACGTTTGGTTGTCCTTGAGTTCGACACCCACCACGATGAGATTTGACTTTATTTGCAAAAAAGCAAAAAAAAAGGGATCGACTGCTGAGAGCGCCTAGCAGCGTGGGTAGGTGCAATTCGACGCGAGTCGACGAGGGAAGAAAATGCTGGATTCTCCTCGCGGTAAAAATCAAAGCACGTGCCGAAGTGGGAAGGGAGGAGGAGGGCCCGCTATGTGACCCCGGATCTGAGTTACTACTGAGAGGGAGCGCGAGAGTGGTGCGGGGATAATAAATGGGATGAAGAAAAAAAAATGTTGCAAAGGTATATTATTATTACTACCAGTAAATAATATGTCAGTCTCTAGGAAATACGCACGGCACTATCATCAGCAGTCGTCATGGTAGAGACACTTCAGACATTATGTATTGAGGGGACGCGTCCGATTTCGACAACGTGAAAGCACCCACGAAGAAAAGACAGCAGACACACATATCCCGCCTTCCCGAGAAAAACAGAAAAGAAGCGCTACGCCAACCTCCCGTACGAGCAAAGCCACCCCCGCACCAATCTTAGACAACGCCGCCTCAACGAGAGATCGCCCTCCTCTTTTACGTTTTCCTCCTCGCCCGCGACCACGCAGACCAATCAATGCGACAGCCTTCACGTAACAAACAAAGCAATCTTCTTCCAAAACCTCGCCGGCTAACATGTCCCCATGTCGGCGTTTGATGCAAACCGACTTTGCATCTTGTTGACTTCGAACCTCCATTGCCACGGGGACAGCAGTGCAGTCTCTCCATTAATGCCAAGGCCTCTTTTGTTTCGCCTAGAGGCGACGCAGGTTCTCAATAATACTCTTTTCGGTTATTTTGTTCGATAGACGCCAACTTTTACTTGACGGCGCATTTAACATAGTTTGTTTCGCTTATCCTTGCCTTCTTTGTTATATAATATTACGTTTTTTTTTGTCAAAGCATGAATTTCATAATCCCATGTTCGTATCAAACTCTTGGCACTACTTTAAAGTTCAATGCATGCCAAATCGGACAGAGACACCTTAAGTTGTCGACGTGCTGCCCTGCCCTACCCGAAGCATGGGCGCCGGCGAATGCCGGCGCCCATGCGGAGCCCTTGTAATATATATATATATATATATAATCATTTTTTTGTTTCAGGGATTCGGTCAGGATTTTTTTTCGTCTCGGTCTAAGTATGGGATTCGCGGAACTGGAATTTTCCGTCAAATAGCTTCGTTCGAGCGCCGGCTTCGGGGGGCGGCTCCAACGCCCCTCGCCCTGCCGTGTCCGTTCCGCACATCGACGTGAACGCGGACAGATGCCGAGGGAGACAAGCGAGAAGTTGCAAAAATACCCCTTGTTGAGGAGGAATTCCGGAGATTTTGGTTGTATCTTAGTGTCTGCAGCGCCTGGATGATTTACAAAATTGGAATCATTTCCAAACGGTAGTTGCTAATGTTTAGAATTTCGCTCTTGACGTCTGCAGGGCTGGAGCGTTTGTTTGTTTTGCTTACGCCCGAGCTATTCTTGGATAATGGCATATAAGCAGAGCTTGAACGAGAACAACATACGGGAAAACATTTATTTCCAAGTTGTCATCATTTCCAAATTGGCTTCTTATTTCGTCCCCACAGCGCTTTAAACCTAAGGTCACACCTCCAAGCGTTTGGCATATTGTCGTACGACTGCTATGTCGTTGCTTTTCGATATCAGATTTCGCGGTTGAATACCTTTGTTCGAGCGTTTGTTGTCTTCGAGGGGGGCCGTTCCCTACCCAACGACACCATTACACCCAGTGTCCGTGCTGATTCTTCATCCTTAGACTAGAGAGATACAACTTATCATTATTATTTTTATTGTGTGGTCACAGACTGTGAGACAGAGTAAACCAAACAATCGCAATTGATCGAGGTATGTAGCAAGTGAAATGCTAGCGTACCGGGTACGAGAACACAACAAGACAGACCAGACCATAAAGAAATAGAAAAAAAACACAAATGAACGGAGTGGTCGCTTTTAAAAATCGCAGTACGACAAACAATGTTCTGTCAGTTTTTTTCGTCGTCGCTTCCAAGGAGTCGTTCCGTATATATTGGTCCAATTTCAACGATCCTCTTTCAGAACCGAATATCCCACACCAATTCCATGTATATTTATCCTCCACAAACGAAACGTGGATGCACTTCTAAAGGTAGGTGTGATTATCAAGGTAGTGGTGTTTCGAACGCTTTGTTGTGTGGTTGCAAGAGTTGCGCTGGCTACTGACTACTACTGTTGTTGCTGGTCAATCCGTTCAGCACCTCGACGTGAATGCGGATGGATGCTGAGCGAGACAAGCGAGGAGTGCGCCAAAAAATGTATTTTGAACGGTACTCTCCAGTTATTCTTCGGATCTTGATGTATGGAGAGGTTGATAAAAAAAAACTTGGCAAGACATTATTTCCCTGTTGGCGTCATATTTTGTCCCAAAACAAAATAATGTTTCCTAATAAAAAATTCCCACGGTACTGCGGTAGGTATCATAGTAGTGCATTTGTTTATTGAATTTAGGTAGGTACACGTACATACATGGGCATAGACGTGGCAAGCGGACGCATGACTAAAACGATGAGGAGGTAGTAGTGGCTACGATTATTGCCCCAGAAAAAGCCACACAGCAGCATTGCGAGTGGCTGCATACCCGAGGCCTCGAGGGTGGTATTCTACAAGTTCGGACAAATCGGCATGGTTTGTACTCTCGTGCAAGCAATACAGATACGTACGAGTAAGACCACACCGACCACACACAGCGATGCTCTATTACACATAATATGCTTCTTGTCTGTGACATATTTTATGGCATGAAGCGAGGGTGTACCATACATTTTCGACACAAAACACAAGGGGAAACATAATCGTTCCTCCGGTCGTTAAGCTGCGCCACGCGAACGTCGTAGTAAGTCGACAGTATCCACAGAAGAAACCAGTGATTGGCATGCATTCGTCCCGTATCGCATCGTACGCGTTTGGTGTTTTTTTTTCCCGAGAAGACTTTTTGGATAAATAATATAGGCGGTGCGCTTTATTGTTGCTGTGGTCCCTGACTCCGTTGCTGTGGTCATTTGCCGGTCAAGGGCAAGCGGTCATGTTGGTACGTAACTGACAAATAAGTTTGTGTTGCTTCGTACTTACTAGACGTGCTCCTTGCTGCTGATTGCTGATTGATCATCTCTCTTACTGTTGCTTTTGTTTTTTCTTGGCACACTTCTACTTTCCAGTTTCTGGACATACAAGCCGTAGTCACAGGTGTCGTCCTTTCCCCCCCCTTCCGGTTATTGCCTTCATTATTGTTGACGCATAGGGTTCAGCACCCACTGATTGTCGAATTTTCATCGAGTGTTGCTAACTCACGCTCTCGCGCTTTCCGCACGTCAATTTGTGCACAAGAAAAAGCCCAACGAAAATTTATACGAGTACGCACTCGGGGGGTTTCGAACTCACGAAATTGACCTATACCTCGAGGATAACCTGATACGCCACCGGGGCAGTGAGTGATATAGAGCCAGTCGCCCCGGTGGTCTAGTGGGGTTACACTATTAATACTAGCGTTGGTCCTTGAGCTAAATAATCACCGCGTTGTGAGCTTTGTTGGCTTTATTTATTTGCAGAAATGAATGAGAAAAAAAGGATCAGCTAACTGCTGCAATCGCCTAGCAGCGTGGGTAGGTACAATTCGACGCGAATCGACGAGGGAAGAAAATGCCAAATTCTTCTCGCGATGAAAATTAGGGCATGTACCGTAGTGGGGATGGGGGAGTGCAGTCCGCTATATGACCCCGGATCTGAGTTATACTACTGGGAGGGCGAGAGTAGTGCGAGCATCGCAATAAATGGGATGGGAAAAATAAAAGAAGTGAAGCGTATTACTGCTGTTGTAATAATACGATACCCAAGCAAGTTGCACCGATCGACTCGATCTGGACCGACTGCTGTATATTATGCGATTGGTCCATGTACAACTTCTCTAATCACAGGACAGTATGAGATGATAGTGACTTAATTGAACTTGCTGAACTTCTTAGTGAGTGGTGGTTTCCTCTATCCACGAGCCCCGGCCGAGCCGATCAGTCGAAGGTTGGGTTACACTGTGCGGGGTGGTATCGAGGCAAGGGGTCAAATGAAAGGTCTGCGTACTGCGGGGTTGGGGTATACGAATAAAAATTAAGCAGTAGCGCGAGTTGCCCCATTTTTTTCTATTCGAAAATTCCTTGAAGGATTTCTGAACCGGGGTTGGACCCTGTTCTGTGGTGCTGGCGTTGTATACTAACCTCAGCCAGCTAAGGCTTCCACGCCGTGCGGTGTGGTTTCGACCCGGGAGAAGACGGTTTTCGTCCTCGGTTTGTTGGCGTTGATGGGGTATGAAAGGATTTCTGGAACGGCGATGGGGCCCTATCCTCATCGGGTGCGTCGAAACGCCCCCCGCCCGTTTGCTGGTCTATCTCCTCCCCGGGTGTCCCGGGCTCCACGAGCTGCACAACCAGTCAACGATAAGCCAGTGAATAATAGATGATTGTCGCACAATCGTGCGGGGCTGGGTCGACCCGCGGGAGAAATCGGTTATCGTCCCCGGTTTGTCAGGATTTCTGAAACGGGCACAGGACTCTATATCCTCCCATGGTGGCGTTGCCCTCATGTCCGAGCCCCAGCCAATCAGCGGTGAGCGAACATGGTTGGGGTTCCACATCGTGTGGAGTGGTGTCGACACGGGAGGTCATCGCTATTGTTCTCGCATTTTTGGAGCTGTAGATATTCGGGGGATACATGAATCGGGGATGGGACCCTATCTTCCCCGTGTGCGACGGAAATGCCCCCCATTGATGGGCCTCTATCCACCTAGGACAGTGCTGTGGAGCTCGAACCAATCAGCGACTAGCCAGCGGGATTGGGGTTTTCTCACCGTGCAGGGTGGTGCCGACCCGAGAAATCTTGGTTTGCTTCCCCGATTGATGGAAGTCTTAGAGATGTGGAACGACCTCTGGACCGGGGATGGGACCCTATATACTCCCGAGGTGGAGCTGGCTCAACACGCGAACCATGGCCGGGTGGGGTTGGGATTTCCGCACCGTGCGGGGAAGTATCATGTGTGGATGGATTCCGATCCCCTATTGTGCTCGGGTGACGCCTACTTTGTGTATAAATCCTGTCCAATGAGCGATCAGACAAAACTGACATGTTTTTATTTTCGTCTTATAAAACTCGAGTCTGAAATACTTAGCTGTCAAAATCCTAAGCGCTGTAGTCGCGTACGGTATCTACAAGAAGTGGGCGATCTACACAGCCAGCAACAAGCAGCAGCATTGCAACAGCATTCGAGGAGTTGAATGACGAAGGTACTCATACCACCGTGATTCGCGCCTGGAACAACGTCAGCACGTTTCTCCACGATCAAACAACACACAGACAGTCGATCTGGGAGGCTCGGATCAAGAAGATACTATTATAGCATGCATTGTATATTTCAGAAGCTGGCTCAGTGCGCGTCTCTCAGTGACTACGAAGAGAACACGAAGCGGACATGGTAAGTCAGCTTACTGGCCCCGGATGCTTGATTGAGTTAAAATATCATAAGAAACGCACTCGAGACGTTTCGTCGCCAGACTAAAGCGTCAGCCGGCGTGTGCTCGGATTTATCCGATCGAAATCTGACGAATAAGCTCGGAATCGGATTCACTTGAAAAACGTTAGCTATTAGTCTAGTCTAATAGTAGTACATTGTTATGATTGTTAGTCTCTATCGAACTCTTAGCATTACCTTACATACTGTACGCGCAGACTATGATTGTGTGTGGTGACTTTTTTACTTTACCAAGTATTGGATCGAACAACTCGAAGTGCTGCCCAGCCCTACCCGGAGAATGGGTGCCGGCGAATGCCGGCACCTATGCGGAGCCCTTGTACTCTTAAAAATAGGTACTCTGGTATCATACCTGGTACTGTGGTAGGGATTTCAGGGCTGGCAATGATCTCGTGATATGGGAACATGATCGTCACCGTCACCGGGTTTTATGTATATAATCACTTACTGTGATGTCGGGCGCTCTGCCACCAATCGCGAACCTCTGTCCGCTTCATATAAGGCGTTGTACTTTTCATTGTTGGGTGAGCGTTGCCGGCGGCGAATGCCATCCTCGGAGCGAAGCGCCTTGCACTCATACTGGTACCAGGTACGTACCAGAGGAATAACACAAACCCAGATCGAACGAGTAGCTCTATTGTAGGGCTCAGGTATGTACCAGGTTTACACAGCAGTACGAGGCAATACTTCGGTACTCAGCACCACCGCAGCATGAACTTAGTCTCGCCAGGCACCCACATTTCTCAGGCTCGACGTCAGTCCCACACCATGCTCCTTTAGGCGGAGTACTTGTCGACCAGCAGCAGGTCCCTCGTTGTCGAGCAATGCTTTGGCCACCTTTGCTGCTCCTTTGGCAACTCTCGCCAAGTCTCCTCCTCCAGCCATGGAGTTATCAACTCCACCACAGTGCGGGCAATAAAGTGTTGGCTCTGTTTCGTGCGTGGAGAACCCTAATTACCCACTCAATCGGCTTCCCTGTGCTCCTGAACAAACTGCAAGCTGCACGCCGCTTGGCTTTTGAGCTTGCCGCTGCTTCCTGCTTGCTTTCGCGCAATCGCATAAAAGCCTCTGGGAAAAATTGAAACCCAAAAAAATAAAATAAAATAAAAAATGATACGAATGGATTGTGTGTGTGTGTTCTTCACATTAATAAACCGTTCTTCTACTCGTCGACATCCAGCACACCCAGTGTCCGTACTGATTCTTCACCCTAGAAAGATCAGCTCTGTGGTCACAAGCTACGACACAGAGATAATGCATCGTAATGCATTCGACAACGCAATGTCATGCCCTAGTACTGGGTACGACAGGCACAACATACATACGTCAGCAACAGAAATACATTGGAAGAGAGAATACGAGATAAACAAAAACAAAAACAAAAACAAAAGCAAAATAATAATAAGAAAACAAATAAAAAACAAAGATAAAAATAAAACAAAAATGAAACAAACAAAATGAAGGGGAAATCGAGGAAACAACCCAACCGGAAAGGAGAGCCAAAGCTCGGAAAAGAAACATAATAAAATAAAATAAAATAAAATAAAGTAAAGTAAAACCAAAATAAGATAATCCGAACACGAGCCAAAAACCTGGACACGCAACGAGGGAACAAAGGGGAAAAGAATACCCCAGAAAAAGAAGAAAAGTGCTACGTACCTACTAGTCGGCCTGGTACCTTGCTACCCTGTCTGCCATCTCCTTCCTGCCTTCGTCCACCGCGGTCTCCCTTCTATTCCTCCTGTTGCCCCCCCTGCCCCCACTCCCTTGGACGGCTTTCCTTCTACTCCTCCTGTTTCCCCCCCTCCCCCCTTTGTGTTCTTCTCATTAAACCAAAATACCTTGTAAAAGAGAGAAACAACGAAAGAAACCAAGACAAAACAAACAAATAAATAAATAAATTAAAAGGGGAGCCAAAGCTCGGGAGATAGAAACATACCCCGAGCATGAGCCAAAATGGACATGATGTCATGCAAGGGGGAAAGAAAGGGAAAAAAATACCCCGGAAAAAAGGAAACAAGTAAAAGAAGGAAGACTGGGAGGGCCAAATAAAACAGGCTCGTCACCTACCCACCATGCAAGACTCCCTTCATAAGGATAAGAAGGGGAAAGAAAAAAAGAAAGGAAAAAATAAAAAATAAATAAATTCACGGAAAAATCAAAGTACCAAGACATCACATTCCGAGCAGCCGCAGTATATTGTAGCTCAGGCCCATCTATGTCCAATAATAACTATGAAAAATTAAAATACTACTGGTAGACTATATATTTGCTTGCCTTTTTCGTCTTCTTTCGTTTTTCTTCTCTTTTCTTTCCTTTCCTTTATCTTCTTTTCTTTTCTTTGTTTCTTTTTCTCCAATTGACTTATGCCTGTCGTGCGTATGCGTAGTGATAGATACTACGTGTAATATGTACGTGGTAGTCTTACTTGGGTGGCAATCGGAATATATTATAAAAAATGAAAATACACTCCATCCAGCTGTGAGATCGAAGATTTCGTCGAAACTCATCTTTGCAAGCTGTGCGTGATACTCCGATCGCGCGCATTACGAGTTGTGTGTCCTCATGAAGGATATAGGTCGGCGACTCCCCTTGCAACTACAGTGTGGCTATCAGGGTCAACAGGATGATTTTAGTCAGTCTGTGCGCGGAAACTATAAAATCCGTTTCTGAGGGGGACAAAATCTGACAGCTGTGAAGGGAAATGTATCCTTTTATCAAGTGAATCTTGTAAGTCGAATAACCGGTGAGGGGGGTGGGGCGGAGTTTTGAAGGACGTGGGGGCCTGGTTTTGATCAAAAGCGAGCGGGTTTGGAGGCGGGGGGCGGGGGCGGGGGGGAGGGGGCAATTTGTGCATGTAAGCTATAAATCCTTTCGAGGGGATAAATCAGACGGTTTTGGCACCAGTATATTATTGGGGGCGGGGGGGGGGGGGTTAGGCGGGGGGGGGGGGGGGGAGGGGGGGTTGGGGCGGGGGGGGGGGGGGCGTGTGGGGCAGCTTAATATGTGCCTGGAAACTATACATTATTTTGAGGGGATAAATATGACGGTTTTGGAAATAAGACATCAGTTTATCATGTATATCCTGGGGTAAGTCGTACAATCAGTGAGTAAAGAGAGGGTGGAGTGTTCGAGGGGGTGGGGTTGGGATGGGTTGGGGGGGAGGTGGGGGGTGGGGGCGGGGTGGGGGCGGGGGGGGGAGGAAGGGCTTTAGGTGAGGGGTTTGTTATACGTGTGGTGCTAGGTCTAGGCGATTGTGCGGGTGATGAGGAAGAAGGGGGCGTTCGAGGCGGGGGGGGGGGGGGGGGGGGGCACAGCGGCATGGATGGCTCTCGAAGGATAATGAGGTGGTATCCTGTGCGTGAAGTGTTTATTAATGTGGCGGATTTCGATATTTGGTGGGGCGTTTGAGTAAGGGAAAGCAAGAGGGGGGGGGGAGGGGGGGGGGGAGATTTTGTAGGGGGTTTAGGTCACAAATAGTATTCAAGTACACTTCGGCTGTGAGACCAAACATATGTATCAGCTTGTTATACGCATGGTGCTAGGTCTAGGCGATCGTGCAGGTGGTCGGAAAAGAGGGGGCGTTGGAGGGGGGGGGGGTTTAGGGGGGGGGAGGAAGGGCTTTAGGTGAGGGGTTTGTTATACGTGTGGTGCTAGGTCTAGGCGATGGTGCGGGTGATGGGGAAGAAGGGGGCGTTCGAGGCGGGGGGGGGGGGGGCGGGACACAGCGGCATGGATGGCTCTCGAAAGATAATGAGGTGATATCCTGTGCGTGAAGTGTTTATTAATGTGGCGGATTTCGATATTTGGTGGGGCGTTTGAGTAAGGGAGAGCAAGAGGGGGGGGGGGAGGGGGGGGGGAGATTTTGTAGGAGGTTTAGGTCACAAATATATTCAAAAACACTTCGGCTGTGAGATCAAAGATATATGGCAGCTTGTTATGCGCGTGGTGCTAGGTCTAGGCGATCGTGCAGGTGGTCGGAAAAGAGGGGGCGTTGGAGGGGGGGGGGGGGGGGGGGTTGGGGGGAAAAATACGTCATGGATGGTCAGAAAGATAATGACGTGATATCAACTGCGTATAGGTGTTTATTACTCAGGCCGATTTTGATTGTGAGTGGGGCGTTTGGACAAACTAGGCGGAAGGGGGGGGGGAATCGGGGGACGGAGGGGCGGGGGGGGGAGGGTTGGGGTTTTTTATGAACAAGAGGGGTCAGTGGAGGGGGAGGGGAGGGGGGGGGGGGGGGGGGGGGGCGGGACATTTCAATATGTGCGCGGAAACTATAAATCCTCAAAGGGGACAAACCTGACGATTGAAGCAATAAGACATCCCTTTATATGATCTGGCTTGTAATGTTTACTATTCTAGAAGGTTTGATGTTAGATGCAGCATGCAACCCAGTGTTTAAGTGTAGTAAATAACGTGTTAAATCTTCATAATTTGTTGTTGTATGATACATCGATCGAAAGCTAGAATATATTATAGAATATTTGTCGGTACCATTATTTCCTGACATCGCTAATTATAAGAAAGAGACACGTATTGTCAAATACAACAGGCGAGGTGATGTGGTCATGCACTGTTTGTCACCATCATCATACAGTTACCATTATTTTCTGACATCGCTAATTATACGAAAGAGATACGTATTGCCAAATACAGCATGCGAGGTGATGTATGTGGCCATGTACTGTCTCCGCCATTGAGCATTATTAGAGGGAGGGATGCGAATCGTCAGTTTTGGAGGAACGCTTGGTATACATGTGCTCAATTACGTTACCTCGTTAGTCATACTTAGTATACACGCGCTCAATTACGTTACCTCGTTAGTAATACTTCGCTTGGCATAGGTTGGGGGGCGATCATGCAGACGGTATGTACGAAATACCCTCGTAATGGGTTGGTAAGGTTGTTTACCGCAATTTTAACACATCTACCTGTGCTTCCTTTTCCAAATTATTTTTGTCTCAAATAAATGTACGATTTCACGCCTATGATTTTACCTCGTCGATGTGGGGCTCTGCGGTCGTCAATTTTAAGTCAGAGATACGTCCTACAAATACATCAGGCGAGGTGGGTATGTGATGTCATATATATATGCGATGTCATCACTATTGATCGCGAGGGCGATTTTACTTCGTGAGGTAAATGGTACTGTGTTTCGTAGAGGTCGTCTCAGGAGGGTATGCGATGGGTCGGCAGTGTGGTTTATCGCAATTTTATCAGGTCTGCCTGTGCTTCCTTTTCAACTCATTATTGTCTCAAATGTACGATTTCACGTCCATGATTTTTACCGTGCCGCTGTGGGGCTCTGAGGTCGCCAATTCTAAGACAGAGATACATCTTACAAATAAATACAGCAGTTGAGGTGGGCATGCAACGTCATATATATGCGATGTCACTACTATTGAACGCGAGGGTGACTTTACTTCGTCAGGCATATGCTACTGCGTTTCGTAAAGGTTGTCTCACGTGGACATGCGATGTCACCACTATTGAACGCGAGGGTGACTTTACTTCGTTAGGCACATTCCACTGCGTTTGAAATGGTAGAGGTTGTCAGGCAATCATGCAAGCGGATGGAGGCACGAAATACCCTGCGTAATAGGTTGGTCGTGTGGTTTACCGCAGTGTTAACATCCCTGTCTGTACTTACTGTTCACATTATTATAGACTATATATAGTGTACGCTTATACGTCCTGTTTTCTCCCCACTGTCGTCGAAGATGTTGTAGTCCTGTAGATGTCGCGTCCATGTCTGGTGCTCTTGTTAGTGGTGTTCATGAAAACATGCCCTAACATGTATATGTGGTTTCTCCAGGCGTGAGTAGTGAGACGTATGCACCGGCCTGGACCTGGCACATCGTAGACTGACTCCCGATTTCACTTTTATATATTTCTGGTGAGGCAATTGCGTCAGCTGTGATATATGCGTGTACCACCGTGGGTTGTGTGTTTTTTTCCCTGGGGTATTCCTCAGCTCCAGAGTGACTGGAGCCTGTCCTGTGACCACGGACTTGATTATGCGAGTTAATGTGAGAACAACAACAATATATTATAAAAAATGAAAATACACTCCATCCAGCTGTGAGATCAAAGATTTCGTCGAAACTCATCTTTGCAAGCTGTGTGTGATACTCGGATCGCGCGCATTACGAGCTGTGTGTCCTCATTAAGGATATAGGTCGGCGACTCCCCTTACAACTACAGTGTAGCTATTAGGGTCAACAGGATGATTCTAGTCAGTCTGTGCGCGGAAACTATAAAACCCGTTTCTGAGGGGGACAAAATCTGACAGCTGTGAAGGGAAAGGGGGGGCCTGGTTTTGATCAAAAGCGAGCGGGTTTGGAGGGGGGCGGGGGGGGGGGGGGGGGGAAGGGGCAATTTGTGCATATAGTACCAGGTAGGTCTTTTTTAATTTTTCCCTTTTCAGAATTTAATGCTTTTTTTCCTCCAAAAAACTTATGGCCTTATTACCCTATAAGCTAGCATATTGGCTTTTTGAGATTATATGGAAAAGCTTAAGCTTTATTTTTCCCCATCCTCCGGAGGATAAAGAGAAGAAAAAAAATTACGTCCGACCGAGCATAGCCAACATGCCAAATAGCTTATGTGAGAGCATAACAAACAAGGGGAATCGACCATAAAAGGTGGTTATTCCCGCCCCCATTTTAGGTGTATATGTGCGTCTGTTAATCTGGCAGCACGGTGGAGACGCCAAATGGGTGGCCGCACGGTAATAATGCAATTTACGAGGCTTAATTACACCCATCATTGTCGGCTCTGTTTATCGCGATATTGGACGGTTCTACAAGTACATAGGAACAGGCACACACACGCGCGCCAGCGCCCACGCGCCCACGCGAGCACAAAAAACGCGGAGAGCGCAAGGGACAAGCCGATCTTCCGATTTAGCGATCTTGCAGCGATGGCAACCGTTCTTCTCAAGTACAACAGGGGGCGGGGAAAGTAGCATTGCGTCGTGCGGGGTGCGGGGGTACTGGGTAGTCCGCTATGTTTGGCTAGCTCGCTAGCTCTGTTTTTTTTGCTGTCGAGTTTCGAGTGTGTGTGTTCTTCACATTAAACGAGTAGAGAGTTCTAGCAAGTTTTGCATTTATTTGACATATATAGAAGATGGTGGGCAGTTCATGGTGGGCGGTGGTATGGAAAAGGCAGCACGGCACTGCGACTGTGTGCACTCTGCTGTATACGGACACAACACGCAATAACACAACAACTGTAACAGCAGTAGTACGTAGTAGTATGATATACCCGTACGTAAATATTTACACTTTCGAAGTATAGACTATAGGAGTATACAAGGGCTCCGCATGGGCGCCGGCATTCGCCGACGCCCATGCTTCGGGTAGGGCAGGGCGGCACTCGGACGAGGAAAAGGGGAAGAAGTTGTAGCTGTTCGATTCGACATTATTGGAAGTTTAAAGTAATGCCGAGAGTTTAATACGAATGTGAGGTTCTAAAAATTATAATTTGACGTTCCATGGCGCCCATGCTTTGGGTGAGGAAGGGTAGCACTCGACGAAATAAGTTGTAACAATAAAGAAATTGAAGCTTAAAGTAACAATGCCAAGAGTTTAATACGAACATGAGGTTCTAAAGGTTTACTTTGATGGAAGGAAAACATATAAACGAAGGTAGCAAGCATAAGCGAAACGCTGTTATTAAAACCGCCGCCAATTAAAAATACGCCAGAAATGCCGTTCAAAAGAATTTAAGAACCTGCTTCGCTTCGAGGCTTCGAGGCGAAAGGAAAGAGATGTCATCAATAAAAATGATATCGGACGGAATGAATGGTTGAAAATGTTCAATTTACGGAAGAGAAAAGGAAGGCGCCGTTGATTGTGCCTTGGAAAACCCCTCGGTGTTTACTCTCACAGTAGACGAAGAATTACCATGTTTACACAATATTGTTATAAGGCTTAGTTTGGGTAAGCTATTGGTTAACCTTTTGCAAGTGGTCAAACGGACTAATACCCCACTAAAATCCTTAACAAATTGCGTCGTCGACAGACCATGGGTTTTTGGGTCGTGGGTTCGATCCCCACATCCACCATAATAAACTTTTTCAGATTTTCCCATGTCGAACTTGAAAAAAACTCTCCCCGGTATACCCAGGGAATGAAACGGCTTGGATATATTGATAGGTCCGCCCGTATATCCGGCCGACCTGCTATCCCGCCGTTGTAGGGGGGGGAGAGTGGTATAAGGCTTAGTTTGGGTAAGCTTTTGGTTAACCTTTTGCAAGTGGTCAAACGGACTAATACCCCACTAATACCTTAACAATATACGAAGAACTCACTCACAGAAAAGAACTACAGACGACACTGCATGCCCTAAATTAGCTACTTCAATGTACGCGGCACTTACACTGGTGAAGATATACAAACATGAAAAACGAATTATGCAGACTTAGAGAGGGGCGCTAAAGGGGACATAGAATGCCCTCGATCCAATAAAGGGGATATAGAAATGCCTTCAATCCAATTGGTACTTTCAACGCAGAGAACTTACACTAGAGAAATGGCAAGCTACACGGAAAAAGGTGGATAATCAAGCCTCACACAAGACAAACAAAATAATCCTAGACCGGTATGAAATCGTACCACTATCACTAACAGCCCCCGACTCTGTGGAAGGTAGGCCCCAAAACAACTTAATCCATATGACAGATCAGTATTGTATTTGATCGTACCATAGTAACAAAACAGCTCTCCGACTCGGCGTGAGATACACGATGGGTCCTCCGGGCTTACTTGCACAATGTACGAAGAACACACTTAGAGAGGAGCCCTAAAGGGGATAGAGAAAACTAATCCTAGACCGGTATGAAATCGTACCACTATCACTAACAGCCGCCGACTCTGTGGAAGGTAGGCCCCAAAACAACTTAATCCGTATGACAGATCAGGTTTGAGCCTATTGCAGAGCAAGCACGCTCAAAATGATGAACACTCCAACAGCACCAAACGCAATAATATAAAAAGGCGAATTATTGGAGCGATCTACTACTACTGGTATAGCACGCGTTATTCTGGACGTATCATGTATGACATTGTGTCGTCTTGCAGCCACACCTTCAGCCACATGGCCATCACGCACACAGTGCATGACAGCCCAACAGCACACACGCAACCAACCGCTGCATATATATATGAAGCCTACAGCGCGGCACCATGAAAAACAAATGACCGCGACGGCTGGATTAGCCCTTTGACAGTCCGGCGCCCTTGCTCTCGAGTCCGGGCAGGATGTGTGTCTGTCTTGGCCTATTGGGTCGAACCTTTCTAGCTCTGAGATCGCAATTATTTGCGCGGTCGCAATTCAGCTGGTCATTTGCGTCATGTCCGTTGTTTGTGAAGGTTGTCCGTCTGATTTTGCTTCGAAAAAAAAATGTATTCCCGCTTTCGTTGCTGGCCGTAGGAAACCTTTTGCAGCACAGATGTCGTAGTATGCACATTCGTCTACGAAAAGCACGCCATCGCTCACGCGTTATTTTATACCGATTTTTCAAGGGCGTCAGCTGTGAGTTGGACGAATTTCAGGTCAATACTCATGTTTGCTTGTTCACCTGGTATTTCTTTTTGTAGGTTGTCCGTCGTTGTTGTGTTGCGGTACAATCGTCAAAGTGAAACGGGCGGCGTCCCGGGGATGGGAGGAGGAGTGATTGGAGGAAATAACATGGCAGGAAGAGGGGGACCTTTTTGGGGACCTCTTGGTGCACCTTACCCGAGGGGAGGCCCACCACAGGGAGGCCCGTCACAGAGCGGTCAGGCTGGAGGCCCACCACATGGCGGCCAGGTTGGATGGGGCCCACAGGGTGGTGCAGGACAAGGGGCAGCAGGACTGGGAAATATATACATGCATCCCTGCCCGCTAGTAAGCCTTGGACTGGCAAATCCTGTAGGAACGGGAGGCGGGCACAATCAGATGTCCGCTCCCTCCGTACCGTCACCGTTTGGAATCGGAGGACGATGGAGTCCACAGACAACCCCAAGAGGAGCACCACCGAACCCTAGATCGCGATGGGGACCTCCGATGGCGCCAAGGCCGCTGGCCAACAACATCCAGGGTTTGCTGGCCAACAGCAGCCAGGGTTCACTGGCCAACAGCAGCCAGGGTTCACTGGTCAAACAACAGCCAGGGTTCGCTGGCCAACAGCAGTCAGGGTTCATTGGTCAACAGCAGCCAGGGTTCAGAGAGTTCCTCTCACCGATCGGGAATGGGAGCACTGCAAACTAAGACGTCACAGGTTTGAGTTCATGCAACGTTGTGGCATGCAACGAGCTCGAGCCGGCGACTTCCGATTGCGGTGCTGGTGGATACTGAGGCGGGTGGAGGAAACTAGGTGTCACGGCAGTTCATCGAACCCATTGAAGAACGTGATGGTTGGGGAAAGTCGCTGATAAATCCAACGGGAGACGGCCTACTTCGCGCAGCAAACCCAAAGAACAGCGCCGTACCCCCAATGGAAGTGGTAGGCTCGTGCTTGCTTCCACTAGTCTTTGCACCGGTCGATCAAATCTTCCGTGTGAAGTTCAGGGTGGTGAAAGGACTTCCGTATACATGACGCTTGGAGCGGCGTTCATGAAGGACAATCGAAGTATCATCAGTTTCGTTGGTGAGGAGGATTTCCGGCCGACACCATCCTCATCGTGGGTACTATTCGCCCCGAAAGAGGTCGGAAAGGCCGCGGCAGGAGCAATGTGTGCCAAATGGGACCACTTTTGCACGGTGAAACCGTCAACGGACGAGCAAGAACCGGAAGAATTGGAGGAACCGAAGATCCCGGCGGGGATTATGGAGTTAGGAAACTCTGTTCGGGAGGACGAAGGCACTCTGCACTGGAAACTACGCATTGCGAAAGACGTAGAGGTTCCAGGTGGTACCAGTATCCAGGTAGACGCTTTTGTCAAAGGCCCTCAACCTCAAGTACAGCAGCTCGTAGCGGTAGAACCAACTAACCGCTATGATCTTAAAGTAGGAGTGGATCTAGGAGTGCCAAGGGGGGCACAGTGGTGGTTCCCGGGTATACCACTTCAATGTAAGTTGTCGAATGTTACCCAGGATAATGTGAAGATCCAGGGGGGGCTGGTGATTGCCACGGTTTACGCTGTTAACAATTACGATCGGGAACGCATGAAGTCACTCATGAACCCGGTGTCGGAAGAGCCGACAAGCCCCAAACAGGACGACGGGATCAAAAAGAAAGACAAAGGGAGACCACCGGAGCAATGCAACAAAGAGGGTGAAATCGCAGAGATTCCGAGCGAAGCCCCCAAGGTGGACCTGGGAGAGGCCAACTTCGGACAGCTCAGTCCGAGCATAAAGGACACATTGATGGGCATTCTCAACGAGTACATCGACGTGTTCGCGGTCAACCCTAAGAGCGCACCAGCATGCAAAGGAGTGCCCATGCGACTGGAGCTCAAAGATCCCAACGTCAAGCCATACGTGGCGCCCATTCGACACTACAGCCCGGAACAGCACGAGATGGTTCAGACTGAGGTGGTGAAGCTTCTGAACAATGGATCCATTCGGGAATCAACTTCCGAGTGGGCCGCAAATGTTTCGACGGTTCGCAAGAAAGATGGGACAGTGCGGGTTGTGCAGGATTTTCGAGGTATCAATACGCTTTTCAAATCACAGAGTGGTGGACTCGGAGACTTGCAGCATATTATGGGTGAGATGGAAGGGTCGAAGTATTTCTCCAGCATCGATTTAGCTTCAGGATTCTTACAGCTCGAGATCCATGAGGACGATCGACACCTGACGGCATTTCCATACGCTGACGGGAAGCTGTACGAATACGTTCGCTGCGGCTTCGGGTTGAAGACAGTGCCTTCGCCGTTTGCCAATTACGTTGGAGGGCGACTGTTAACCGTCAAGGACAGGGGAATGAAGAACTGGTTGGATGACATCGCCATCCCGTCGAAAACCCTTGAAGATCAATGGGGACTGCTGCGAGAAACGTTAGAGTGTCTACGGCAAGGACGTTTAACCGTAAAGCTTCAGAAATCGCATTTCTGTCAGTCGGTCATGGAGTTCGTCGCCATGATCGTGGATAGACTTGGTACCAGGCCGGCCCCGAGCAAGATCGATGCTATCACGCAGCTGTCAAGGCCGAACACGGTGGAGGAAGTGCGAGTGTTGCTGGGCATGACAGGGTACTTACGGCAATTCGTACCCCAGTATAGCACAGTGGTGGCGCCCATTTCCGACTTGCTGAGAGATCCAAGGTTCAGATCCAGGAGAGCGAAGAAAGCGAAAGTCCCGTAGAGAAAAGAGCAGAACAAAGCTTTTAATGCGCTTATCGAGGCTTTGACGTCACCTTCAATCCTAGCCCTGCCGGTGTGGACAGAACTGTTCTCGCTGTCCACCGATGCCAGTGAGATAGGAACAGGAGCGGTGCTAACACAATGCATCGAAGGAGTGGAAAAGGTGATCGCGTACGGCAGCAAAAGGTGGTCGAGAGAAAACTCCAGAAGGTCAGCAACAGACCGTGAATGCATGGCGGTCATGCGGGCAGTGAGCAAATTCCAACCCTATCTTTAGGGGCGACCGTTCACGCTCATCACGGACTGTTCGGCGTTGACTTGGCTCTTCAAAAGCCAATCTCTCACACCGAAATACCACCGCTGGGCTCTGAGGTTGATGGAGCACGACATAATCTTGAAGTGGAGGCCGGGGACACAACATCAGCTCCCAGACGCCATGTTGCGGTTACCGAACAAGAGCATCGTGATCGAAGATTTCGACGACTCTTTTCCAGGAGACGAGTCGTTGCCAAACATTTACAAAGGGCCGCAGGGGCCAGTGTTCGACGGCGTACACCTCGAAACCTTAGGAGTAGAAGATGTGGACGGATCTAGTACTCAAAGTCTTACAGTACTTGCAGCCGTCGCACTTACACCCGCAGACGCATCAGAGGCAGATACTCAACAGGCCAAGCTTGTCATCGCACCGGAGCTTCCAGTGGTGGTCATGCTCGACTGCGGGGGGGGAGGCAGCAACCTTGCATCAGAGGGATTGCTGGCGGTCAGAGGAGCAGTAGACCAGGACTGGAGAGCACTGGAATGCATCAGAGCAAACGGACTGGACAACGGTGCGAAGCTACTTAGGGTGACAACAGGGTCGCAGGAATGCCTAACCATGTTGAGAAAGGTGAAACCAGACGTGGTGGTCGGTGACGCCTGCAGGAGGTTTGAAGGGATACGAGAGAAGGAAGGAATATCCGGAGCGAGTAGCCTAGCCCAAGCTGCCGTCGCTTCAGACGCGCGAGTTTTCATACTCGAATGTTTGAGCAATCTTCTGCGAACGACGGAATGGAACGACGAGACTCGCCCCGGTTTGGAACGAGAGTCATACATCGTGGACAAAGCGGAGATACTAGCGAGCCAAGTAGGGATTCCGTGGAGGAGGAAACGGACATTCGTGGTAGGAATCAAGGGAGGCCTTGCCACAAAAGGGAAGTTAGCCGTTTGGAAGCGGAGGTTGGAGAAGGTAAAGCAACCAGTTCAGGAATTAGGGAAATTTCTGGGACGAAGAGGCGCATAGTTCCTGAAGAGAGATAACGGAGAGCGAGCGATTTACTGGTTCAACGAACCCATCATCCCTTTGAACCGTGCTCACATCATGGGGGAAAAGTCAAGCGAAGGGTATATCGCACACCCAGCGGATGCGGCACGCCTTGAAGAAGCCGAAGAGTTGCACTTCAACGACTATGCCAAAATCACCACAGGGCAGGAACACTACGTGATCCCGCAGACGGTTAGCAAAAGCGCAGCGGCAAACGTCATCGAAGATTTCACGTCTCCTCCAATACTACGAGCAATATTAGTTGAGCTAGCTGTTCAAGGCTTACTGGGAAAACCGGTACCAGAGGTCGCGGAACTAGAAGGATTGGCCTGCATGGTGTTTGAAGATTACCTCGCAGCATCAAAAGCCTTTGACGTGATAAGAGCGGTCACGAGATCGCAGGCACAGGCCACTTCCCAGGAACCGGAGGTTGTCTGGGAGGCAGAACCGCCGTTACCTGAGGAGGAGGAGATGGAGTATGCTACGGCGCAGACGGTCACTACTACTGAACTACCAGTAGAAGTTGATCGCCCACGCAAACGCAGGGGACAGAGAGAGCCCATCCCGAGACCGAAATGGCAACGTAATCCGTTGGAGGAATCACCAAAGGACACCAGCAGCCGCTCAAGCGGATCAGGGAAAGAGGCCAAGGGACCCCAGCGGTCAGAGCCATCCATGTTGGAAAGGGTGACAGCTATTCTCCAGGATTTGCCACAGCTGACGCGAGTGCGGAGATATGGTACTTGGCAAGATTCGGAAAGAACTCCAGGAAGCGGGAAACCGAGGATCAGGAGGTGGCGAATATGTGATGGATGATAACGGCCTCTTGTGGGTAGCACCTCGGGGAAAGATCCCACGACTTGCAGTTCCCCGATCTCTCGTTCCAGGGATTATAGCGCTGGCGCACAGCACCTATGGGCATCCGGGGACGGCAATAACTACAGCCTTGATTAGTCATCGGTACTGCTGGCCCACCCTCATCAAGGACGTTAGAGACTACGTCCTCTCGTGTGGGTGCAGACGTCGCAAGGGTCAGCGAGTCAACGGGTTGCCATGCTACCGTCGAGGTTTCTACGACCCGGGGAAGTGCTCGAAGTCGACATCCAGGACATGGGGGGTGAAGTCAGACGCAGGCAACAAAGTTCTACTGGTAGCAGTCGACAAAGCCAGCAAGTTCTTGTTCGCCTTTCCACTTCCTACAAGAGAAGCAATCGGAGTAGCGAGGAAACTGCTCGAAGTGATGCCTTTTGGGCTACCGCTGTATGTTCGCAGTGATCCGGGATCCGATCTCACGGCAGAGGTGATGGAACACTTATGTAAGTGGTTGAACGTGACCATCGCCTATGGGCCTGCCGATCATCCACGTGCACAGGGGACGGTGGAGAGACTGGGGGGGTGGCAACACGAAGCACTAGGAGAACTGTGCAAGACCTGGCCTCGCAGATGGGACGAGTACGTACAACCGGCACTGTGGATCCATTGTACCACGCCGGACCTGCGCTTACCGGGGAAGCTAACTCCCTTCCGTCTTTTCTTCGGTCGTGATGTACGCACGCAACTTGATGCTACGCACCCCGAGATAGATGGTGGTGATTTCAGAGGCGGGATGCATAGTTACGTGGCCGACAAACGTCAAGCGTACAAGGAGGTACGGGATGTACGGATGACTCTATCGAAAAGACATGAAGACAGGCAGAAAAGTCGTGAGAGTCGGGTTGCTGAAATCGGTCGGACCTCGGTGGAACCCGTGTTGCTGTCGGAGATAAGGTGCTGGTGAAGGAGGCGGAGTCTGTGATGGTAAGAGAAGGGATACATAATAAACTAGCCCACGAGCACTGGACCGGACCCTGGGAGGTGACTGAAGTTGTCTTACCAGGACTCAGCTACATCGTCACGATGAATGGGCGAGGGATTCGCCGACGACGGGCGTCAGCATCGAATATCAAGATGTTCCACTAACGTCCGGACGACCTTTCGAAAACGAATTTGCTCACCTGGCATGGGGAGTTGACTTCGGACTGGCGGAGCCGTCGATTGTAGCGTCGCCTATGTATACCCTAATAGACAGAAAGGCTGTGATGGGTCAAGGCAACGCTTGGAAGTGGCGATACAAGGGACGATTCGTGGATGGCACAGAGTCGCAGTGGCTGTCCGAAGAGGAGGTACGAGACAGTTTCACCCCTTTACAGCTGGACGTTTTCCATGCGCTGTGGGAAACGTATCACGGAGCGGAGTGCCGGGCAAGAACAACTTCGACGCTAAAGCGGAAGGAAAGAGATGGGATCGACCGCGAACAAGCGTTGAAACGACACCCCGTGGGGACCGTGATCTGGAGGGAATTCGCGGACGCTAAAGGAAACAAGAAGCGTCACCTTTCAAAGGTCTTCGACTACAAGTCACCGTGCTGGCGGGTTCGGTACGCAGACAGAGATTGGGAGGAGCTCAACGAACGTGAAATCCTGAAAGGTAGGAGGACCGGAAATTCGCAATCCGGTTCCCCGTAAACGAGGAACGTGAAGTTAAGGCTGATGGAGAAAGGGAGAAGACGTTGGCCGAAAATCGACCAGCGAGGAGGATCAAGGCCTCGGCCTACCCGGGTTAATGGGAAAAGCCGGGAAGTGGTGGATAAGAGGCTTTCGGCTGGTGCGCTTGATGAGAAATACTAGCAAGTCCAGCAGTACCGATCTGGGACCTAAGCGAAAAAGCGCGAGGCCAAGGGTCCCTACGCCCTGAGAGACGCCTATCCATGAAAATGTTAGACGCCACTCATTCGAGCCTCAGGGTAATCGAAACACGACTAAGTGTGGGAGAAGGCCCTCATTCTTACTCCAGTGTATCCGCAGCCCGGTTAGCACGGTGTTCCTGGGAAGCCGTGCTGGGGGGGTGTTGCGGCGGGTTGACATGACGTCACATGAAACCCCGTGGCAGAATGCTGCCTAGATCTGTATAACGCCGATCAGTCTAGAAAGTGTGCCGCTCACGGCCTCAGTCCAGAAAAACACAAAACCAAACGAGGAAAAAAGGAACCTGAATTTGATCTGACACGAGCGTGAGTGACTGCGAACCGAGCGTGAGTACAGCGATCGTTACCGTGAGGCATCGTTGGAGGTTTCATCCGGAGATCTGTTATATTGTGCGAACGCTTTAGAGGACTGCGTGAGACGAGACTGGTGTTTGCAGGCAGCTGTTGCAACAAGCAGACGGGAGAAATCAGCCTGAAGGTAGACACGGAGGAAACGAACTAGAAGCGGTGAGAGAGTTGGGACAAGGGATTGGAGACTTGGGTATGTGTGACTAAAATAGCTGTTTATCCGTTCGTTACAGTTGTACTAATATCTTATCAGACTGTAGCAGATGCAACTTTTTCACGTGCGTAATCGCCCGACGAAGTTATACACATTCCTCATACAGTAACTCCTCCTTACTTGCAGAATGTTTTTGCGTAACGTCGCGCGAAGGAACGGTTTATGCCTATCTCTATCTGCAGAGCAACCACGCTCAAAATGATGAACACTCCAACAGCGCCAAACGCAATAATATAAAAAGGCGAATTATTGTAGCGATCTACTACTGGTATAGCACGCGTTATTCTGGATGTATCATGTATGCGTCGTCTTGTAGCCACACCTTCAGCCACATGGCCAGCACGCACACAGCACATGACAGCCCAACAGCACACACGCAACCAACCGCTGCACGTATGAAGCCTACAGCGCGGCACCATGAATAACAAATGACCGCGACGGCTGGATTAGCCCTTTGACAGACCGGCGCCCCTGCTCTCGAACCCGGGCAAGATGTGTGTCTGTTGCTTGGTTTAAGGTGATGAAGGCACTCCCCAGCAGTAGCTAGCTCGAGCACAGCAGTCAGTTATTCCTTTGTTATGTCAACCCCCTTGCCTGCGTTCGTTCAAGCTACCCCAACAGCAGTAACCACGTAAAGCCAAACTCAAATCATGACCCATGGCGGCTTCCGCGCGTTTATACTGCTGTGGCGGGCAGTTGTTGCAGGCAACGTTTTCTAGCCCATGCCGTGCATGCCTCGTCTCACACCCCTGGCAGCTGGTGCCTGCTCTGGGTCTAGGACTGGACGGGGCAAATAACCTTGCTTCGTCTCGTCTCGAGTGTTTGGTGCACAATCTGTGACCAAACAATAATAATTTGCACATGCCGCCGCAAAGTTCCAAACATTATCAAGTACCAATTCTTTTGAAACATTATCAACTAAGTACCGGTTGTAAATGATGCCAATTTTGTAAATCATCCAAGCGCGTGCAATTAAACACCTGGTGCACAATCTGTGACCAAACAATAATAAGTTGCACATGCCACCGCAAAATTCCAAACATTATCAAGTACCGTTTGGGAATGATGCCAATTTTGTAAATCATCCAGGCGTTGCATACATTAAGAGTCAACCGAAAATTCCGAAATTCCTCCTCGACATGCGGTATTTTTGACTTCTCGCTTGTCTCGCTCGGCATCCGTCCGCATTCACGTCAACGTGCGGAACGGACACGGCAGGGCGAGGGGCGTTGGAGCCGCCCCCTGAAGGCGGCGCTCGAACGAAGCTATATTCGACCGAGAATTACAGTTCCGCGAATCGCATACTTCGGCCGAGACAAAGAACTCCTGACCAAATACCTGACACCAAAGAAGGATTTTATACATATGTAAAAAATTCCGAAATTCCTCCTCGACATGCGGTATTTTTGCAACTTCTCGCTTGTCTCGCTCGGAATCCGTCCGCGTTCACGTCGATGTGCGGAACGGACACGGCAGGGCGAGGGGCGTTGGATCCGCCCCCCGAAGGCGGCGCTCGAACGAAGCTATATTCGACCGAGAATTCCAGTTCCGCGAATCGCATACTTCGGCCGAGACAAAGAACTCCTGACCAAATACCTGACACCGAAGAAGGATTTTATATATATGTATAGACTATATACGAATCGTATATATTTTACTTTTTCAGCACTGACACACCTGCACCTGCCATGTGGCTTGTAGAAAAAAAAACAGATATATATAGCCGAAGAACCCACGTTTCACGAACTTATCGACGAAAAGCAAGGATGCCCAACGAGTGTTAGACAAGCAAACACGCTTTTATCGAACACAAATCAAGCTAGAGATGGAACAAAGAGCGAGCATAAGTCGAGCTTATCCGTGCAAAACTGGCATAAATCACGAGCTTATTTCCAGTTTTAAAGCCTATGCTCGCTAAAAAAAAGCTTATATTCAGAAAAAAAATAGCTTGTTGGGTAAGGCCCTAAACAAACTTAGCTACAAAAGGGCAAATATGATCCCACTCATTATACTTTTTTTCTGGTATTATTCCCCATTTATGCTCCGTTTCATTGCAGCCATTCATGCTTAAAATAGCAAGGTATACTCGACGGCCAGCCTTCTTTTTGTGTTACAAACTCTGTCGAAGCTTTTCTGGTCATGTTGTGTTGTATATCCAACCTGCTGTTCCCCGGATGTCCGCTGCATGCGCTTGACAACGTACTTTCGAACGCCGTTGTCGATCAAGTACAAGTCGTTCGCCTCGAAAACTATAGGCAAAAACAAATCAATGGTGTGCGCTTCAGCATGTCTGAAAATGTGCTTGAACGTGGTACTGAGTACTCCGATCATAACAATGTGATGATGATGTAACGTGCATGAATTCTAACTCAACTTCATCCTTCGTACCACTATTGCTTCAGGAAGAATGTCGACCGCCGACTCGCGCACCTTCTTGCAGCATACAGCACTAGTCATTCGTTCCACAAAAAGTAACCTCCCTCTCCTGCCAATTTGAAAAAAAATGAAGAAATGTCAATCGTCTAACCAAGCAGCACGCAGCGAACATCAGCGCTGCTACGTCAGTCAGTAGGAGGTGGCGAAAAAGCACAAGAAAGTCCCAGCCCCAGCCCCTCTACCATACTACCATGATGAATTACTCGGAGGTGCCTCTTAGCCTCGGCGTTCCGATGCCCTATTGTAATTGAGAAGAGTTGCCGCCGAAATGCTGTCGAGGTAGCAGTTCTCTGCGGCCGGTCGTCAAGGCAGCTGCGAAGGATGGAAAACACCCGTTCTACGAAAGCAGAAGAGGGTTGGATCAAGGCCACGTCTTTGGCTACGTTGTACCAAGCAGGGAGTTTCACCTTTTTGTTCTTTTTTGATGTGTGGTCTTATGGTCTTCTGTGTGCTGTGTGCTGTGTGCGGTGCGGTGTCGTTCGTTGCTCGTTTAAACAAAACTACTCTTCATATTATAGGTATTTGTAATAGAGTGTCAGTATAGCTGGCAATAGATTCGGTAAGATAGTCCGCAGAGTTACGGCCTATTGGCCACAAGAAGATTCTATTCAACGGAATATTCTGAGTGGAGCGGACAACCCGTAGAATCTAGCTAGCTTATACCACAAGAACGTTCTCGGCAATGGAACGTTCCTCCTCTGGACAAGATAGGTAGAAGTAAGCGCGTTAAGCGCTCATGGGAATATAGAACACCTAGAAGAACGTTCCTTGTACGTTCCATAGGTAAAGGTCCAGAAGAGAGCACAGCAGCAATGCTGGAGGGTGAAGCGAACTCTGTGAGCCTCACCCCACCCCCATGCTCTCACTCCTTCTCCTTTCCTGTCTCCTCGAGCTTCTCATAGCTCAACGCCGGTAATAAGAAATCAACAAAGAAGAAGCGGTGCTGTCTCCAAGCGAAGCTGATACCCCTGCGTCCTTTCCCTCCCACCATCCGGCACCACGACTCCTTCACAATTTGGAAAAACTACTACGGCAAATTCCTACCAAACCTTTCCAGACGTCTTCGCCCCATCAACGCTCTACTCAAGCAGGGCGCCACCTTCGACTTCACCCCCGCCATGGAAGCCACCATCCGCGCCATCCTACTCGAACTTACCGAGCCACCGATCCTCGTCTACCCCGACTGGGACGCCGTCGCCGACGACTCCCGCCCTTTCCGCCTCTACTGCGACGCTAGCATCGACAGATTTGGAGCAACTCTCGGGCAGGAACAACCTGACGGCTCCGTCCGCCCTATAATCTACATCAGCCGCGCCACTCTGGACTCCGAACGTTCATGGACACCCCTCGACCTCGAGGCCGGCAGCATCGTTTGGGCGATTAAGCGACTACGCGGGCATCTGTGGTCCACCCGTTTCCAAATTTATTCGGACCACAAGGCGCTCGAGAACATCGCCAAGGTTGGGGAGCACAATGCTGGCGTCCGGCGCTGGCTCAAGTTCCTTTCGGCTTACAACTACACATTGAAGTACCGCAAAGGTACGGCCAACGGCAACGCCGACTTCCTTTCGCGCCTACCATAACTAGCCACCGACGCCGACCGCACCGGACGCAACCGCCTCACTGGTCCCGACACTATTGACATCTACCTAATCCGCCCCTGCGGCTTCGCACCGAACGAGCCGCCTACACCGGGTATCGGCTTGGGTGGGCTCGTGTTCCCCCCCTTCAAGACCCATTCCAACAATCCAGCCTCTTCCCTTCACCGCCGACGACTATGGCGACTTCCGCCTACTGGGATCACGCATGGAGCACCACGGCATCCTCAACAACTTCGTCGGGCCTATTTCGACTCGCGACTCCATCGCCAGGCCGCTCGTCAGCCCTGAGAACGCCGCCGTGAACACCGGCGCTCCTCCTGGCTGGGTTTCCAGGTCACCCGTCGTCTCTCCGCTGTCCATCATTGGCGCCACGGAACCACCGCCTTCTGGTCTGATCTTTTCACGGACCCGCCATCGCGCCGCCGCCGTCGCGGGAACCCCCCGACCTACCGCAGACTATGGGTTCGGACGCCGTCCGAAACCAACCGTATCCAGAAGACCTACATCCACCCGTCGACCGCCCACGTCCCCGGCCGGGACCCAACCAAGGCTTCCCCCGACGACAACGCGTCCAGCTGCCGCCCCCACGCCGCCCGCGTCACCCGCACCAACCGCACCAAGGCCGGCCCCTCCTTCGACGACTTCTCCGACGTTCCCATCAACACCGTCGCTTCTGCTCCCGGATCCTGTTGTCGACCTCAACAACGACCCCGACCTCCTCGCCCGCGTTGAGCGCTACACCTACAGAGACTGGGCGCACGAACAACGCGCAGAGCCCGTGTGCTACGCCGCCATCTGCTTCCCATCGTTGGACTCCCCTTCTCCGGCGCCGGCTGACCTCTTGGATTCCATCCCCTCGGCCCAGCGCCCACTACTCTCCGACGTCCTCGCACTTGCCGCCAAAGGCAAACTCCACTGCACTGACGACGAAACAGCCCTCCAGGTCCAACGACCGCCCACATCTCAACCCGGGAACAGCCTCCCGCCACCCGCACCCTATCCCCCCCGCGTCTACGTTCCAATGCTGATGCGCCCCTGGGTGCTGAACACATGCCACGCCGACACCTCCCTACACCTTGGAGTCACCCGGACGGTTCGCATGCTGGCACGGTTTTACTGGTGGATTGGCATGGACGTCTCCGCCCGCTGGTGGATCCGCCGCTGCCTTCACTGCCAGGCGCGCAAGACCTCCCGAAACACCATTCGCTGGCCGACCCTCTCCCTCCCTTTACCCAACGGCCCTGGCATCACCGTCAGCGTCGACTGCTTCGGGCCCCTACTTCTCACACCGCGCGGGAACGTGCACATCCTTTTATTTACCGACCGTTTCAGCCGCCGGGCCGACATGTTCACTGTCTCGGCAGAGAACTTCACGGCCGCCGGAACTGCCGACATCCTGCTCAACGAGTACACCCCTCTCTGGCGGTGCCCGGTGACGCTCCTCTCCGACAAAGGTCGACAACTCACCCCCAAGCTCGCGACCATCGTCTACGACCGCGTCGGCATCCGCAAGGTCAACACCAGCGCCTATCACCCCTGCACCAACGGCGGCGTCGAGCGGGCCAACCATGTACTGGCCCAGATGCTCTCCATGGTTGGCAACGAGAAGCAAACCGACTGGGACGTGCTACTGCCGCATGTGTCGGCGGCCTACAACAACTCTGTAAACGCCGCCACCGGACTGGCGCCCAACGAGATCCACATCGGCCGCCTACCACGCCTCCCGCTCTCGGTCTTCGAACCCGAAAACATCGGCGGTCACCAGAGCCTGGATCGCGACCACCTGGTCTACATCAACCTTGCCACGGACCGGCAACAACGCGCCTACTCCCTCGTCCGAGAGCTCCACCGACTCACCGTCTCGCGTCTACAACGCCGCAACGCGCCCATCATGGCCGCCCTCCTCGCCTTCCCCCTTTTCTCCGTTGGCGGCTGGGCCTGGGTCTACAACTCCGCCTCCAATATCCGTCAGGGTGCCAAGAAGGGCACCGACGCAACCGTTCTGAAGACAAAGCTCTCGTTGAACTGGAATGGACCTTTCAAGATTCTCGCGGTGGGCCCGACTGCAGCCTCCGACACCCCCGACAACCGCCCGCTACAAGACAAGCTGCTCTTCCTCGATGTACCTTCAGACCTTCCGGGACGGGACTCCAAACCACGCGTCTCCGTCAAACGATGCAAGCCCTGCCACAACCCCGACGACACCAGCGACATACCCAAGCACCTGCCAGCGGACCTCACAACATACGTCCTCACAGCTTCCGCTGCAAAGCCCCCCCCCTACCACGTCACCCTCGACGACGTCACACCACCACCAGAGCGCCTCGAGGTTGAGCAGATCACCGGCCACCAAATTGTACGCGGCCGCGGCGGGGTTATCGCCGTCCTATACGAGACCCACTGGACCGGACTCCTCAGTCCCTCGTGGGAACGCGAGCTCGACCTCCAACACTTCAGGCGCCAAATTTTACTCTACTGGTCCGGAAGGCCGACACAACACCGTCAGACCAACCGCCTCTACCGCCAGATGCGCATCGGCGCCGCACACCGCGAGCTCTCCCGATCTCAAGGCCAACTCTTCCTCGCCCCCGGCTACACCCTGGTCCCCCGCGACCTTTGGCTTCGCAATTTCAGAAACTTCACCCTCCCCTCCAGGGCACACGTTTGGTACAAGGCGCGTGACGGCCTCTGGCGGCTAGGCAAGATCGCTCACCGCGCGCCACCGGACGTCTCTTTGCGAACCCCCCCGGACCCTTCCCCGGGTAGTTCCTACATCATCAGGTTCCTAGACGACCCGGCCCGATCAAGATCGACCTCCAGCCAGCTCGCTACACCACCGCCCGGAACGCCGTCTCCGGATCGTGGTGCCTTCAACGCCATGGGCATAGGAGCCTATCCCGTGGGGTGCTACGGAATTCTGATGCTTCCCGCGGTGCCCCTACCGTTCCAACCCCTCCCCTTGGTTAGTTTCGGGTGTTTTACCTGTTTTTGATTGTTCTACAGTAGTTTTGGGATTAGTTCTTCACGGTCAGCCTTCTACAACATTTTCGATAGTACTACCTCATGGTTAGGCCTTTCACCTACGGTAGCATTGGGAATGATTCTTCATAGTCAGCCTTCAACCTGCAGTAACTTTAGTGGTATTATCGTGGTCATCCTTCCGACCTAGAGTGTTTTTTTCCGTCATGTCTTCTCGTGGTTAGCCTACAACCGTTATCAGGCTTTGAATTTGGTTTTAACGTTGTGGTGTCCCTCGTAATACCTCCGCTTTTGGGTTGTTCTTCATACCAGCGTTTGCTTCTTTTTCTCACTCCCATCGATTCCGTCTGTCCTACTCCGTGACGACTGACAACTCGTGGTGGTAAAGCGGTATTCATAATTTTCTGCAGTATGTAGTGTTTTATGTACGCCCGTCTGACGACCCGGTCTTCCTTTGCCCCACTTTGTGATGGCTATCGAACCAGGACCGCCTCGTACCTAGGGTGTGTTAAGGTGTTCCTCCCTCTCTCTTTTTTATGTTCTTTTGGTTTTTTCTTTACCACTTCGGTCTCCTCTAGTCTCGTTTCGTTCAGGCTTCCGAACCGTGGTCGTCTCTCTTGCTTTTCGTGTTTGTACTTCACGATTCCTCCGCCGATACTCGGTGATTTTGCCCCTAGGTGCTCGACCTTTGTGTTGTATCCTGACCGCCGCCGGTGCCGCTTTGCCCTGACGGCATCGCCGAGCTCTAGGTTTGATCGGTTTTCTGCGCAATTTGCCAAGTTGGGTCCCGGCAGCCTTGCAGACTTGCAAGACCACCGGAATGCCGGCCATCCTTTCTTTCTTTGTTTTCTCGTGTTTTTTTCCGTGTTTGGGTCACGGTAGCTTTTGCCGCCCCGCAAGGCTGCCGAATTCTCAGTAATCATATTCCTGCCACGGTTGATCCCCTGGAACTGTGCTCAGGTTCCCGTGAACTTCCCAATCACGGCGGTAATTATGATCTCCCTTTCTTATGAGTCTTCTAGTTCCTTTTTTTTCCTTCTAGGTGTACACGTTGCGTTGCCATTCTACGCTATATGACGCGCCAGTCGACCCCCCCTGTAGGCGTTGTTTTGGCATGCTAACTCCGTCGCTCAGCGCTGCTGATATTTTTTCTGTGTTTGACGAATTAGGTCGATCCACTCGCGTACCTCTTTGGCTACCCTGACTTTTTGTTCGTGTTGGTTGAGTTGCCTTGCTACGTTCGCCGGTTTTGTTCCCAGCGCAAACAGACCTCCCAAGTCGCCACGCTGTTCGCTCTATCAAGTGGTCCTAGCAGCCCCTTAGTTTTAGCAAGCCTTACGGCAACCTAGCAGCGTTCTTTGGCCTTACGTGCTATTTTTCATTTTCTTCGGGCCTTGGCCACGCGGCTACGCGTAATGCCTCCCGGCCATATATACTATCGAATTTGGGTGATGTTCCTTTGCGAGCTTTCGAGTAACCAACCCTGTACGGCGAACGACTCCCCGTTCGCTCCTCCCTGGGTCCCACATAGATCGCTTCGGTAATATGTTTCTGTTTTTCCCTTTGTCTTCGCTTCGATCTCTGCCTTCCTTAGCTACCTTCGCTTAGTCTTCACGTTTCCTTTTTGGTTTCCAGTTTTCGCTGCTCTACATAGGTTGATCCATTCTGGGTTTTCTTTTTTCCTCTATATTCCTATGGCCTTTCTTTTAGCGATCTGCTTTATTAGTGAATAGCCCTATCCTTGGAGTTTAGGCCTCATTACGAGGTGTGGGGGAATCTATAGCCTCATGTGTTTGTTTCGAATAGCCGCATCTTCGACCCCCTTTCCCGGTCTTTTAGGATGAACTTTGACATCATCTTTCGACCGTCTTGAGGTCTGCATATACGACTATTCAGGGTGGGCTAATGTAATAGAGTGTCAGTATAGCTGGCAATAGATTCGGTAAGATAGTCCGCAGAGTTACGGCCTATTGGCCACAAGAAGATTCTATTCAACGGAATATTCTGAGTGGAGCGGACAACCCGTAGAATCTAGCTAGCTTATACCACAAGAACGTTCTCGGTAATGGAACGTTCCTCCTCTGGACAAGATAGGTAGAAGTAAGCGCGTTAAGCGCTCATGGGAATATAGAACACCTAGGAGAACGTTCCTTGTACGTTCCATAGGTAAAGGTCCAGAAGAGAGCACAGCAGCAATGCTGGAGGGTGAAGCGAACTCTGTGAGCCTCACCCCACCCCCATGCTCTCACTCCTTCTCCTTTCCTGTCTCCTCGAGCTTCTCATAGCTCAACGCCGGTAATAAGAAATCAACAAAGAAGAAGCAGTGCTGTCTCCAAGCGAAGCTGATACCCCTGCGTCCTTTCCCTCCCACCATCCGGCACCACGACTCCTTCACATATTGAGGTCTATAATTGCGTTATCCGGTAATCTTATACAAAGAAGTCAAAGTAGTCGACATTGTGCATAACTTTCGAGGCGACGAAAGCGGAGTTGCACGCACGATGGCAGGATAGGAAAGACGCGAGGAAACGGGTTCGTTCTGCTCCAAACGATTGTGGTCTACGGCAAGCCTTGAAGGCGACCACCAAACAGCTAAAACGTACGCGGGCGGAAGCTGTTCAGATGTTCTTCAAAGATTACGTTAGCCAACTGGAAGGGCGTATCCGAGAAGGTTATCAATTTGGATTCTACACACACCTCAAAGGGATGGATGTGGAAGGGAAGAGGGCGTTTAACTCGCAGTACATCAAAGACAAGGAAGGTCGATTGCTGCGGGATAATGCCCGCATCCGCGAGCGATGGGTGAGGTGGTTTCACAAACTGCTTTACACCAAGTCGCCGGTCCTTGATCCGAGCATTGTGGACGAGCTTAAGCAGTGGCCCCCGTGCAGACCACTGGACGATGTCCCGTCTAGGTTTAAGATGTCGGTTGACAGACGTTGGACCCCTTGACAGACAAAATCCACCAAACGCCTTGACAGACAGCCTTGACAAGAAAAAACAGGGGACACATAAGAAAATCCCCGGCTTCGGGAAAAGCCATACAAAACCACTGAAAACTGAGATTTTTCCATACTAAATTGTACATTGCAGGTTGTGTGTTGTGTGTTGTGTACATGCGTTTTGTGCTGTCTTTGTGCCCCGCGCCCCGCGCCCACATCACGCATGTATTTATTTATAAGAGTCCAGTAGTAGTTGTATGCATTGTGTACTTATGTGTATAGGCATATGGCATATGAGCATGAGCATGTGTAAACTGTGAACTTGTACTAAATACTGTGAAGCTGTTGAGTATACTGGAAACTCGTTTGATACAGTAGCGGCCCCGATATAGCGGCATGTAGTGCCAGGCGGCAAAATTGCCGTTATTCAGGGCAACTCCGCTATACCCATATAGCGGTGATTTAGCCGCTAATGAGTCCTCAATAGCGGTATATTTGCCGCTATGGGGAAAAACAGCTTCGTACTTGTGTTTACAACGCCAGATTGATTCTCACGGAATCTTCGCCTCTGCGCGCTGTAAGTTAGTGGCATGTGTTCTACTGACAAGGTATGATGCTGTGTCATTGTTATTGCCTTCACTGCTCGTGTATTGCTCGTGTATTGCTCGTGAATCCATGCAGACGGTCTCTCCATCTCCTACCCACCACTCCCCGTACTGTACTTGTACTCGTACTGCTGTCGAGGCCTCCTACTCTTGTGCAGCCTACGAGTGTAACCTGATGTACAAAGGATAAAAAAAATAATCAGTCAAAAAGAAAGGCCACACAGCGTAGCGCGCATGTTTTTTCATCACGGACCATGTATTGATCACCTCTACACGTACCAGAACCGGCCGAACATTTCGTACGCTGAACCAATTGATGCATCAAATGACGACATCAAACATCACCCCTCTGTGACATTACATCAACTCCTGCCTTAACGCTTTGGCGCAGGTTTCTGCCGAATAAAGTCCGCAGTGATTAAAAGAACGCTCTGATGTCCGACTGCCGTCCCGGTGTAGCGGACTTTGATACGAGAAATGCCATCTTGACCCTACGTAGCAAGTATCCGGCCTCACGCATACCGTACGCCTCTGCGTAATTCTCTAGAGGACCAAAATAAGAAGACAGCTCCGCATGCGACGGCGGCGAAATTTCGTCATCGTCTCCGCTCTCATCGTCTTCGATGATGCTCGGCTCTAGCTCTTCGTCAGAAGGGCAGATGTCTTCCTCGACGTACGAGTTATTAACCTTCTCAACGAGGACTTCGTTCGCGTCTTGAGCCAAAGCCTTCGCAATTTCTTCTTGCTCCTCCAACTCTGCCCATTCCTTCGTCGCCTTGACGGCGGCAGGGTGGGCAGGCCTGCCCGCGGTCATGTTAAGGTGCGCCAAGACATCCGACATCTCTGAGTCTACAACTCCTGCCGTCGCCTCTTTCACGCCCAAGCCAAGGGCATTAAGAGCTGCCATGAGCTCCGCCACCCCGGCGTCCTTGGAACTGTTCGACGCCCCCTTCCCCACGTCGCTCGCGAGTCGCGCCTCGGAGTTCTTGATCGGCGCATGCCGGCATGATGCTTGCGAGCAGGTGCTTGTGGCGCCCACCACCGTCGTGGTGCGTACTGCTGCTGTACTGCTGTACTGTACTGTACTGCTGTACTGCAGCTGTACTGCTGTATGGATCCTGTATCCTACTGCTGTAGGGGGTCCTGTGGACAGCAGATTGCCGCTATCGCGGTGGCGAAATACCTCAAATTGCCGCTAATGAGGGCCCGATCCTGAATAGCGGGCATTTGCCGCTATATCGGGTCAAGATGGTGTCAAGAGATTTTCGTGCCGCTATTTAGGGCATTTCGCTATTCAGGGTGCCGCTATATCGGGGCCGCTACTGTAATTAGATACAGAAATGCATTCACATGTTTCATATTTGATGGATACAGTATACTTGAAGTATCCGTCTTTCGCCGTCGATAGGTGCCGTATACCGACGTGCCGGCCGGTCCGATTTCTTCTACTTGGAAAAAAGAATGCAACAAGCCGCAAAGCCGCAGCCACAAGTAAATAAGCGATAAGCGATACGTATTTCAAACACGAAACAATTTCACGACAAAGACCAAGTAAACAAGGAAACTGAGTTGACAACACCAAGTGTTTTCTTTTGTACGGGTAAGCTGCCCACTGCCCACTGCCCGCTGCCCGCGTGCCGGTAACGACGGCAACGCTCAACGCTCAACACTCAACACCCTGGACCACTAGACAGTTGAATACTACGTGTAGACAGTTCGACAATCTAGCTATCCTCTACATTTCTATCTCGATAGCCTCCTCCACGCTCCCCTCGCACCCCTCGTCCGAAGCGCTACTTTCGTCGTCGTCGCTGCTCTCGATGCCGCCATCGCTGTCCAAGTCTTCGTCAACTTCCCACTCGACCCCCGATGATTCGCAGTCCTTCCTCTTTTTCATGAACTCGAGGTTTGCACGCACGTAAACCCATTTGGTGCAGGTGGTAGAGCTTATGCGCGCGTGCTTACCCCCCGAGACCGAACCCATGAGGCTCCAGTTCCGCTCACAGCCTGCCGCAGCAGGCACCATGGAGAGTACGCGGACGGCCACTTTGGCCAGCTTCGGCATCACTGCCCTGGCGAGAGTTGCCCACCACTCCGCTCCACCCAGAGACTTTGCTTGGGTGTCTGTGTCTGCTGTGCGGTGTGCAAGCGTGCTCGCAGCGCTGCGCGCGCGTGCGCTATTTCAAAATGAGGGGTTTCCACATGAGTTCTGGAGGCGTCTGCATACCGGGGATAGGGGATATTTTGCCCAGACAACGCCAAATGCCTTGACAGACAACCTTGACAGCTTGACAAACTTGGCACTTGGCCATCAACCGACATTACGAAGTAAAGGAGGCGATCCGTGCGTTGGCGAACCGAAAGGCGGTAGGGCCCGATGGTCTCCCGGCCGAGCTATTGAAGGTTTTGGCCGACGAAAGAGAAATCACCCTCGGAAAGTTCCACGATATCATCGTCGCTGTGTGAAGGAGAGGTGGCGTACCGCAACAACGAAAATTTGCAACGGTGCTTCACAAGAAGAAAGATCGGACTGAGTGTGGCAATTGTCGTGGTATCTCCCTCGTGGCTCACGCCGGCAAAGTACTCCTCAAAGTCATCGCGAGTCGCCTGAGTGACTATTGCGAACGCGAGAACATTCTGCCGGAGGAACAGTTTGGGGTCAGACCCCAACGCTCGACGGTTGAAATGATGTTCGTAGTACGACGACTGCAGGAACTGGCGCGGAAGAAGGACACACCCTTGTACTTGTGCTTTATCGACCTCACCAAAGCATACGACTCCGTCGACCGAATCCTTCTGTGGGATGTCCTTGCTCGTTTTGGCGTGTCACCGAGAATGCTCGCCGTCATCCGCCAATTCCACGACGGCATGCAAGCATGCGTGCGGCTGGATGATGGAGAGTGCTCGGATACGTTCGACGTGGGGCACGGTCTCAGGCAAGGATGCGTGCTCGCGCCACTGCTGTTCAACAAGTTTTTCACGGCGGTAATGCGTGTGGCCGAGAACCGCTTCCTCGCTGATGCAGCCATCACGGACAACATGATGCAGATCCAACGGAAGGAGAAAGGCGAGAACAAGGGCAATTCACGCACAGGCAAAGCCGACGGGCGGAGGGGGAAGGAGAGTGAAAACGCTGCCATCATTATTTTTTCACCTGCTCTGTTTTTATCGTGGTTGTTTTCACATGTTTGAATCGGTTCTTCCTACCCAACGTTGCACGCCCTCAGTATTGATCCCGATTCTTCATCCTACCCAGAGAGAGATACCTGTTGCAAATTCTATGGTCACAAACTGAGCAGAGAACCCAAAAACGAATATTACGGCGCACCGGGGGTACGAATAACACTTTTTTTGTTTTTTAGCAACACCACCCCTCACACTCATACTGACACCCCTGCAAAATCTTGGTAACAACTCGTGGTGGGAACCGAAGATATGCCGCCTCACACTCCTTCAAGAAGGCCCCCATCACGTCTACGCCCAGGACATAAAGAAATACTACCAATTCGCCAGTGTTTTACACCCTGGTGCGTCTAAGGGTTAGGGTTAACCCTAACCCTAACTATTAGTATCAACGCGGACTCGAGTTCGATTCTCGGATGTTGATAAGAAGGCACATGGTGAATCCTTCATCACATAGTATATCCTGCACTCCTCCTGCACGTGACAGCTGTCATGATAATGCTTATTCCGTCCTAGATTAATGCACACTCAAAAGTAGAATCTTCCAATTCAAACAAGTTGTAAGGGCATCGCCTTTCAATTATTATTTCATGATTCAACGAAAAAGAATCAGCTAAGATATTATAACTCCTCCACTCCGGAGTCAAGCCACATTTGTCCAACAAGTTTCGCTCTGGTTTAGTCCATACCAAGCTCTCAACACGCGTTGGGATTGTCACGAATCGGAACCTAAAAAGTGGAGTCTGTCTGGAATCAGGGCGAGACATGCGAGGATATTCATGGCAAAGCAGACGAGGGTATCTAGCCTACTAGCATCGCAAGGTCCACATGTAGGCCATATCTGTAGCACGCCTCAGGTATTCATAATGACTGGCCTCCAAAGGACCGATACGACCGAGTTCAGAAGGCGCTTGTGCGTTCGTCCGAGAAAGAGAGCAAGTCCCCTGTGCAGGTGCTCAAGATGTGAAGCTTCCCAAGAAAGTAGTGTGAAAATGGTAACTTGATTGCTTATCCGAAGGTTTATGAACGTGAACCCAAGGAATTGTGAGAAGATGGTTGATGCTTGGTTGAAGAAGTGAAGTGGGTGAAAAGGTGTCCGGGTGGGGCAGCCACACCCGACTTAAGGAGGGGACGTAAATATCGCGGCCCCTACTATCACGAAAACGCCTCTGTCATAGCAACTCTTGAAATTGTCACAGAACCGTAACATCCCCCTGGCATAATGCGATGACAAGAGCGATATGCTATAGCAATCCTGTGACTGTATAGCCAAGGGTACAGAGCCGCAAAGCTCTTCACAGAAATAATGACCTCGAGAATAGGCTAACAAACCGAAAACACAGGGGCCATAAGAGTGAAATTCTCGATAAAAACCCTCCCCCCTGCCTTTTCACTGCGTATTTGATCGCCTGACCACCATTCAACGGCTAAAAGTCCGTATGTGAACGAAATTGACATGCATGAAAGCAGCACGCAACTCCATGGGACGAACCCGTTTACTCCTTTTTGAGTCTGCCCACATATAATATAATCCTCCACAAAAATGCAACGTCGGTAGCTCAATAACATACCGCAAAAAAAACAAAAGCACGACGGGCAAAGAAATCCTAAGCCTTTGGCAAAAGCGGAACTCCGATGCCAGGTTTCAAAGCACCAAAACACAAAACATCTGACTCAATAAACCGCAAACAAAATAAACGGCTGAAGGTCGAGGATAAATATGTAGCCCTCACCAAACAACCACTTAATAGTCCATTTGAGTTCAACTCATACCCAAATAGTGAACACGACCCCGTCACTTCTCAAGAGACTGTACCAACAGCCTATCCGACTCTTCACGAAGCAGTGCCGATCCTAGAACCAGGGCATACCCCCCATGAGCTCTGAAATATAATCAACGCAGATGCCCAGGGGAATCCCATTCAACGAGCAAAAAACCCGATAGAATCCCATTAGTAACTCCGAAATAAAGCCATTACAATCGCAGAAAGATTGTAGCAACAGTTGAGCCTCCAAACTAAGAACTGAGTCGAACAAGGCAAAATAACACGGCCAACGATAACCAAAACCAGAAAATCGAAAAATTTAGACTAGCAAACCAAGACCGGCCAAGAAGACACAAGACTATGACCAAACACGTAAGCATACGCCTCGCACACCAGAGAAATTTCCTAAATACAGATAACACCACACAACATTCACCCCGCTAGAGCAACAAAGCATCATGACATTTTCGACCGAACTACCCCACTTAAAACCGAACAGCTGCCACCAACTTGATGCATCATTCTTCCCCCAACAACTTCTCAACCGGACTCGTGGTCAAACTGTAACAGAACAATTATTACCAGAAGCAGAAACAGGGTAAGAAACTCTTTCGCCTTGTCGGCGGACCCAGTTGTGGTCGCTCTAGCGCAGTCGCCAGTAGCCGGTGTTGTGGTCCGGCACGTGACTCTTGCAATCTGAACAAGTACCTCAGGTACTTACACATGGCGCAGACACCTATTTGGCGGACAGAGACGAGGCGTCGCGACGGGAAGGAGGCACGGGCAAGGGCTCGGAGCGAAGGAAAGGCGTAACAGCGCACGGGCAAGGGTTCGGAGCGGTGGAACGGCGGAACAGCGCACGGGCCAGTCGTCAGGGCGAGCGATCAGTGCACGGGCAATGGCTTCGGAACGAAGGAGCATCACGTGGGTAAAGCTTCGGAACGAAGGAGCATCGCGCGGGTAAAGCTTCGAAAACGAAGGAGGATCGCGCGGGTAAAGCTTCGGGGCGAGGGAACAGCGCGCGAACAGGGGTTCGGAACGGGAGAGTGCGCACAAGCCAGGGTTCGACGCGGGGGAACGGCGCGGGGGAAGGGCTGGTCTAGATTGGTGTGCTTCCATCGCCTTCGCGTTAGATATGCGGGCTTGGTACCCGTCGCTTGGTGTCGAGTGATTCCGTGCCGTGGCAGGCTTCTGACGACGGCGGCACCTCCCCCCCTTCACGAGTTGAAAATTCATGGAAAGAAAGAAACAGAGGAACAATTGTAACAATTGTGGGCACGTATATAATAACAAGTTACATCATCTAGCGGCTCTGGTATCCGTGTCGTTGCCTCATCCTAGAGAGAACCAACTATGTGTTCACTGCTTGCTGTGTCTGACAACATCGATCTCCACACCGCAATCATCGCCTACATCCAAAACACTAAACAAAATAATGGGGAAAACGAACGAAGAAAGGGATGGAAAAACAGGAGGGCGATTCAGCGACTACTGCACACAGAAACGATGTCGCGGTAGCCACAACCGCAACAACAACCCGACGAGGCAGTAGTAGCAACATTGGAACCCTTCTCGGCAAAATGAAATGACAGATTAATGAAGGTAGGCATGCACAGCGTACGTAACCAGTTGACAAGCGTCATTTTCTTATTGATCAACAGCGACCACCTCCAGCTTGACCCCGAACAAACTGTGGAAACCCGAGTTCGATTCTCGGATTGGACACCATGTCACGAATCGGAACCTAAAAAATGGAGTCTGTCTGGAATCAGGGCGAGACATGCGAGGATATTCATGGCAAAGCAGACGAGGGTATCTAGCCTACTAGCATCGCAAGGTCCACATGTAGGCCATATCTGTAGCACGCCTCAGGTATTCATAATGACTGGCCTCCAAAGGACCGATACGACCGAGTTCAGAAGGCGCTTGTGCGTTCGTCCGAGAAAGAGAGCAAGTCCCCTGTGCAGGTGCTCAAGATGTGAAGCTTCCCAAGAAAGTAGTGTGAAAATGGTAACTTGATTGCTTATCCGAAGGTTTATGAACGTGAACCCAAGGAATTGTGAGAAGATGGTTGATGCTTGGTTGAAGAAGTGAAGTGGGTGAAAAGGTGTCCGGGTGGGGCAGCCACACCCGACTTAAGGAGGGGACGTAAATATCGCGGCCCCTACTATCACGAAAACGTCTCTGTCATAGCAACTCTTGAAATTGTCACAGAACCGTAACAGAATTACAGGACACTTTGATTAGGACATGTGCTTCTTCAACTAACTCTGGAAGCCAGCATTCATCATACATACCTACCTACTCTGCCTGTTCGAAACAGATACAAACATTCCTATCGGAGCTACCATAACGAGTCAGCAAGGACGGGATGGACTGGATATTCACTGCTGCTGTGCACTGCCTATACAAGGGAAGTACCATGAGTATACCACAACATGCCGATGATGCTCACTAGTCATGCTCACAATTCGTCGGCTTACAAGTCATGATCACAACTTGGTGATTTTCCATGATGAGTGGTGCACTTCCAATTCATCGACTCTGCGACGAGATGGACTTGATATACACTGCTGCTGTGCACTGCCTATACAAGGGAATTACCATGAGTATACCGCAACATGCTGATCATGCTCACTAGCCACTGCTGTTGTACACTGCCTATACAAGGCAAGTACCATGAGTATACCACAACATGCCGATCATGCTCCCTAGTCATGCTCACAACTCGTCGGCTCACAAGTCATGCTCACAACTGGGTGATTTTCCATGATGAGTGGTGTACTTCCAATTCATCGACTCTTATTACCTGATTCAGTAACCTAGTGCAAATAACCAGTGTAATTAACATGTAATAAAATATTTATTCCCCATGCAGGGAAACAACTTCGCAACTTTTGCATGATGACATGACTCAGTAAAATAAATGGTATCAAATGAAGATTGATACTTAGTGCGATCAGCTACTGAAATCTTTTGTACTAGAATGAAACCGAAAAAACGAGAGAGCGGAACTAGCCATTTATAAAACATAAGTTGTCTTCACGCGTACATGATGTCTGTAGCTAAAATGTTAGGGTGAAAGCGTACAAATGGAACCGTGGGTTCGAGTCTCACAGACTCCCGTGTTTTCTTTTCTTTTTTTGTTGGGTGTGGGACTTTTACATGATTTCTATTAGATCACTATTATTGTATTCATACTCCAGATGCATACCAAAACCCGCCATTATATTGCACAATTTTTTTTTATAAGACCACCCCCAAGTAGAGAAACCTTACCTACGCACTGAGCCATAAGTACCACCAACCCTGACCAAGCCATACATTCGCAAACCATCCACCATATATACTCCGTATATGATAGAGTAGTATAGTGGAAACTACAGAAGTACCAGGTATGTTTATAAAATAGATATTGTTAAATTAATAGGTGGGGGACACAGAGTGCCCCCTGCAGGTCTGCCAATTGAGTAAGGTCCTCGGAGTACTCACTTTCGTTCCTTCGTAGAGATGTAGCTTTATTCGTTTCCACCAGAGCCCGGGATAGCTTCTGAGATCGGAGGCGCGTGCCTCCGATCTATTTCCTAACTTCCCCGAATATAAACCGCCAACCTTATCATACGAAACCCATCCAAATGATCTCAAATTCGGATACCTACAGGCCTTTCGAGGTCGTATCTTAACACTAGCCCACCCTGATGAGTCGCATATGCAGAAATATGGGAGATTCGTGGAAACTCCGGTTCTACGAACTAGACCATGAGTCGAAGATGCGGCTCCTCAAACCCCACTCCCACACCTCTAACCGTCTGGCTATGGAGCCAGGAACACGCGAAGAAAAGCAGTAAAAAGAAATGCAGACCCTACAGCAAGGCAATAGTCACCCATCAAAAACCTGCTGTATGCCGCCGGGGTGGCGGGGGGGGCAGAAAAGGCTCTGCGGTAAACCAACCACAGAAAAAGTACTATGGCGAGGCGAGCCCTCGTCGATATGGAGGGGAACACAGGCGCTAACACAAGGGAGAAGTCATGCGAAAAACCTCCCGCGGGCCATCGGCAAGGCGGGGGGTTAGACGAGGAAACGACGAATACCCGGGATGGAAGTTGTCAACACATACTGCCCCGCTAGGGGAGGAAGTATTTAGACGACAAAAAAAAAACAAAGCAGAACAAATACAACACACAAAACATAAACGAAGACACACAGACCCGTACACTGGTCGCCCCCCGGCTCTGGGCTGAGGAGGGCGTCGGCAGGGCGAATTTGAACTATGACAAAAAGACGACAGCCCTGCGCCTCAGATAGCGGCGTTTTACCCGAACCCTGACCCGGCACTGAGTAGGGGGTTCGGCAGGACAGAAAAGAAAAAAAATGGAAAGAACCGCCCCAAAACTCGATGAAGACCCTCAGAACACTACGAACGACCCAAAGACAAAGACGCAAAACTCATACCTCAAAAAATGAAGAACTATCGAGAAACGGTGGTGGCTTGGAAGTCAACTGGCCACGGCCGCGCCTCGAGATTCGTCTACGTTACGTTGGATTCCCCGAGGAAACGCACTGGCGATGTGAACTTGCAAGCACCAAGAGCCTCGTACGGCTCCCGTTGAAGTCGTGTAGCGCGCCGGGGGAAGAGGGAGTTTAATCGGTCCCGGGTCGTCCAGAAAGCGGACCAGGTATACCTTGTCCTCGGTAGTGCTCGCGCTGATTTTTCCTAGCCACCATAAACCATCGTCTCCCTTGTACCAAAAGTGGGCTCCCTTAGGAAGTACGGTGTCGTGGTAGCGACGGAGCCAATCGGTGCGGGAAACACAGGCGTAGCCCGGCGCTAGGAAACGTTCCCCGTTGTTGCGGGAGAGCTCACGCTGTGCCGCCCCGATCCGCATTCGGCGGTAAAGGCGGTTGGTTTGGCGGTGCTGGTCCGGGGTTCCGGCCCAATAACGCAAGATGTGGGAGCGGGAGAGGTGAAGGTCCATTTCCCGCTCCCAGGACGGTTCGGAGAGTCCCGCCCAATGCGTCTTGTATAGCACCGCGATGACGCCACCTCGCCCCCGTACCGACTGATGACCAGTGATCTGCTCCACCTCCAGCCGTTGGAGGGGAGTCGAAACGTCGTCTTGAGTGACGTGGTACGGCGGGGACTTCTTGGAAAACTTGTTGAGCACATACTGTGTCAGCCCCGCCGGTAGGTATTTGGGCATGTCCCCGCTGTCGTGGGGGTTGGCACAGGGTTTGCAGCGCTCAATAGCCACACGCCGACGAGCGTCCGAACCAGGCAGGTCGGAAGGGAGATCCAAATAAAGGAGGTTGCTCCCGAGCGGCGAGCCGTCCGGGGTCTCGGCGGCGGAGCAGGGACCGACGGCCAGGACCTTGTATGGGCCCGTCCAGTTAAGCGCGAGTTTGGCCTTGAGTACCTTGGCGTCGGTATTCGCTTTCACACCCTGGCGGATGGTAGAGGCAGAATTGTATACCCATGCCCAACCACCCACAGTGAAGTTAGGTGCTGGACGCAGCGCGTCGGCGAGGGCGGAGTTTCTGCGGTTAACACGGGAAACGGTGAGGGCGTGGTGTGCGCGGACAATGTCGTTCGCGCGCTTTTGCCGGTCGGTGGCCAAATCGCAATAGGCCAGGTGGTCACGGGCGAGACTCTGGTGTCCCACGACACCTTTGCGGTCGAAAATCGTCAGGGGGAGCCGTGGGAGTCTGCCCATGTGGACCTCGTTGGGCGCCAAACCCGTCGCCGCGCTGACAGAGTTGTTGTAAGCGAATTCGACGTGGGGCAGATGCGAGTCCCAGTCGTCTTGTCGCTCGTTGACGACCATAGCCAGCATTTGTGCCATAGTGTGATTTACCCGCTCAACGCCCCCGTTACAGTTGGGATGGTAGGAGCTTGTAGCAAGCTTGTGTACACCTAACAGCTGATATACAGCTTGTGAAAGCTTGGAGCAGAACTGCAGTCCGTTGTCCGAGAGTATGGTGCGCGGGCACCCCCACAAGGGGATGTATTGGTTCACCAGGATATTGGCTGTACCTTCCGCGGTGAACTCAGCGGCAGTGACGGGGAACATGTCGGCCCGACGACTGAAGCGATCGGTGAACAACAGGATGTAGGTGTTGCCTCGCGGTGTGGCCGGAAGGGGGCCGAAGTAGTCAACACTGACGGCGATACCTGGACCTTCCGGCAGAGGCATTGTGATGATGGGCCAGCGGACAGTCAGCCGTGGGGTTTTTCGCGCTTGGCACTTCAAGCAGTGGCGAAGCCACCACCGGGTACACACACTCATGAGTCGTTCTACGGTAGCCCCCTCAACTTTTCTTTAACGAAATCGCTGGTTTCAAAACCAGGTCCCGGTCGTATCTCCTGAAATACGGTGTCCCTCGACACGCCGACGTCCTCGATCGATAGGCCTTTGCACACAAGAAAATATGTGGACACCCCGTTTTCAGTTGTATCCGTCCTTGTGTTGAGTAGCCATGAACCGTTCGTTAAAGACCATCGCTGGTTTGAGGGGGGGGCTATCGTAGAATCAGTCTCATGCCAATCCACCAATAAAAACGCTCCAGCATGCGCAACGTGCGCGTGGTGCCAAGGTGGCAGGAGGCCGTCGAGTGGCAAGCTTGCATGATCCAAGGGCGCATGAGCAGGGGAACGTAGATGCGAACTGGCTCGTTGTTTAGCAAGCAAGCAGCTCGCCCCACAGAGTTCGGTTTGCCAGAGCTTGTTGGCGGGAGTGTCGGTTTACGGACGAGTAGGACAAAGTCGTCGTCGGTTGTATGTAGTCGACCCTTACCCGCCAGTTCCTGGATGTCTGAGAGAGAGGGACGCTTGGGCGAGGGGTAGCATGCCAAGAAGTCCGGTGGCAGGGTCGACGGCCGGCCGATAGAGATGTAACGTATCGTGGCGTGGCACGTCGGCTCTGCGTGTTGTTCGCGCTTCCAATCGGCATGTGAATAACGCGCGACGGAATCCGCGAATCGCAACTCAGCAGCGTCGCCGAGGGCATCCGACCTTGTAAGTGTAGCCGGCGTTTCACCAGGAGGAGGCGTAAGCCGTAGGAGCGGAGTTCCCATAGGCTCTGCGTGGTCGTGGTCGGACGGAAGTGGTACCGTGCGGGCCGGCGGGTCGGCAAGAGTAGGGGTCGCGGCGACTGACGGAGCCGGCCGCGGCCGTCGGGCTCGCGGCGGAGTTGTAACTCGTCTGGGCGATGACTGGGGAACCCCGCCGGGCCCGAAGCCATAGTCGACAGCAGGGGGTGCCTTACCAGCTGCTGTTGCTGAACGCCGGCGCGTCCGAGTGGAGATGCGGTCCGAAAAAGGCGTCATCGTCTGGGGCGCCGGAGATCCAGGCGAGGTTGGGACCGACGCGGTCGGGCCCATGGGCTCGACGGGGTTTGTCCCTTGTACCGAACTCCGGGAAGGAGTCGGTTGGGCCACCGATGTCGTGACAGCCGGGGCTTCGGCGGAGTCCTCGTTGGTCACGATGGGTACAGCAAAAACCGAAGCGAAATTGTAGTCGGCTGTACGCGAGCCCCCGCCTCGGCCGGGCGAGCTATCGACGGTGGCGGTGGATGCAGAAACACGAGCGACGAATCTCCTGGAAGGAGTAGGAAGGTCGTCAAGCCTCATACGTGGCCCGTGTGTGCGAAAATCACAAAAGTCGGCGAGAGTGAGAGGAAGCCCACCCAAGGCATTACTTTCGGTGCGGGGCATTAGCCCACCCAAGCCGACACCCGGTATCGGAGAAGAAGGAGTGTACAGCCCGCAAGCCCGTATGAGGTATATACCACCATCCTCAACAGGGGTAAGGCTCGTCGAACCATTGCGGTCGTGTTCCGTGGCAGGCTCTGGCAAGCGAGACAGGAAGTCAGCGTTGCCGTTTGCGCTTCCTTTTCGGTATTCGAGGGTGTAATCGAATGCGGTGAGGAACTCGAGCCATCTCTGGACTCGGCCGTTGTGATTCCCCACTTTACCTATGTTTTCCAGAGCCTTGTGGTCTGAGAATATTCGGAACTTGGTGCCCCAAAGGTAGCCGCGGAGGCGCTTGAGAGCCCAGACGATGCTGCCAGCTTCCAAATCGAGAGGAGTCCAATGCCTTTCCGAGTCGAGCGTAGCTCGACTGATGTATGCGATGGGTTTTATGGAGCCGTCCGTCTGCTCCTGTTCGAGAGCGGCTCCGAACCCGTCGATGCAGGCATCGCAATACACGTGGAACGGGCGAGTGCCGTCGGCGACGGCGTCCCAATCAGGGAAAACGAGGACCGGCGGGGTCGTGAGCTCCGCCAAGATTGCTCTCACCAACTTCTCCATATCAGGCGTGAAGACAAACTTTACCCCCTTCCGAAGGAGTGCGTTAATAGGACGAAGTCTCTTCGATAAGTCGGGCAAAAATTTGCGGTAATAGTTGATACCACCCATGAGTGCGCGCACCTGCTTAACGTCAGTGGGCATCGACATATTGGTCAATGCCGACACTTTTTCCGAATTTGGGCGTAGGCCTGCTGGAGAAATGGAGTGGCCTAGAAAGTTCGCATCGGTAGCGCCCAAACGCGCCTTCGAGGGGGAAAGCTTGAGATTGTGCTTTCGAAGGCGTTCGAAGAGAGAGCGAATCGTCCGAACATGCGTTACCGGGTCGGAGTCGAACACGATGACATCGTCGAGGTAAGCTGCCACCTGTGTCAAACCCTTGATCACCTCATTGATAACCTTTACGAACCACCCAGGCGAGGCGCTGCTGCCCTGGGGCATAACGAGCCATTCATAAAGGCCCGTGGGTGTGCAGAACGCTGTAAGGGGAACTGTGTCCTTGTGTGCCGTTATCTGGTGGAACGAGGAAACCAAGTCGAACAGGAAAAACACCCGACCTGAGCCCAAGGAGTCCAGGACCTGGTCCACGCGCGGAATCGGCAGTTGACTGAGCTTGCTAATTTGGTTGAGTTTCTTGTAGTTCACCGTGATCCTCACACCGCCAGATTTCTTCGGGATGACCACCAGCGGGCTCGAGTGCGGTGAGGTCGAGTGCTGAATCAGCCCAGCCGCGAGGTACTGGTTAAGGGTCGCGTCCACTTCTCTGGCCAGTATAGGGTTTATGCGATGGGGCCGTGAAGTGACCGGAGCGCTGCCCTCCGGAACCGAGATTTCAAAGGGCATTAGGGAGCATGACCCAAAATCCGTCTTCGAGGTGGAGAACACGTCAGAAAAGTCGCAGAGCACATCCCCCAGTTGCTCAATGGTCGGGGGGTCCCAACCAGGGTCGTGTAAGTCGAACGCAATCTCCCGCAGGTGCGGTGGGAGTCGGGCCCAGACGCGTAGGAATGCAGAACGTTGGACCGGGTTCAAACGTTCCATAAGCGTCGGCGAGGGCGACGGTACGGCGGGAACTAACTCCTCCGCGCCGGTCGGGCTCGCGACCGCAGAGACCTGGCTGTCCGAAGTCTGGCCAGGGTGGGGACCCGCAGCCTTGATAGGGTGTTGTAAGGCACCCAGCGGGATGCGCAAAAGTGGGGCGTCGGCGACCCCGATAAGGTCGCCTGGCTCGAGGTCCGCGACACCTATGACGGGAAGCACCTGTCGTCCTGAAGCAACAAAGTGTTTCTGTCCCGAAAGAACATCCGGCTGCGGCAGTATGTCGACAAGATAGTGTCCTGTGAGCGCAGGAGAGCCGTTACTGCGCACCAAGATGACCTCGAGCAGTTGGGGCTCGTCCGACAAAGAGACGCCTGAAGAGCCATCATAGCGAAGGTGGAAAGCACCGTTCGATGCTGCGGGGTCGACGGCATAAGCCGCTACGCCTGCTGTGGCGTGGTGGGACAACGTCAGCTCGCCCAAAACCCGATTATCGAGAGGACGAGGGGGCAGGGCGCGGTATGAACGGGTGTTGAAGCGCATCCAACTGTCGCGGCCCAGCAAGACAGCGTGCTGCATGACCGAAGGAGGGACCACGCATGCCCACACCGCGAGAGAGCATGTTGGTTCTTTTTCGAGGAAGAATTGAACGCTCAGACGGATGTGGGTCGCGGTCCGTAAAGGGGCGGATTCGCCAAAGCCACCCCAGGAGCGAGGGCTGCTAGGCCGCTCGCACGTCGATGAGGCGGCGCCTACCGATAGCATACGATCCAACACGTCACGACGGATGAAGGTTTGGGGGGAGCCAGTGTCAAGCAGCGCTGTACATATGTAGGGCGCAATAGCGTCCCCTCCGCTATGTATTGCAATATCGGTAGTGAAAGAATCGTCGTCCAGCGTCACGGTACCCCCAACGGGGCAGGGGCCATGTTCTGGCAGTGCGCGGTCTGAGGCGCCGCGAGAAGCTACCGCCAAAACCTCCGGGCTTTGATCGGCGGGTGTACCCGAAAAATAGGCCGAAGGAGGGCCTTGGGCAGCGCCGACCACGGTCCCCAAACGCGACTGCTGAGCGGACGAAATTTCATGGATTCCAGCATTCCCGGTGGGCCTGCGGAATCGACGAGGGGAGGCCGGGTGTGGCGATCCGTCCTCGCAGTCGCGAATTGCTTCGCGAACGGCAGAGAGTGCCTCACCGAGCAAATTTTGTCCTCTCCACTTGTGTGGATCCTTGGCGTGGGGGTCGTCCGCCCGGAGACCTATACCCCACACAGTGTCTAGAGGACTGGCCTCTGCCAGAAATTTGTTGCCAGTGCTCAAAAGGTGATTTTTCATGGCTGGGTTCTGCGTAAATTTGGCATAGTTGCCAGATAACACGGCATTTTGCTTCTCCCTGTCCCAAACGGCGGCGTCAAAATTGCGCACGCCTCGACCGACGCGTTTGTGTGTGCTGGGGTCAGACGATGACATGATGAGCTCCACTGCGCGATGGTCTTTAAAAAGCCGAGCCTTTTCAGCCATCATAAACTGCTCCGCGCAAGAATATGAGACGTCGTCGACGACAAACGACGAAGGAGACCACTGCGAGAAAAAAGACGGCGGTTGCCAGAACAACACTACTTTGCCTGTAGAGTATTCGAGGGAAGGGTCAAAAGTCGACGGTGCCAACCCGTCGGAGGCCGTGTTAGGCATATGAGCTTGTAATGTCCCCGTCTGGGGACACCAGTCTCTGGCACTTTGGGCCTGCAGCGTCCCCGTCTGAGGACGCCCGGCCTCGGGAGCACGGCGCGAGCCCGAACCCACGGGTGGTCGCGTCGTGGCCTTGTCGCTCTTTGGCGTAAAATCGCAAGGAACTGCTCTCACTGCACCCGAAGGGACAGGGGGCTCGGAGCTGTTACTGCTTGACGAGAGGCGCGATTCTTCCGTATCTTCACGGGAATAGCGTCCAGCTGATCGGGCTGGAGGCCGTGGCGTCACCACTGGCCCGTTGCGCAGTGTCGGATCTATATCCTGTGCCACTGGGGCAGACGTAGCCTGATGCACGTGGGTTAGCGTGCTTAAAGACGGAGCAGGGCCCGTAGACCCTGTGGGCGTCTTCGAAAGCGGGGCTCGGGCAAGTGGAAATAAATTCTTCGCCCGAGAGGGCTCCTTCCCGTTAGCCCTCTTGGAGGAGAGAGACGAGGTAGCTAAGCTTGTCGGCTCCTCCTTGATGGGAAAAAGGATAGAGCGCCCACTACTATCGCGAGGAGACACCGACTCAAATCGTGGAAAAGATCTCGGTGCATATGGGTTGGCTTTCTCACACCTCAAGCCAACCGCCGCTTTACGGTCAGAAAGAGGCGGAGACGAACCCGTTCGCGTATGGGGGCGACGCGTCGTCGCCGCAGTTGTCTTGCTGCGCGACGCGTGCCTGAGGGGAGCGTGCAAGGTGCAGGCTCCTGAGTCATGGTTAAGGGGGGCAGCGTTAGGGGCGCGTGCCTCCGTTGTCGAGCTTGAGCCACGGCAGGGGTTAACGGCGTTGGAAGCACTGGTCCCCATTGCCGAACTCGGACCATGATCGAGGGGGGCGTCACTGTGGGCGCGCACCCCCTTCGTAGAAAATGTAGCCTGGCTGGGGGGGGGCATACTGGGAGCCCTGGTCCCCACCGCCGGCACTGTGCCCTGAAAGTCATCAGGCGACGTAGGAGCCCTTGGGCTCTTGACAGAAGTAATTTGTGCCGCGCCACGTGTAAGGCGAACGACAGGCACACGAGCATCTTGTGAAATCAAAGGAAGTGTCCCCGACAGTGCCGTCGGCGTACGGGTCGGGTGTGCCGTACCGCCGTCGCCCTGTCAGTTGCCAGTGCGAAAGGTACCTGGTTGGCGCGCGTTGGGGTTTCCGCTCGGATTGTGGGTTGCCCCGAAACGTTTCCCCGGAGCAGACACGGAAGCCGAGGAGGCTGGTGAGGGCGGGACAGAACCTTGTTGGCCAGGCGTGTATGTGCTGTTGTTGTTACCGCTGTGGCTGTTTGTCTGTCCCTGGTCCCGTGGGTACCCTCGTGATTGGTTTGAACGATTTCGGCGATTTTTGTTGTACGTTTGCGAGCGAGAAGAGCGTCCGTCGCGGCGGTAGCTAACCATACGTGCTTGCCACCGTCGGAAAACGTCATCATCGCCAAGTTGGCCAAGTTCAGGGTTTAGACAGCCGCTGGCGTTGATAAAGGGATGCCTACAGTTGCGTAAGGAATGAGTGTCTTCGTGACAGTTGAGGCAATGACCCCTGTTTTCTCGGAGAGCCGCGGCGCGGGCAGAGGGCGTGAGGAGGCCGCTCCAGAGGGGAGGGTCGTCGGTCTTAAACGAGGCACTAACAGCGAAAACTTCTGCATAGTGTTGTTCTTCTAGGGGCCAGCAGTTGGACATTTTGTCGAGCCAGGGGTCGGTGGAAGCAACAATCGGCATGACAATCGGATTATGGCTCGAACCCGTCTGACAAGAAGGCGACTGAGACAGCACTCGGCCCTGGCCGCGCCCATGTACGGCGGGCCGGGGCCCCGACGGGGCGGATGACCGCGATCCCGTCGAAGAAACAGGTAGAGAAAAATGATTTTCGCCGTTGACGGCAGGTGTCTTATTATGCGCCAAGTCACTGAACGCTTTCCACATGGCATCTAACGAGGCGTATGGCCGTGGGTCCGTAGCCTTCGAGCCAGGGTATAACGTAGGCATGAGCGTCGGAAACTGCTCGTTGACCGCCATCCTAACCACCTCCAGCACGACATCCGTCCCCGGGGACAAAACACGCTCACTCCCCGTGACTGCCGATACTAGCACACGGAACTCCCGACTGAAATCAGAAAAATGCGTGCCGTTACACACTCCAAAAGTATGCAACTTAGTGTAGCCTTCGCCCGTGTCGACCCGGTCAAAGTGTGTCACGAGCAGGCGTAGCAGGAGGGTGAGAGCCTCGGGCCCAGATGCTCCTCCGTCCAACGCTCTTGACACCTGTCCAAAAAAATCGTCGATCAAGGTGGTCATGCGAGCGGTCGTGGGCCTGTCAGGTGTTATGGCACGGTTGAATGCCAGGCGGAGGGGGTGGATCCAACCGGGAACCCACGTGGGGGCACCTACACCCTCTTGGCAACGGTCGTCACAGCGCATGAGTATGTCAGTCATGGCAGACCGAACCGAACGTGTGAGTTGCTGGGTGCCGTCAGACTTGTTCAAAGAGGCGGGGAACGGTAGCACAGAAATGCGTGATACGTCCTTGTGGGAGAGCTTAACATAGGCGCGCCTAACCGAATCATCGAGCGTGGATTTAGCTAGAGCCGCGGCGGTAGCAAGTTCGGCGGTACGCTCGCGAGCCAAATCCGAAGAAACAGGCTTGGTGTGGTCACCCGACACAGTAAGTTTGCTCAGCCGGTCGGCGGACGAGGCAATATCCACCAGAGAAGGAGTTACTTGCCTCCTGCCAGCTACCACGGTCACCTCGCCGTGGTCCGTGTTGGAGCTCGAAGACGAGCGGGAGGACGTTGACGACCCGTCCCACGCTGAGGGCCCTCGTGTGCTGTTTCGCCGTCCTCCGGTGCCTCCTCCCGAGCTGCGACCGCCCCCCCGGTTGGTTCGGGCCTGGTTGCTTCCTTGGCGGCGCTGTGGGCCACCACCAGTACCCGACGCTCCTCCCGCGCTTCCACCACCGTTGCCACCACCGCGACGGTTGTGGTGGCCACCACTCCCACCGTTTTCCCCGTTTCCCCCACTCTGGCCGCCACCACCCCCGGAGTTGCCACCTCCACGGTTGCGGTCCCCCCGATCACGGCTGCCACCGCGCCGCTGTTTGGTGGAGCGCCTTCCTTCCAGCGCTTCCTTTGGAGTCGGCCACAGGACTGGGTCAGGGGCGTCGTCGTGGGCCAATCTCAAGGCTTTGACCAAAGCGAGGGTAGGTGCTCGCATCATCTGCCCGAAGGCGGACGAGTTGTCCCGGCGAGCCCAGACTGCTCCGACCGAAAGGTCTTCCGCCTTGAACGACGACCGTCGCTCTGAAGTTAGAAGGGCCTTGGCCGCTGCTATCACCGCCTCCGCCAGATGCGCCGAGAACTCGACCCTCGGCGTGGTAGCCATGTATTGGACGCTGCCAGACATGAAAACGTCGTCCCCGGGTCGTGTATCTTGGGAGGCAACACTCAGCGGGCGCGCCGAGGAAGGAGCAGCTCTCGCCGGAGTCGATGTAGCTGAGAGGGCAACGGCTTGGCGTGCCCTCTCGACCGCACGGGATGCCTCACGAGCAGCGGCTCTCGCCTGGTCGATGGCGTGATCCTCACGGCGTCGACGTTCGTCGTCTAACCGTTTGCGTTCTTCTCGTCGAAGCAGGGTCGCGTTGGCTTCGTCGAGAGCTCTTTGGGCCCGAGAAATTTCAGACTCTGAGTCTGAGGGGCCAGCATGGGAGCGCTGGTCTCCGTAGCTCTGGGGAAGGCGCTCTGTCGAGCGCGGAGAGGTCTGATGTCGACGGTGGTGCTCTGAGGACAGCTGGAGATGCTCCCTCGAGGCTGGGGATATTTGTCGTCGTGATGTCTCCGCACCCGGTAGGAGTTTTTCCGCCTCGTCGACCGGCGAGTCGGGGTGGTCGGACCGTGTGCCGTGTTGTTGACTGGTGTTGGAGTCACTATCGTCGTCCAGGTTTTCGGCGCGTCCACCTCGTCTCGATTCGCGGGACCTCGAGCGTTCCCGTCCTTCTCCCTGGGCCTCCTGGATGGGGCGCGCGGAGGACCGCAGCCTGCCCGAGTAGCCCCCATCGTCGCTGGTGGACATGGTGCCTAGGAGCAGTGAAGGGGGGGGGGATACGAACGACGCGTGAAGAAGCTATGGAGACAGATAAATTGTTGTGGTGTTCCTGCTCCAAGGGGCGGTATATCTGTGTTTCAGCAAACAGCAACAATATGGGCCTTAAAGCCGTCCAGCCTTAGTGATGGTAGCAGCCACGTCAACTAGCCGTATAAGAGGAGTACAGCAGTAACAAGGTACCAATCATCATAACCGCAACATAAGAGCAGCGCCCTGTCTGACCGTAGGGTATATGGGTAACGCCCGCACGAACCGCAGCACAAGGAGCCAAAACTGGGCAGCACTGACCCCAACCGCAGTGCAGGGGGTGCAACACAGTAAGGGTACGTCTGCAGCCATCGCACTTAAACAGGCATCATTCGACCTAGGCTGGGGGAGGTAGCACAGGAGAGCGTCGCCCAAAACGCCCACGCTCATCGGACCAAAACGGGCAGCATTTACCCTAGGTGTAGTGTAGGGGTTATCATAAAAAAGGGTTCGCCCAACACGCCGACGCTCATCGCACCAAAACAGGCAGCATTTACCCTAGGTGTAGTGTAGGGGTGGAAGCACAGTGTAAGATCGCCCAACACGCTGACACTCATCGCACCAAAACGGGCAGCATTTACCCTAGGTGTAGTGTAGGGGGGGGAACACAGTGAAAGATCGCCCAACACGCTGACACTCATCGCACCAAAACGGGCAGCATTTACCCTAGGTGTAGTGTAGGGGGGGGAGCACAGTGTAAGATCGCCCAACACGCTGACACTCGTCGCACCAAAACGGGCAGCATTTACCCTAGGTGTAGTGTAGGGGTGGAAGCACAGTGTAAGATCGCCCAACACGCTGACACTCATCGCACCAAAACGGGCAGCATTTACCCTAGGTGTAGTGTAGGGGTGGAAGCACAGTGTAAGATCGCCCAACACGCTGACACTCATCGCACCAAAACGGGCAGCATTTACCCTAGGTGTAGTGTAGGGGGGGGAACACAGTGAAAGATCGCCCAACACGCTGACACTCATCGCACCAAAACGGGCAGCATTTACCCTAGGTGTAGTGTAGGGGGGGGAGCACAGTGAAAGATCGCCCAACACGCTGACACTCATCGCACTAAAACGGGCAGCATTTACCCTAGGTGCAGTGTAGGGGGGAAGCACAGTGAAGGATCGCGCAGCCAACCGTATAAAAATGGGCAGCATCTGCCCCCACAGTAGTGTAGTGGGGGGTAGGACAGTATACGTTCGCGCACCAACCGTATATTAAAAAAAAAACGGGCAGTATAACCCTCCCAAATAAAGTAGTTTCCCCCGACCGCACTAAAGGAGGACAGTCGCGCCTGCAGTAGTGCTGATTGCTGCAGTATCACTGCTGTGTTTACAGGTAACGGTAATTTCAACCGCACCAAGATGGGTAGTGTAGTACCAACACCAGCTGTAGAAAAATGTGCACGCCCACAGTCGAATAGAAAGGCTGTTTGCCCCCAAAGGTACCGCATTAAACGGGCTGTTCTCCACTGCACTAGTAAAAACTGTGAAGCGCAGTATCTCCGCGAACTGTGTAGTAGGCGCTCTGTAACGGGCAGTAGCTGTCCGAACATGTGCAGAGAAGAAGAAGAAAAAAAAAAATCCAGCGTAGACCCTAGCAATATCGTGAAGGGCAGCACATGTACCGGCAGGAAGACGGCCTAACGCCCGGACAGCTGAAAAAAAGAATCCGTACTCACTCCCACCGATAAAGGGACAGTTACGTTGACAGCAGTGCGGAGTGCCGCACGGTCACAGCTGTGCATACACAGAAAGTGGTATTATAGTTCCCGCGTACCCATGAATGGGAGAATATAGGGCATCGCACACACCAACAGTAGTCTTGCCCAAAAAAGCCAGCACAGAGTTTCAGCGTTCACTAGGTTCAAGTTCTAGTCACGGAGGGGCCAGGACGAAAAAAAACAACCTCTCGAATCGAACTTGCAAGGAGCACTCGCACAGCAGTGGGGGGTGTCAGAGCTGCGGTGCTGTAACTGTGGACGCTGGAGCAGTGAAGGGTCGAGCTATGTGGTGTATGAGCAGGAGCAAAGTAGGCGGCTTGGCTGCTGTACAGTGACTTCTACAGCAGAGAATCCGGCGGTATATGGCAGGCATTGACAGCGAGCCCATTGTGCTGCACTGCTGTAGTTGGCACCTCTGCAAAAATGATGGTGGTTGAAGCTACGCGACGGACAGCAGTAGTGGAACGCTGTTGAACGAGAAAGATCGGAGAGGGGTCCGAGGTGCCAAATTCGTAGCTTGTACTAATTTCGGCAGAAAGGGGGCACAAGGGCAGCTGCTTGTTCGACGCGCAAGAACGATCGACGTACATACTGAAACCCATATGATAACGCGTGTACTGGAAAATTCGCCAAACGAAAAAGCTCAAACATTCCACGAGCACCGCCTGTTTCTTCCCAGGTAGATCACCAAGGAAGGAGCCCCGACATGAGCTCCTAGAGCACGGTGCCCGTAGTCCAAGGGGGTCCCGCGAAGGACGGTCTGGCACCGACAGCAAGGATGTGCTGGGCGATGGGCTCTCTCAGCGAGCGAAGTCCCCTTCGAATGTCATTCGAAGGGTTGATTCCAGTATGCTTGTCCGTGGCATGTCGTGCATATGCCTCCGAGCCCCAAAGCGCGAAAAAAAAAGTACGAGTCGATGGCCGATCTTGGGGCTTGTGCTGGCAACTCGCGGATATGTGCTGTGCAACATGCTGGCAGAGCGCGGAGCAAACAAGTCTGATGGGTGGGGCTCGGGCAGTTCCACTGCTGAGTGGTCTATGACCAGCTGGCGGTGAACTGATGCGGCCAAAGGCCGGGACGAGGGGTGTGCTCCGAAGAGCAGTGTCGTCCGCCTGTACTCGGAAAGTGTCCTCTGTGTGGTGCGTGCCCAGCAACCAACAGGAGGGACCAAAATTCGAGACGAGGAGTGTGCTCCGCAGAGCAGAGTCGTCCGCACGTACTTGGAAGGTGTCGTCCGTGTGGTACGTGCGCGGCGACCAACAGGAGGGGCCCCTGCCATCTCACTGCTGTTGTGGTCGCCGTTGTAGGAGGAAGGGCGCTCCCTCCATTGAGAAGCCACCCGAGAAGGAACAGGGGTTGTGGGCTCGATGGAAAGCAAAAGCAAAATCGCTACGAAAAAAAAATCGGAGAAACCGGAAGAACGCTGCCACAATAGCACATCAAGCTCGACGACGGAGGCACGCGCCCCTAACGCTGCCCCCCTTAACCATGACTCAGGAGCCTGCACCTTGCACGCTCCCCTCAGGCACGCGTCGCGCAGCAAGACAACTGCGGCGACGACGCGTCGCCCCCATACGCGAACGGGTTCGTCTCCGCCTCTTTCTGACCGTAAAGCGGCGGTTGGCTTGAGGTGTGGGAAAGCCAACCCATATGCACCGAGATCTTTTCCAAGATTTGAGTCGGTGTCTCCTCGCGATAGTAGTGGGCGCTCTATCCTTTTTCCCATCAAGGAGGAGCCGACAAGCTTAGCTACCTCGTCTCTCGCCATTTGTTAAGGAGTTAGTGGGGTATTAGTCCTTTTGACCACTTGCAAAAGGTTAACCAATAGCTTACCCAAACTAAGCCTTATAACACTCTCCCCCCCTGAAACGGCGGGATAGCAGGTCGGCCGGATATACGGGCGGACCTGTCAATTATCCAAGCCGTTTCATTCCCTGGGGTACCAGGGAGAGTATTTTTCAAGTTCGACATGGGGAAAATCTGAAAAGTTTATTATTGTGGATGGTGGGGATCGAACCCACGACCCAAAAACCCATGGTCCTGCCGACGACGCCACTTGTTAAATTAATAGGTGGGGGACACAGAGTGCCCCCTGCAGGTCTGCCAATTGAGTAAGGTCCTCGGAGTACTCACTTTCGTTCCTTCGTAGAGATGTAGCTTTATTCGTTTCCACCAGAGCCCGGGATAGCTTCTGAGATCGGAGGCGCGTGCCTCCGATCTAATTCCTAACTTCCCCGAATATAAACCGCCAACCTAATCATACGAAACCCATCCAAATGATCTCAAATTCGGATACCTACAGGCCTTTCGAGGTCGTATCTTAACAATATGATGTTAGATCTAGTTCAAAATTTGCCACCTAGGAAAGTAAAAATACCAACACCAATCATTATAGTGTGGAGCAAACAGGTTTTTTGTTTTTTTTTACAAACGATCAGGACCCCTCCCATTAAAAAAAAACCTTTACCCATATAGTATACTACAAGTACCAACAGACTGCTTGAAAAAATACGTATTGACCCGGAAAAAAAAAAAATCGTAGAACTCACAGATGACGTCCTGAAAATAAACATATATAAAATCATTCCTTGAATATAGAGCCATTCCTTGGTGTCATGGACTTTGGTCCGGAGTTTTTTGTCTCGGCCTAAGTATGCGATTCGCGGAACTGGAATTCTCGGTCGAATATGGCTTGGTTCGAGCGCCGCCTTCGGGGGGCGGCTCCAACGCCCCTCGCCCTGCCGTGTCCGTTCCGCACATCGACGTGAACGCGGACGGGCGCCGAGCGAGACGAGCGAGTGTCGAGGAGGAATTTTGGAAAAATTGTTGAATCTTAATGGCTGCAACGCCTGAATGATTTACAAAATTGGCATCATTTCCAAACGGTACGTGATAATGTTTGGAATTTTGCGTACCGGGTGAGAACAGCAGTATGTACGACGAGCATGAACGCCAACTGACGGCATTGGCAAACACACATCAGGTGCATGCAGCAGCAGTAGCCGAAGAGCGAAACTTCTAGCACATACTGCAGCAACTAGTAGCAACCAGAACCACAGCAGATAGCTCAAAGTGCAGTACGAGTGCAGTTGGCAAGTTTAGTCGTACACGCATCACTCTGTCCAATAGTCAGCATCTCAAGCAGGTAGAAGAGCCGTCTCTTCGGCCTTTGGCCTTGGCTTTAGCACGGCCGCTGACACTCCAGGCAGCCTCTGCTGTAGGCATGAACGAGTGCGGTTGATTCGCAGCGAACTATCCCGCTGTGCTCGCCTCTATGTGGCCATTGTCCATGCCATTTCATGTCACCTCCCTTCTGTTTTGAGCTCGTCGTCGTGCCGTCGAGGTACGAGGAAACCCGTACGTACTGGGTGAGAACAGCAGTATGTACGACGAGCATGAACGCCAACTGACAACATTGGCAAACACACAACATCAGGTGCAGCAGCAGTAGCCGAAGGGCGAAACTTCTAGCACATACAGCAGCAACTAGTAGCAACCAGAACCACAGCAGATAGCTCAAAGTGCAGTACGAGTGCCGTTGGCAAATTTAGTCGTACACGCATCACTCTGTCCAATATATAACAACCGTTCTATGTTCATATTGACGGAGAAAAAAATACCAGGTCGTATTACATTTATTCTCTGTAAGAATGATACGTCGTACGAGCGGACGTTCTGATTCTGGTGCCGTGAGACCATCGAGCACACCGCATGTTTTACCCAAACAAGAGCCAACAAGAGGCAGCGCACAGGGGCCCCCAACACAGAGACACGTGACAACCACGGCCAGCTGTCGGTCGCGTAATTGTTCGGTGTTCCGTGCTTCGGTGGGTGTATCGGAAGTCGTTCGTAGTACTGCTGTAGATCGTCGAAAAACCACGTGGCATCGTGCTGGTGGCAAGACTCGCCAGTAGACCCCCCAAAATTTATTTACATTTCTTTTTTCTTGGCCCCATGCACCCATTTATTTCCTTTCCTCTCTCTTCTTCGTTGGTTTCTTTTTTCCAATTGACTTGCGTCTGTTGCGCGCATGCGTAGTGATAGATACCACGTGTACTATATACGTGGTAGTCTTTCTTGGTTGGCAAGCGGTATAATCGGTTTTCCCAGGCGCGAGTAATGAGACGTATGCACCGGTATGGACCTGGCACATCGTAGACTGACTCCCGATTTCACTTTTATATGTTTCTGGTGGAGGCATGAATTGCGTCAGCTGTGATTTATGCGTGTACCACCTTTGGTTTGTGTTTTTCCCCTAGGGTATTCCTCAGCTCCAGAGTGACTGGGGAGCCTGTCCTGTGACCACGGACTTGATTATGCGTCTGTTGTGCGCATGCGTAGTGATAGATACCACGTGTAATATATACGTGGTAGTCTTTCTTGGTTGGCAAGCGGTATAGTCGGTTTTACCAGGCGCGAGTAATGAGACGTATGCACCGGTATGGACCTGGCACATCGTAGACGGACTCCCGATTTCACTTTTATATGTTTCTGGTGGAGGCATGAATTGCGTCAGCTGTGATTTATGCGTGTACCACCTTTGGTTTGTGTTTTTCCCCTAGGGTATTCCTCAGCTCCAGAGTGACTGGAGCCTGTCCTGTGACCACGGACTTGATTATGCGAGTTAATGTGAGAACGACAACAACAACATCAACTGAAATATTGCTTGTTTCTTGACCTTTCAGCTGCTTCCTGCAAACTTGGTTTTTCTGCCAGCACGATTTTGAACTTTTTCGCGATTTTTTCCTCCTTTTTTTCTAGTAAGTTGAACTTCCTACTGCCGCTAATTGCCGCCTGACAGCTGGGCATTAGTTGCGGAACGGTCCAGCTTTAGCTTTTCTTTGATTTGCACCATATGTTTTGTATTTGACGAAGCTTCAGCGCCTGAGATCTGGGCTTGGCTCATCAGCTCGACACCGCCCAGCACCCCATCGCAGCGCTATAGCTTACAGCAACGAAGCGCCGTGCAGTGCCCTGCGATGCCCTGCGGCTCAGCTCAGCAGCGCACCGCTAGCTCAGCAGAGCGACGCGCTATGCTTTGCCGTGCTCTGCCATCGCGGTCGTTCGTTATTAATGATATCTAAAACTCCGCGTACGCTGATATTTAGGTATTTGGCGCTTTATTCTATACATATCGCGTCAACCATCGTAATATCATACAATATGGGGGAGGGAATGTAATCTCTATGCAAAGATCCTGTTTTTTTTTAATCATTTGTCAGCCGGCCGCCCCGGTGGTTTATTAATAATACTGGTTTTACCCTCGAATACTACTAACGTTTGGTTGTCCTTGAGTTCGACACCCACCACGATGAGATTTGACTTTATTTGCAAAAATGCAAAAAAAAAACAGGCATCAATCAACTGCCGAGAGCGCCTAGCAGCGTGGGTTGGCTTGACGCGAGTCGACGAGGAAAGAAAATGCTGGATTCTCCTCGCGGTAAAAATGAAATCACGTGCCGAAGTGGGGAGGGAGGAGGAGGGCCCGCTATTGACCCCGGATCTGAGTTAATACTGGGAGGGAGCGCGAGAGTGGTGCGGGGATAATAAATGGGATGAAGAAAAAAACATGTTGCAAAGGTATATTATTATTACTACCAGTAAATGATATGTCAGTCTCTAGGAAATACGCACGGCACTATCAGCAGTCGTCATGGTAGAGACACTCCGGATATTATGTATTGAGGGGACGCGTCCAATTTCGACAACGTGAAAGCCCCCACGAAGAAAAGACAGCAGACACACATATCCCGCCTTCCCGAGAAAAAACAGAGAAGAAGCGCTACGCCAACCTCCCGTACGAGCAAAGCCACCCCCGCACCTACCTTAGACAACGCCTTCTCAACGAGAGATCGCCCTCCTCTTCTACGTTTTCCTCCTCGCCCGCGACCACGCAGACCAATCAATGCGACAGCCTTCACGTAACAAACAAAGCAATCTTCTTCCAAAACCTCGCCGGCTGACATGTCCTCATGTCGACGTTTGATGCAAACCGACTTTGCATCCTGTCGACTTCGAACCTCCATTGCCACGGGGACAGCAGTGCAGTCTCTTCATTAATGCCAAGGCCTCTTTTGTTTCGCCTAGAGGCGACGCAGGTTCCCAATAATACTCTTTTCGGTATTTTTGTTTGATAGACGCCAAAGTTACTTTTACTTGACGGCGCATTTAATAGTTTGTTTCGCCTATCCTTGCCTTCTTTATTGTATAATATTACGTTTTTTCTTTTGTCAAAGCATGACTTTCAGAATCCCATGTTCGTATGAAAGTCTTGGCATCACTTTAAAGTTCAATGCATGCCAAATCGGACAGCTACACCTTAAGTGGTCGAAGTGCTGCCCTGCCCTACCCGAAGCATGGGCGCCGGCGAATGCCGGCGCCCATGCGTAGCCCTTGTAATTATATAAAATGTTTGAGTGACAGCGTATTCATTTGGAACCGTGGCTTCGTGTCCCACAGTTTTTTTTCTTTGGAGGGGGGGGGAGTAGCCGACTTTTCTTCTCGAATGCTGTTTGATATCAATATTAACATATTAACATATTAGATGACTAGTAATACTCTGTATTTGTACTCCTCCCGATATTAAAGCAGAGAAAAAACAAAATAAACCACGTACCACACATACGACAGAGTAGTATAGTGGAAACTACAGTAATAAAGTTATAAAATAGGTATGGTGTCAGATCTAGCTCAAAATTCCCCACCTAAAGTAAAAATATCAACACTAACATTTACAATGGACAACAACAAAACATATATACTCCGGGGTATATTATGAGGACCCCACCCAATAAAAAACTCACCCACATACAGTAGGGGACGCTCTATAGTGACGGTTGAATAGTGCCGGTGCCCGGTATAGTGCCGGTATAATCTCTGGACACAGACAGCGCCCTCAATAGTGCCGGTTCGGCACTATTGAGGGAGGCCCCGCTATAGTGTCGGTTGAGCACCACGGCGCCCCGCAATAGTGCCGGTTCACGACACACACCAAGCAACACGGAGAGACCCGGTTCCACGTCGCCGAGCCTGACTTGAAAGCTCTCACGGAGACTGTCAACACGTTGAGCACGAGCGTGCGCGACGCGCAGCAGGAGGGATCACGCATCGTAGACGACGAGATCAGCGAACTGTTGGTAGAACTCGACATCGAACCCGGAAAGCCGGTTGCGGAGGAAACGGTGAACGCGATTCACGGGTGTGTTACCATCGAGGACGACGATGACGTAGTAGAGGCTCTTCGACTGGACACAGTGGACGACATGGCGACACTGCTGGCTGGAACGCACGTGTCTACCAGCGGCGAGGAGAAGAACAGAGAGGAGGAGGGCGGTGGCGACGAGAACACGGCACGCGCGCGCCGTGCTCCACCGGCTTATGATGAGTTGTCGTCTCACTTCGGCGTCCTGGAGGCGGCAGCAGAGGAAAGTGGCAACCGAGACGTGACGTTCTACCTAAAGCGAAGATGGCGATGATCGCAGCGCATTCCGCTACGCGGGTGCGCCAGGCAGACATGATAGAGTTTGTCGCGACGTAGTGAGGGCGGGGGGTGCAATACATGGTTGTTTGTTTTTTTCCGCGGTGCACTTCCTGTCGTGCTTGTCTTGGTTTGTTTGTTTCTTTGTTTTTCTCTTGCAACATCGAAGCAGGTGCGCCAGGCAGACATGAGAGAGTTTGTTGCGACGTAGTGAGGGCGAGGGGTACAGTACATGGCTGTTTTCTCTTGCGGTGCGCTTCTTGTTGTGCTTGTCTTGGTTTGTTCGTTTTTTTGTTCTTTTTGCTTGTAACATCGAAGCGGGTGCGCCAGGCAGACGTGAGAGAGTGTTTGTCGCGACGTAGTGAGGGCGGGGGTACAGTACATGATTGTTTTTTTGCGGTGCGCTTCCTGCCGTGTTTCTTTTTCTGTTGTCTTTTTTTTATCTTGCAACATCGAAGAAGGGCAACGAGGACTAAGGTTTAGCTTCGTCCACTATTAAATACACACTACGTACTTTCGATCCATTTCGTATTCTGTTGGCCCCGCAAAGCGTGAGCGCCACGCCATGAAAAAAAAAGTTCCTCAATAGGGCCGGTGCGGCACTATTGAGGGATATTCGAAGCCTCAATAGTGCCGCACCGGCACTCTTGAGGAACTATTCTGAATAGTACCGGTGCCCGGTATAGTGCCGGTTTTTTCTCAGGACACTACCCGGCACTATAAAGGCTCCCCTACTGTAGTATATTATTGCAAGTACCAACTACGCAGCTTGAAAATGCGAGAACTGACCCGAAATTCGTCGAATTCACAGCTGACGTCCTGATTTTGTTTTTATAAAATACAAGGGCTCCGCATGGGCGCCGGCATTCGCCGGCGCCCATGCTTCGGGTAGGGCAGGGCAGCACTTTGACAACTTAAGGTGTAGTGTCCGATTTGGCATGCATTGGACTTTAAAGTAATGCCAAGAGTTTAATACGAACATGGGATTATAAAAGTCATGATTTGACAGAAAAAAAACGTAATATTATACAACAAAGAAGGCAAGGATAGGTGAAACACACTATCTATGGTAAATGCGCTGTCAAGTAAAAGTTGGCGTTTATCAAACAAAGATACCGAAAAGAGTATCATTGAGAACCTGCGTCGCCTCTAGGCGAAACAAAAGAGGCCTTGGCATTAATGAAGAGACTGCACTGCTGTCCCCGTGGCAATGGAGGTTCGAAGTCGACAGGATGCAAAGTCGACTTGCATCAAACGTCGACATGAGGACATGTCAGCCGGCGAGGTTTTGGAAGAAGATTGACTTGTTTGTTACGTTAAGGCTGTTGCATTGATTGGTCTGCGTGGTCGCGGGCGAGGAGGAAAACGAACAAGAGGAGGGCGATCTCTCGTTGCGGCGGCGTTGTCTAAGGTAGGTGCGGGGGTGGCTTTGCTCGTACGGGAGGTTGGCGTAGCGCTTCTTCTCTGTTTTTTCTCGGGAAGGCGGGATATATATGTGTGTCTGCTGTCTTTGCTTCGTGGGGGCTTTCACGTTGTCGAAATCGGACGCGTCCCCTCAATACATAATATCCGGAGTGTCTCTACCATGACGGCTGATGATAGTGCCGTGCGTATTTCCTAGAGACTAACATATCATTTACTGGTAGTAATAGTCTAATAATATACCTTTGCAACATTTTTTTTTCTTCATCCCATTTATTATCCCCGCACCACTGTCGCGCTCCCTCCCAGCAGTAACTCAGATCCGGGGTCACATAGCGGGCCCTCCTCCTCCCTCCCCGCTTCGGCACGTGCCTTCATTTTTACCGCGAGGAGAATCCAGCATTTTCTTTCCTCGTCGACTCGCGTCGAATTGTACCTACACACGCTGCTTGGCGCTCTTAGCAGTTGATCCCTTTTTTTGTTTTGCATTTTTGCAAATTAAGTCAAATTTCATCAATCGTGGTGGGTGTCGAACTCGAGGACAACAAAACGTTAGTAGCATTCGAGGGTAAAACCACTAGAAGACCACCGCGGCGACCGGCTGACAATTAATTTGAACATAACAGGATATATATTTGCATAGAGATTACATTCCCTCCCCCATATTGTATGATATTACGATGGTTGACGCCGCGTTACGTACCCAGAGAGGTGTTGCCTGGTGTCAGTCGACATTATTATTTACTGATGATGGAGCCTGTATCCTGTGACCACGGACTTGATTATGCGAGTTAATGTGAGAACAACAACAACAACAACAACGACAACAACAACAACAACAACAACAACAACAACAACAACAACAATAACAACAACAACAACAGCTGCTGCTCTTGAACCTCGGAATTTGAAAACAGCGTACCTGAGGTATATATCGTTGACTACTACTATACTTTAGATTGCTGCTGTGTCATTGATTAGTACGCCACGCGTTGACCCGTTCTCGGAAAAAGAACTGCCCAGGAATCCAAAATCCAAAATCGTCCCCGCTATTCTCGGATGTGTTTCTTACCTCCCGTACGTAGTACGCGTTCACGATTAGGTATATATAACAGGGGACGGATATGGAAGGCGTTAGACAGCGCCCTTTATTCAGGTATAGCTGTTACACCCCTTGACAGGTGGTCGCACAGGCGGGCACAGGCAGCAGCATGCTGCCATGCTGGTGTTGGACAAAGATGATCCACCGATGATGAAAAACCCAGAAGAGTGATGTTTTGTAGAAGGGCCGCTTGTTGGGCAATCAAACTTTGAGAACAATAGACATCTAAGTCTAGAGGTGGTGGTGAGAGGAGTGAGAGAGGGTGCGGCACGCCCGCGCTCTCTCTCTCGTAGCTTCGTACTCAGACCCCGCTCCTTCGTTTGCTACAACAATAGTACTTGAAGGACCCCGTGTACAAAACAAACAAACAACAACAACTCGTCGGGGTCCTCAAAAGAACTGGTCGTAGTTACGCCGCAATTTAGTCGAACCGTAACTTAACACACCGTGTTTTTCTATTGCTGCCTAAAACATCACCGATGCTACTACTGTTGTGCTCGGCTACTGCAACACGCTATTGACGACCCAGTGCTACCTACGTTGGCCGACGAATAGCGGTTAGCCGATCCCAGTTCTGGCCGGTCGTAGCTCGGTTAAACTTGCTTCTTGACTCGTCGCGATCCCGAAGCTACCGAGTGGTACTTCGTTTCGTATCGTGACTGCTGTTCCCTGTTTACAGCAGTATTACAGTAGTGCTACGTACTGCTTCCCCCGGCTACAGCTACCTGCTCTCCTTTGCTATAGCAGAACTGGTGCTAACTACTGCTGCCCCAGGCAACAGCAGTGGCGATGTACATTAATCAGAGATGTAGGTGTTCACGCCCTAATATCTTCAACACTCCCCCTTAATGGAGATCGCACTGCTGTGGGCACTGAAGCACCAACTAATGTTAACCCTGTCGATGGTCGATACTCGTTTTAAGTGTCTACGAAGTCAAGTAAGCGAAAGCAAACTTCTAAACTATACTGGCTGTAGCTCCAACATCTTCCCGATCATCAACTAAACGCCGTCGTAACTAGGGCTCTGCCCGGTAATCAAACGACCATCGACGTCGTGAAACAGGGTCCAAACAAGCATACCGCACAGTAGAATGTATGTATTCCAAGACCGCTCATGGTCCTATAAATGTCAAACAAATGATGCCTACCGCCTTTGTCGCACCAGGAGCGCCTCCGTGCTGCTTCCAGATTGTCCTTAGGCCTTGAAGTTGTTGATCAGCCCAATGAGGTATCGGTGGCGGTGTTTGCTGAGGAACTTTGTCCCGATGTCGGCTATGTTGAGCTCGGTTGGGACGTAGTGGATGCTGATTTTTTCCTCCTGTATGATTTCACGCACATAGAACAGCCTCAGTGCCACGTGTTTCGCACGCGAGCTGTAGGTCTTGTTTCCGGCCACGTGCAGAGCCGAAGTGTTGTCGATGTGGATCGGGATGCACTTGAATGCCTCCTCGAATCCTAGCTCCCCCATCATACCGGCACAGTAGACTGCTTCCTTTATCGCCAATGCTGCTGCCACAAGCCCGGCCTCCATCGTTGACTGGGCCGTCAGCCCTTGCATGCCCACTTTGAAGCTCACAGGCCTGTTGCACATTGTCATGACTTACGATGAAGTTGACTTGCCGTTGTCAGGGTTGTTGCCCCAGTTGGCGTCTGAGAACGCTGTCAGCTTGAACCCTCCTTGCGAGTAGGTGATAATGAAGTCGATGCTGCCGGCGAGGTATCGAAGCAGATGCTTAGCTGCGCCCATGTGTGCTTTCGATGGCTTCGATCTTGCCCTCGCTAGCTGGTTGACGCCGTAGAGGATGTCGTAGCGGCTTACTTGAGCCAGGTACATGACGCTGCCGACGATGGACTGGTACCGCTGCGTGTCTGCTTTGCTCAGAAGGCCCCCTTCCCCCTGGTTGATCGATAACTCCGGCCCGGCTCCGATCGTGTACACCAGTTTTCACTCCCCCATGCCGTATGTCTCGAGTACCGACTTGGTGTAGTGCGCTTGTGAGATGGTGAGTGTTCTTTTCTCGCGGTCGCGAGTGACTTGCATTCCGAGCACCATCGAGACGTCCCCCATGCACTTCGTGTCGAAGCGCCGCTCCAGCTTCTCCTCCAGCTGCTTAAGCAGCACTTTGTCCTGCCCCACCAGTAGAAGATCATCGACGTAGATGGTGAGAATGACGGTGTCCTTGTTCCAGCTTGGAAACGTTGGCTCTCTCTTGGTTTCGGGGTTGTAGATTCCATCCTTGTTCGTGTAGGTGTAAATGCAGGGGTCGGACTTGAGTGGCTTGAATCCTATGGCGACCACAAAGTCGTCGATGGTACCATGCCAGTTGGCTGGTGCCTGCGGTATTCCGTAGAGGCTCTTGCGAAGCCTCACGAATTGGTGGACTCCGTTTTTGTCTGTCTTCTCGCGTCCAGGCGCCATTTTCACGAATATCGTTTCGTCGACAGGAGAGTTGAGAAATGCCGTGGGGACATCGTACTGTAACACCTCGAGGTTTTTCTCTGCCGCTAGAGCCAATACCATGCGGATGCTTTGAAGACGACTCACAGGAGCAAACGTGCTCCCGCAGCGAACCCCTGCTACCATCCCCCAACCGAGCACCACCACTCTAGCTTTGTGTGAGTCATCAGCCTTCACCTTGTAGACCCACCGTGAGCCGATGGTTTTGGATCCCGGAGGAACCGAGGTGAGGGGGACGAGGTCGTAGACCTGGTGCTTGATCAGGCTCGCTATCTCCTTGTTTTCATCTGCCTCCCTCAGAGCAGCCTCCGGCAGCTTCCTCGCCTCTGAAAACGTGTTCGGAACTATTTTCGCTTTCGTCTCCCCCTCCGAACGCATTTGAAGTTGCGTGTTAGTGGTGGCATAGGCGTACTCCGCGAAGGTGAGCAGTTCCTGCTTATGAGCCATGTCCGGTAGATCTGCGCCGGTGCAAAGGTTGAGCTGTTGTAGCTCGCGCAAAGTACACTCGGTAACCAGGGAACTGAGTCCCCCGGCAGCAGCTGCCGCTCGGCGCGTCACAGCAGGCGTAACCTCCAGCGTTCCACCAGCCTCTGATTTCTCCTCGGGCGTCGCTCCTCCAGTCCCTACGGCGGGCGCCCCTTCGGCGCCGCCTGCCCCCGGAAGCGGGCAGTTGTCGTCAGCAGACGACGGCGGAGGTGACTGGTGTCCGCTCAGTGGTTGTTGTCCGCTCTGCGACTGCGGACTACCGCGTAGCAGTTGTCCTCCCTGAAAGTCACTGTGGGTGAGTTGGCGAAGCCTTGAAAGGATCTCGGCTAGTTCCGGGCTGCGGGGTTCCACAATGGGAGTTGTGTGGCCGTACGCCGCGTCGTTGTTGACGTTGATGTGCGATGTGTAGTCAGTAGTGGTAGAACTTGTAAAGCAGACGAAGAAGCTGAAATAGCTGATGAAACGGATGAAGTAGCTGCCGCTAGTCCTGCTGCATTCGCTGCTGTACGTAGTAGTTGCCTCTGCTTGCTGTACGGTGTGTAGTAGTCTCTTCGGGAGATGTCGCTGCTGTAGTAGGCGTTGCTGTACCTGTCGGTGCTGTAGTAGTAGACGATGCTGTAGGAGTAGGCGTTGTTGAAGTACCAGTCGTTGCTGTATTCCGGCCCTTCCGTACGAGTCGTTGCTGTACCAAACCAGTCGTTGGTGTATCAGTTGTTGCTGTACGAGTTGTCGCTGTACCAGTCGTTGCTGTACCAGTCGTTGTTGTACCAGTCGTTGCTGTACCAGTCGTTGCTGTACCAACCGTTGCTGTACCAGTCGTTGCTGTACCAGTCGTTGCTGTACCAGTCGTTGCTGTACACTCGGTGTGTGATGACCATGATGATGATGGTGGTGGTGACGACGATGCTTGCTCCGTGTCTTGATCGAGTAGTAGTATACGTAAAACGCGGAGTAGTTGCGGTAATCTCAGCAGTAGTAGTTCCCGCTGAAGAACATGTACCTAGGCTGTAGAGCTGTTCCAGGCTCCGATCCCCTTGGCGATGCTGCCCTCCAATGGACCGCCTCCGGTAGTTAGCTGCATGACGTCTGGAAAATTGTTCGAAATTTCATCCTTTTCTCCCCCTTCGAACGGCTTTTCAGTCGTCGGGGGTCAGGCGAAACAGCGTAGTTTTCCATCCTCCTTTTGGTTGTTGTTACTTCTTTTTTTTTTCCTTCTTTCTTTCTTTCTTTCTTTCTTTTTTTTTTTTTTTTTTTTTTTTTTTACACCGCAACGGTATTATGTTGCGGGTATATTTTCGCTTTCTTCTTTTACTGCAACAGTATATTACGGATTTATTTTGGAATTCGCCTCCCACTGTGATCAGCTTGAACTCTTCTTTTACCGCAACAGTATATTACGGGTTTGCCTCCGAATTCGCCTCCCATTGTGATTAGCTTGGGCTCTCTTCTTTTACCGCAACAGTCTGTTACAAGTTTATTTTCGAATTCGCCTCCCACTGTGATTAGCTTGGACTCTCTTTTTTTACCGCAACCGTATATTACGGTTTTGCTTCCGAACTCGCCTCCCACTGTGATTAGCTTGGGCTCTCTTCTTTTACCGCAACAGTCTGTTACGGGTTTGTTATCGAATTCGCCTCCCACTGTGATAAGCGTGGACTCTCTTCTTTACCGCAACAGTACATTACGGGTTTTTTCTCGAATTCGCCTTCAGCTGTGATTAGCTTTGACTCTCTTCGTTTACCGCAACAGTATATTGCGGGTTTATTTTCAAATTCGCCTTCAACTGGTGATTAGCCTTCTCTATTAATAGGTATTTTCCTTTGCTACAGTTGGTGTTGGCGTTAGCCGCAATTGCGCCTTTTGCGGTCTGTCGCTGCAGTTGTTCGTAGCGGACGTTTGGATGTAGTGCAATTTTTATCGCCCCGAGCCACCTGTTGTTACCAGATGTTTTATCACTCGACCCGATAGGATCGCAAACGCAACCACACACACGCCCCGACACAGTATGAATCGACGCGCTATGCACTGCTATCCTGACGATGACGAGCCGACGTTTGGATGTAGTGCAGTTCCTACCACCCCGAGTAAATTGTTGTCACCAGATACTGTGACACTCGATTTTTTTTTTCTTTTTTTTTTCGATTTCAATTCTTGTCTAGGCCAGCTCTCAGTTAGGATCCCTCGTGGATGTCGTCTTGAAAATCCTTAGATGTGTGCACCTTGCTGTAGACCGAAGCTCATAACCTATTCAGGTATAGTTGTTACACCCCTTGACAGGTGGTCGCACAGGCGGGCACAGGCAGCAGCATGCTGCCATGCTGGTGTTGGACAAAGATGATCCACCGATGATGAAAAACCCAGAAGAGTGATGTTTTGTAGAAGGGCCGCTTGTTGGGCAATCAAACTTTGAGAACAATAGACATCTAAGTCTAGAGGTGGTGGTGAGAGGAGTGAGAGAGGGTGCGGCACGCCCGCGCTCTCTCTCTCGTAGCTACGTACTCAGACCCCGCTCCTTCGTTTGCTACAACAATAGTACTTGAAGGACCCCGTGTACAAAACAAACAAACAACAACAACTCGTCGGGGTCCTCAAAAGAACTGGTCGTAGTTACGCCGCAATTTAGTCGAACCGTAACTTAACACACCGTGTTTTTCTATTGCTGCCTGAAACATCACCGATGCTACTACTGTTGTGCTCGGCTACTGCAACACGCTATTGACGACCCAGTGCTACCTACGTTGGCCGACGAATAGCGGTTAGCCGATCCCAGTTCTGGCCGGTCGTAGCTCGGTTAAACTTGCTTCTTGACTCGTCGCGATCCCGAAGCTACCGAGTGGTACTTCGTTTCGTATCGTGACTGCTGTTCCCTGTTTACAGCAGTATTACAGTAGTGCTACGTACTGCTTCCCCCGGCTACAGCTACCTGCTCTCCTTTGCTATAGCAGAACTGGTGCTAACTACTGCTGCCCCAGGCAACAGCAGTGGCGATGTACATTAATCAGAGATGTAGGTGTTCACGCCCTAATATCTTTAACACCCTTCGAACAAAGTGACTTGACCGAGAAATCCTACAGCACCGCCCACTGAGCTACTTGATCACTTGACTCAGTCAGTGGGTAGTGCTACATGACATGTTACACTACCAAAATAACCATCATTCATAATGTCGCCAGCGCGCACGCTCGAAAACGACAAATATGAAGGCGGTGAGAATCGAACTCACGACACAGCATTACCCACTGTCATGTGACTCAGTATCTCAGTAGTGGGTTTTTCTAAAATTCCAACCAAATACATTTGCGAGTTCGTTAATTAATTATCACCGACTTCGTAAGAGGGATCTCCGGAGCTTCCCACTCTCCACGTACTACAGTTAGCAGTACTCAGGAGAACACTAACAGCTCTTCGAGACCGCCATGAAAAAAGCGACGCCGGGAAAAAAAATAGATTCAAATTTGGAAATGATGCCAATTCGGAAATGCTGTCCCCGTTTTTATTCGTTCAAGCTCTACATATGCCAAGATCCAAGAACAGCTCGGACGTACTCGTATACCGCCCAAATACAAAAAAAAGCGCACTTTTCGCTTGCCTCGCTCAGCGTCCGTCCGCGCGTTTATACTGCTGTGGCGGGCAGTTGTTGCAGGCAACGTTACCTGGCCCATGCCGTGCATGCCTCGTCTCATACCTCTGGAAGCTGGTGCCCTATGCTGATCTGGGTCTCGGACGGGACGGGGCAAATAACCTTGCTTCGTCTCGTCTCGAGTCTTGGGCCCTTGATGACTCGGTGTGGAAATAACAAACAATGCCATGTTCAGTTTTAGACAGCACAAAGTGCCCACGCAAATGTCGCGATATAGAATAAAGCGCCAAATACCTAAATACCAGCGTACACGGAGTTTTAGATATCATTAGTAACGAACGACCGCGACGGCAGAGCACGGCAAAGCATAGCGCTTCGCTCTGCTGAGCTAGCGCTGCGCTGCGGTGCGCTGCTGAGCTGAGCCGCAGGGCATCGCAGGGCACTGCACGGCGCTTCGTTGCTGTGAGCTATAGCGCTGCGATGGGGTGCTGGGCGGTGTCGAGCTGATGAGCCAAGCCCAGATCTCAGCGAATGAAGCTTCGTCAAGTACAAAACAAATGGTAGGAATCAAAGAAAAGCTAAAGCTGGACCGTTCCGCAACTAATGCACAGGCGGAATATTAGCGGCAAATGGTAGGAAGTTCAACTTAATAGACAAAAAGGAAGAAAAAATCGCGAAAAATTTCAAATCGTGTTGGCAGAAAAACCAAATTTGCAGGAAGCAGCCGAAAGGTCAAGAAACAGGCAATATTTCAGTTGTTGTTGTTGTTGTTGTTGTTGTTGTTTTCACATTAATTCGCATAGTCAAGTCCGTGGTCACAGGACAGGCTTCAGTCACTCTGGAGCTGAGGAATACCCTAGGGAAAAACACAAACAACCCAAGGTGGTACACGCATAAATCACAGCTGACGCAATTCATGCCTCCACCAGAAACATATAAAAGTGAAATCGGGAGTTAGTCTACGATGTACCAGGTCCATACCGGTGCATACGTCTCATTACTCGCGCCTGGAAAAACCGACTATACCGCTTGCCACCCGAGAAAGACTACCACGTATATATTACACGTTGTATCTATCACTACGCATACGCACAACAGACGCAAGTCAATTGGAAAAAAGAAACAAACAAAGAAAAGAAAGCAAAGGAAATGGGTGCATGGGGCCAAGAAAAATAAATGATTTTTTTTTTGGGGGGGTCTACTAGCGAGTCTGCCTCCAGACGGGATGTCACGTGGTTTTTCGACGGTCTACAGCAGTGCTACGAACGACTTCTGATACACCCACCGAAGCACTGACTACCGGCCAATTACGCGATCGACAGCTGGCCGTGGTTGCCACGTGTCTCTGTGTTGGGGGCCCCTGTGCGCTGCCTCTTGTTGGCTCTTGCTTGTGTAAAACATGCGGTGTGCTCGATGATCTCACGGCAGCAGCACACCAGTAACAGAACGTCCGCTCGTACAACGTATCGTTCTTACAGAAATGTAATATGTTTTTCTTCATCAATATGAACATATAACGGTTGTTATATATTGGACAGAGTGATGCGTGTACGACTAAACTTGCCAACGGCACTTGTACTGCACTTTGAGCTATCTGCTGTGGTTCTGGTTGCTACTAGCTGCTGCAGTATGTGCTAGAAGTTTCGCCCTTCGGCTACTGCTGCTACACCTGCTGTTGTGTGTTTGCCAATGTCGTCAGTTGGCGTTCATGCTCGTCGTACATACTGCTGTTCTCACCCCGTACGTACGGGTTTCCTCGTACCTCAACCGTACGACGACGAGCTCAAAACAGAAGGGAGGTGACATGAGATGGCATGGACTATGGCCACGTAGAAGCGAGCACAGCGGGATAGTTCGCTGCGAATCAACCACACTCGTTCATGCCTACAGCAGAGGCTGCCTGGAGTGTCAGCGGCCGTGCTAAAGCCAGGGCCAAAGGCCGAATAGACGGCTCTCTACCTGCTTGGTTTTGTCTCGAGATTCTGTTATATATTGGACAGAGTGATGCGTGTACGACTAAACTTGCCAACGGCACTTGTACTGCACTTTGAGCTATCTGCTGTGGTTCTGGTTGCTACTAGCTGCTGCAGTATGTGCTAGAAGTTTCGCCCTTCGGCTACTGCTGCTACACGTACTGTTGTGTGTTTGCCAATGTCGTCAGTTGGCGTTCATGCTCGTCGTACATACTGCTGTCCTCACCCAGTACGTACGGGTTTCCTCGTACCTCAACCGTACGACGACGAGCTCAAAACAGAAGGAAGGTGACATGAGATGGCATGGACAATGGCCAAATAGAAGCGAGCACAGCGGGATAGTTCACTGCGAGCCAACCGCACGACTCGTTCATGCCTACAGCAGAGGCTGCCTGGAGTGTCAGCGGCCGTGCTAAAGCCAGGGCCAAAGGCCGAATAGACGGCTCTACCTGCTTGGTTTCGTCTCAAGATTCTGTTAGATGAAAATATCATGATGATTTGGGAGTTATTTTGTCACGAAACGTCTTGCCGTCGTTAATTTGTGTCACGAAGTTGTTGGATATCGTCGGTAATTTGTGTCACGTTTAAGGTGAACCCACGCTAAAAAATTGAAGTTCCAACTAACTGGCAAAACGAGCAAAAACAAAACAATAAAGGTCGAGCAAGAAACCAAACGAACTAGTAAAAAAGTACAGCAAAGAAACTAACGCTCGAGAGTATGCCACCGCAAAATTCCAAACTTTATCAAGTACCGTTTGGAAATGATGCCAATTTTTTTAAATCATCCAGGCGTTGCAAACATTAAGATTCAACCAAAAATTCCGAAATTCCTCCTCGACATGCGGTATTTTTGCAACTTCTCGCTTGTCTCGCTCGGTATGCGACCGCGTTCACGTCGATGTGCGAAATTGACACGGCAGGGCGAGGGGCGTTGGAGCCGCCCCCCGAAGGCGGCGCTCGAACGAAGCTATATTCGACCGAGAATTCCAGTTCCGCGAATCGCATGCTTCGGCCGAGACAAGAAAAAACTCCTGACCAAATACCTGACATCAAATAAGGATTTTATTTAGATAAATGTTATTTTCTCAAATTAAATTTTTCGTCAAGCATCCTACCGGCAATGTGCGTCAATCAAAAATATCAACATCACATACCAGGTACTGCATTCTTGCGGGCATGATATCAGCGTGGACACTGCAATTTTTCGGGAAGGACACAAAAACGCTCTTTGCCGTCGTACCGCCAACCCCATCAAAGGTCAAAGAAAAATAACAAAATACCAGGTATCAGGTATTGTAGTCTCGTGTATCAATGCGTGCAAACAAGAATCATTTGCATGTACTTTTTTTTTCTTAAACTTCTACTTTCCAGCTTCTGGACAAACCGTGGTCGCAGGTGCCGTCCCTCCTCCCCCCCGGTTTTGCCTTCAATTTTTATATCCCGTAGGGTTCAGCAATCCCACTGCTCGTCGATGTTTAATCGAGTGTTGCTAACTCACGCTCTTGGGCTTTCCGCAAGTCAATTCGTGCACAAGGAAAAGTCCCAACGAATTTATACACGTATGCACTCGGCGGGGCTCGAACTCACAAACTGACCTATACCAGGCTCGAGGCTAATCTGATACGCCACCGGGGCGACCGGTTGTACCTGTGACCTGGTGGCAGATATCATCGCTAGCTACCAGAGTATTCTTGTTTCCAAAGTTCCGTACCAGATACAAAAATTCATACTTCCATCTCAACTTCGAGTATTCGTCCAAACGCCATCATAGTAAAAGTGCCCGATTTTAGAGCACACCAATTACTCTGTTTTCAGGTTGCAAAGCAAGTCCAACCATTTTATCCCCCCGTGTTTTGTGATCTAGACGGTATCATGCTTACTAGCTTCTGGGGTGAACATGCAGCAAGGATAAGAGAGCGTCGGGGGCAGATACAGCAGTGGGAAGGGAACACAAGAGACTACGGCTGGCCGTGAACTACGTTTCATTCAACTCTCCAACCTGAACGCACGTTGCCTCATAATACCAACTTAAATACCCAACCAAGAACCAAACCAAACCCCGAATCTGCAAGGCAAATACATAATGAAAGCAATATGCGAGAATCTGTGCCTTTTTGAACACGTGCTTTTACGGCAGGCGATGATCTTCTCTTTCTCGCGTAGACGCTCTCGTAGCGGACAGCTCCTTTTGGGCTGTCCATGCTCCTTCCCAGGCCCCGCGAAGAAGCCGAGATCGAGTCCACCACCAACCCCCCTACTCTCTCAATCCTTCTCCTGTCTCTCATGTTATCCACCCTCCTGCGCATCCACCGTCTCAAATACCCGCCCACGTTGCGCATCGCCGGCCTGACGGTGCACACCGTCAATGACGGCCCGACACGAGGGCGTCACATGCTTACCCGATAAACATCCGCTCGGCGGGAACGATATCGGCTTTTCTCCACCGGTACCACCGTCTTCGTCAGGCCTGGCCGGCGGCGGTGATTCCTGCTGCCGCTTTGCCACCGCCCCTAGCTAAGATGCCACTATGCTGTTCCACCATTACTCATCGTCTCCCCGCTCTTCCCAAAAAGAATCTCACTCTTCCTCCTCCTCTTCCCCCCACAAATTAACTCGCCCTTCTTGCTCCATGCGGTCAGAAGTCCATATCAACGGGAACGAATGTGCCCTTTGTTGTTCAGGCTGGTGATCCAACGACCTTGCGGCGTTCTCGCTCTGTGACTGCTGCATCAAATGAGTCTGGCTAGATGGCGGGACATGGCTCTCTTTGGCCTGTGCTCCCTTCCGTTCTGCTTGTGCCTCTGCTTGTGCTCGGCTTGTTTCAGCGGCGGCTCGATGGTCTTGCAACTCCCATACTATTTCGTATGCTCGCCTTTGTACTTCGACTCCGCATTGTATATCGCTTCCGTTTCTTCTGCAGAGCAGGCCAGCTGGGTTTGATAGTCCCAGGTTGAAAAATCCCACTTCGGGGGCATCTCCGCTATGGCCTGCCGCAGAGCATACGAGTAATCCATGTTACCCCCTGACAATGGGCTTGTCGCCCATTGACGCTGCTGCTGTGATTGAGCTGGATCATACGTGGGAAGCTCGGGTGAATGAACGGTTCTCCCCCTGGATTGTTTTCCCTGGTTTTGAGGTCGTTCTTCATGTCTCCGGGCAGCGTCTGACCGCCGGTACAGCAGCATCGAACATCTCATGAAGTCGACGGCGGTCTTCTTCCGGCAAGTTTGCCCCGATATTGGGATCCATTGCCCTAGCCACTACCACCGGTTATCTAGTCGTACGACCACGCTAGCACGATGGATGAACCAAGGTGTTAAGGGAACAGGCTGGCTTGCGGAGACGGGAGTCACAAAATCCGGAGCGCCATCGGGCTGGGAAGAGAGAAGAAGTAGAAAACATATACTTCGAAGTATTGATGTACTCAATAGACGAAACTAAGGAAGGCAGTCGCGACGTAGGGGCTTTTCCCACTCCCACACGTGGTGACCCTAATCATGGGATAAGCGACCACAGTATTTACTTTTTTCTATCTCCGAAGGTACTACCATCACATACACCAAAATAATAGTCAATCAGATTTGTGCGCAGGCATAAGCCAACAGATCCGTTCTCGGAGAAAGAACTGACCAGGAATCCAAAATCCGAAATCGTCCCTGCGATTCTCGGATGTGTTTCTTACCTCCCGTACATAGTACGCGTTCACGACCAGGTGTAGGGGACGGAGAAAGAATGCGTTAGACAGCGCTATTCGAGCAAAGTGATTTGACCGAGAAATCCTACAGCACTACTGAGCTACTTACTCACTCGACTCAGTAGCTCAGTGGGTTGTGCTACATGACATGTTACACTACTACCGAAATAACCATTAATAATGTCGTCAGCGCGCGCACTCCAAAAAGACAAAAAATATGAAGTCGGTGAGAATCGAACTCACGACACATAGCACTGCTCCCTGTCACGTGACTCAGTAACTCAGTGGGTTACGCGAAAACACCAACCAAATATGTTTTCGAGTTCGTTAATTAATTCTCACCGACTTCGTAAAAGGATTCTCCGGAGCTACCCCCTCTCCACGTACTGCCGTTAGTAGTTACTCAGGAGAACACTATAATCTAACAGATATCATAACCATTCATAACGTCTCCAGCGCGCACGCTCCTGGATACCAAATATGATCTTGGTAAGAATCGTACTCACTACACATCCTTCGTTGGTTACATAGCACTATGCCCACTGAGCCGAAAGGCAACGAAAATTTGGAAATAAATGGTGCCAACTTGGAAACGCTGTCTCTCGATTTTTTGTCATATATATGCCAAGATCCAAGAATAGCTATGTATGGCGTAGACCGCCCAAAATAAAAAAAAACGCACTTCTCGCTTGATTCGCTCAGCGTCTATCCGCGTTAGTTTCGAGGTGCGGAACGGATACGGTAGAGCGAGGGGCGTCGGAGCCGCCGCCCGAAGACGGCGCTCGAACGAAGCTATTTGACGGTGAATCCCAGTTCCGAGATTAGCATACAAAGGCCGAGACGAAAAAAACTCCTGACCGAATCCCGAAAAAAAGAATAATAATATACTACGAGGTATATATTTATTATAAAAATCAGAATACACTCCAGCTGTGATTGTATCTTTTCACTAATAATAGCTCCATCCAGTTCATTATGTGGTCCATAAGTTTTAATTTTCCGCCCCCCCCCGCTTCTCCGCCGCCCCCACAATCTTTATAGACCTAGCACCACATAACATCGTGACCCGTGACCTAAGAATGTGGAGAAAGCTCCAAGTAGAATTCATATATGCGACCCGTGCAGATAGATGTTGAAAATAGCTCATTTAATTTTATACCAGGTACCGGTATTAGTTTTCCTCTCGGTGTTTTTTCCAGGGTAGTCCTCGGGAAAATTCCCGAGGTAATTTTCCCGTGCTGTACGTCGGTCCCGGTACTCGGCGGAATACCGTCATATTTGGGCAAACCGTGTACCGCCGAAGGCGGTACCGTCAAAAATCGAAAAAGCGTCAACCGTTTAAAAAGTACCGTCATTTTGCAGCACCGCCATAAAAGTACCGTCAAATAAGCGAAGTACCGTTTCCCGTTTAGAAAAACCGTCATATTCAGAACCGTCAAAGATTGTAGGGTGATGGTTTTCATTGAATGTTTTCATGTTTTAGGTTTTATTGTTTTATTGTTTACAGTAGTAGTATTGTTTTATTGTCTTATTTTGGTGCTAAATGTCTAAATGTTGTTTCGCGTGAGGCTGGTGAGTTTGTCAGCTTGACGGTTCGACGATTAGTCTAGCCTCTATTCGGCCGTTCTATAAAGGTATGCAGGAACATCAGCGGGGTGGTGCCGGCATGCTTGATCGCCGCCCGGCAGGTACTGTCAAGTATTTCGTCATTCGTAATTCTGTATTTCTCAGTGGCGGAACCGTCATATTTCAGTACCCTCAAAAAAGTACCGTCAAATTTGGCAGTACCGGGACCGGTACCGTCGTTTTGCAGTACCGCCAAAAAAGTACCGTCAAATATCGAAAAACCGTCTACCGTCTAGAAAATACCGTCACTTTTCGATACCGCCGAAAAAGTACCGTCAAATTCGGCGATACCGTGTCCCGCCAAAAAGTGGTACCGTGAGAAATCGAAATACCGTCAACCGTTTGAAGAGTACCGTCATTTCGCAATACCGTCCGATCTGGTACCGTAAAAAAAAACGGTACCGAGGACTACCCTGGTTTTTTCCTCTTTTTTTTGCAAAATCTCGCACACATAATACCAGGTAGAACACATCCGGCCTACGGCCTACGTTCTCGCATTCGTATGATACTTGAGCAGAGGTACTCGTTCTCCAAAAGCTCGCCAGGGTATGATATGCCAATTCAGCTTTCTCTCGGTTTGATATCATTTTTTTCAACCTCGATCCAAAGATATTTCAGATGCACGCTTCAGGGATTTGCGTCTGTAGTTCGGAGACCAACCTCCCATCGCATGGCGTACGGCTACGCTCTCCCTCCGACCCTCCCCGCAGTAGCTGTTTTTTTTCGAAATAGTTGGCAGGACAAACACAAATAATAGTTGCGCAGGATCTCAAACGAGTGTTTGCCTGCAGATAAATATTTGCGCAGGATTTCAACAGAGTATTGGCCTACTACAGACAAATATTTGCGCAGGATTTCGCCAGAGTATTTGCCTGCAGACAAATATTTGCGCAGGATTTCAACAGAGTGTTTGCCTGCAGACAAGTATTTGCGCAGGATTTCAACAGAGTATTTGCCTGCAGACAAATATTTGCGCAGGATTTGAAAAGAGCATTTGCCCGCAGACGAATATTTGCGCAGGATTTGAAAAGAGTATTTTCCTGCAGACATATATTTGCGCAGGATTTGAAAAGAGTATTTGCCTGCGGACAAATATTTGCGCAGGATTTGAGAAGAGTATTTGCCTGCAGACAAATATTTGCGCAGGATTTGAAAAAAGTATTATTGCCTGCGGACAAATATTTGCGCAGGATCTGAAAAGAGTATTGGCCTGCAGACAAATAGTTGCGCAGGGTTTCAGAAAAGTATTTGCAAGCCAGACAAATAAATGCCAAATAATGTATTTGTACAGGGTGTGATCATTTATTGCCCCTGCCCCCTTGTAAAACCCACCACCCCCTGCTCCACGGTCATGGGACTATTCATGTGGTAGACTGGTGATGCAATCTACAGTCAGTCGTCGTCATATTTTGTCGCCGTCAAGAAAACGGGTCCTATAGTTTCCGTGCATAGATTGTTCAACATCACCCTGTCGACCCTGATACGAGCAAGTTCTAAGGGGAGTCTCCGACCTATATCGTAATAAGGACAAACCGCCACTAAATCCCACGATCGGAGTATCACACACAGCTTGCAAATATTTTTGTGAAGAAACTTTTCAGGGCTTGCCATCGGCCGACGCTGGTGGGGCGGGTCATCATTTTTTAATGTGGTAGTGAACCGCGGCCGCGGCCCATGAAGGTTTTTCAAGGGCCGTGGCCTGTCCCGGCCCATCAAGTTTTGATTTTGAAGGCCCGCGGCCCGGCCCGGCCTACCAAACTTTCATGGGATGGGCCGCAACCCGGCCCGGCCCATCAAAGGTTTAGAGTATGGGCCATCGTCCGGCCCGGCCCATCAAATTTCAAATTATATCAGCCCGGCCCGGCCCGGCCCTTTAAATTTCATTTATTTCGGCCCCGCCCGGCCCATTTTATTTTCAACAAGGCCCACGGGACACGGGCTCCATATCGGCCGGCCTGTGGATTTCAAGAGTCGACCCATGGGCCGGCCCACGGGCTGGCCCATGTGTTACCCCGTACCCAACAGTGCACATTGACATCATTTCGATATTTCGTTTTGATTATTATGGGCTAATGTTATTACCAGGTGTTATATATATTTATATACCGATTTGTAGTCGCTATAAATATATATAACATCATTCTGTGGTGTCAGGGGTTTGGTCAGGAGTTTTTTTTTGTCTCGGCCGAAGTATGCGATTCGCGGAACTGGAATTCTCGGTCGAATATAATAGCTTCGTTCGAGCGCCGCCTTCGGGGGGCGGCTCCAACGCCCCTCGCCCTGCCGTGTCCGTTCCGCACATCGACGTGAACGCGGACGGATGCCGAGCGAGACAAGCGAGGAGTTGCAAAAATACCCCATGTCGAGGAAGAATTTCGGAGATTTTGGTTGAATCTTAATGTCTGCAGCGCCTGGATGATTTACAAAAATTGGCATCATTTCCAAACGGTACTTGATAATGTTTGGAATTTTGCCGTGGCATGTGCAACTTATTATTGTTTGGTCACAGATTGTGCACCAGGCGTTTAATTACACGCGCCTGGATGATTTACAATATTGGCATCATTTCCAAACGGTACTTGATAATGTTTGGTCACAGATTGTGCACCACTTTGTGCTGTCTAAAACTGAACATGGCGATTTCTCCACACTCGTGTCATCAAGGGCCCAAGACTCGAGACGAGACAAAGCAAGGTTATTTGCCCCGTCCCGTCCGAGACCCAGAGCAGGCACAAGCTGCTAGGGGTGTGAGACGAGGCATGCACGGCATGGGCTAGAAAACGTTGCCTGCAACAACTGGCCGCCGCAATATAAACGCGCGGAAGCCGTCATGGGTCATGATTTGAGTTTTGCTTTACGTGGTTACTGCTGTTGGGGTAGCTTGGCGATAGACACAATCTAAAAGCGATCGATGCCGAGGAACGAACGCAGGCAAGGGGGTTGCCACAATAAAGGAATAAATGACTGCTGTGCTCCAGCTAGCTACTGCTGTGGAGTGCCCTCATCAACTGGAACCAAGCAACAGACACACATCTTGCCCGGGCTCGAGAGCAGGGGCGCCGGTCTGCCAAAGGGCTAATCCAGCCGCCGCGGTCATCCGTTATTCATGGTGCCGCGCTGTAGGCTTCATACGTGCAGCGGTTGGTTGTGTGTGCTGTTGGGCTGTCATGTGCTGTGTTCGTGCTGGCCATGTGGCTGCAGGTGTGGCTGCAAGACGACACATGATACGTCCGGAAGAACGCGTGTTAGTTATACCAGTAGTAGATCGCTTTAATAATTCGCCTATTTATATTATTGCGTTTGGTGCTACTGCAGTGGAGTGCCCTCATCAACTGAAACCAAGCAACAGGCACACATCTTGCCCGGGCTCGAGATCAGGGGCGCCGGTCTGCCAAAGGGCTAATAATCCAGCCGTCGCGGTCATTCGTTATTCATGGTGCCGCGCTGTAGGCTTCATTCGTGCAGCGGTTGGTGACGCGTGTGTGCCGTTGGGCTGTCATGTGCTGTGTGCGTGCTGGCCATGTGGCTGCAGATGTGGCTGCAAGACGACACATGATACGTCCAGAAGAACGCGCATTTTACCAGTGGTAGATCGCTCTAATAATTCGCCCATTTATATTATTGCGTTTGGTGCTACTGCAGTGGAGTGCCCTCATCAACTGAAACCAAGCAACAGACAGACACACATCTTGCCCGGGCTCGAGAGCAGGGGCGCCGGTCTGTCAAAGAGCTAATCCAGCCGTCGCGGTCGTTCGTTATTCGTGGTGCCGCGCTGTAGGCTTCATACGTGCAGCGGTTGGCTGCGTGTGTGCCGTTGGGCTGTCATGTGCTGTGTGCGTGCTGGCCATGTGGCTGCAGGTGTGGCTGCCAGACGGCACATGATACGTCCAGAAGAACGCGTGCTATACCAGTAGTAGATCGCTCTAATAATTCGCCTTTTATATTATTGCGTCTGGTGCTGTTGGAGTGTTCATCATTTTGAGCTTGCTTGGTCTGCAGACACAGATAGGCTCAAAACTGATTTGTCATACGGATTAAGTTGTTTTGGGGCCTACCTTCCACAGAGTCGGGGGCTGTTAGTGATAGTGGTACGATTTCATACCGGTCTAGGATTATTTTTCTATATCCCTTTATAGGGCTCCTCTCTAAGTGAGTTCTTCGTACATTGTGCAAGTAAGCCCGGAGGACCCATCGTGTATCTCACGCCGAGTCGGAAAGCTGTTTCGTAACTATGGTACGATCAAATACTGATCTGTCATACGGACCAAGTTGTTTTGGGGCCTACCTTCCACAGAGTCGGGGGCTGTTAGTTATAGTGGTACGATTTCATACCGGTCTAGGATTATTTTGTTTGTCTTGTGTGAGGCTTGATTATCCCCCTTATCCCGTTTAGCTTGTCATTTCTCTGGTGTAAGTTCTCTCCGTTGAAAGTACCAATATCAATTGGGTCGAGGGCATTTATTTCTATATCCCCTTCATTGGATCGAGGGCATTCTATGTCCCCTTTAGCGCCCCTCTCTAAGTCTGCATAATTCGTTTTTCATGTTTGTATATCTTCACCAGTGTAAGTGCAGCGTACATTGAAGTAGCTAGTTGAGGGCATGCAGTGTCGTCTGTAGTTCTTTTCTGTGAGTGAGTTCTTCGTATATTTTGTAAACAAACATGATAATTGTTCGTTTACTGTGAGAGTAAACACCGAGGGGTTTTCCAAGGCACAATCAACGGCGCCTTCCTTTTCTCTTCCGTAAATTAAACATTTTGAACCATTCCGTCCGATACCTTTTGTATTGATGACATGTCCTCTTTCCTTTCGCCTCAAAGTCTCGAATCGAAGTATTCTAACCCTAACCCTAACCCTAACCCTAACCCTAACCCTAACCCTAAGTAAATGTTGCATAACTTTTGATCAAATGGGAGTACGTCGGCAAACAGGGTATCGGATTGAAGCGCTTGATGTCGTCTACCCCATGGGATACCACGTAGAATGACAAACGTGGAATACAGTGGCCAAGAGGAGAGCCAAGACCGAACAAAAATATAATCTGTGTCAATGTATTTGTTCTTTCAAGAATACAAAAAAAGTAGAGCCCCGAGTACAACCGAGAGTATGCCACTACATGCTCCCTCAAGCTACATCCATAAACGCATGTCTGCACAACGCGCCTACCCTGTGGGCACGGTAGTGAGCTGCCCGAGACAACCTTGCCCTCGAGGTACGTGCTCTCTCTAACAAACGCGAACCCTTTCATTGACGTAGACTTATGGTCCACCTACTTCGAGCTGCACCCCCCCCGGGTAAGCGTTATCCCCGACGCAGTGACACTCGCTACCGAACATCCGGATGGACCTCGTGGCAATCGGGTTGACTTTGACGCGGCGTCGACTCTCTGGCACGGTTCTCTGGCACGGGGCAAATGGGACCTAGAGATGACAAGAACTGGTTGTGGTGACGTTTGAAGGCTCCGACTTGCATCTTGTGCCCGCACGTACGGCAGTGCTGGTTCCGCCGCTTAGCACCCCCCGCCGAAGAAGCGCCTGACACAGCGCTAACATCAGCACCAGCAGCTCCGGCAGCTTGCGATGAACTGCTGGCTTGCTCGCACCCGCTCGATTCTGCTTCCCTGCCGGCCTTCCGACAGGGGCAGGAGGAGCGAATACACGCTGAATTCCATCCCGGGCGAATAGCAGCAGCGCCATAATAAAGACCGCCCTACGGCAGGCGTGGACAACATGTATTTGCCTCATGTTTTTGTGCTTATAAGGTACGCCGCCGCCGCTGGGGCGCCGCTTGGGCAGAGCCGACCACAGCAGTACTTCAGCAGCAGTACTACTTGTACTACCAGAGTTGCGCCGCGCACAACCCCCGTGTCGCTCGCTGATTGGCCTGTACTATGGTGTACTATGGGGAGGGACTGTGTAGAAAAAAAAAATAAGGCCTATATGGAGCCTCCTGATTGGCCTGTACTATGGGTAGGCAGGTAAGACCATGGGGGTCGAGCTTTCGCGCCAAAAGTTCCCATGGGACGGGAGTAGCTGCGTTGACAGCGGGGTTGGGACGGGAGTAGCTGTGCCAATGCTGGGATGGGAAGCAGGTGGGACGGGAGCGGAGATTTATCGGTTATGTGGGAGCAAGTGGGGTAGGAATTCGCGATGGGATGGGAATGGAATGAGATGGGCAGCACGAATACCACTGTGGGATTGCCGTCCCATCCCATCCCTTCCCTTCCCCGTCCCACATGCCCGTCCCATTCAATCCCATGACCACCCTTGGAAAACTCGTTGGCCGCCTCATGGGCTGGGCAGAGAGGCCCATATAAAGCCTACATCTCATGGTCCGCGGACCCCATCAACTTTTCACATGATGGGCCGCGGCCCAGCCCGGTCCATCAAATTTTCAGATGAAGGCCGCGGCCCCGCCCGGCCTATCAAATTTTCACACGATCGGCCGCAGCTCGGCCCGACCAATCAATTTCTCATAACACTCGGCCCGGCCCGGCCCGGCCGGGCCCATCAATTGTTTCAAACTCTCGACCCGGCGCGCCCCGGCCCATCAAACTTTTTATTGTTTCGGCCCGACTCGGCCCGACCCATCACAGTTTCAAAATTCTCGGCCCAATCCGGCCTGTGTTGGTTATATAGAGCTACCCACTGGCCTACGCAGTCACGAGACTTCGTGGTTGATTGGGCAGTGCTATATCACACGATTCGTAACAATGTAACCAACAAAAGATATGTCATGGGTTCGAACCCCACCGACTTCAAACTTTTTTGGTTATTTTGCTTATTTCCTAACTGCCGAGCCGATTCCCTTTCCCCCTTTCTGCCCTAAACATTACCGCACTCGCCTGTTTTTCCGGCCTTGAAAGCTCAACCCTCAACCGTATTACCAACAGCATCGTCGTCCGACGCCGCCAGCACAGCTTCCTCTTTTGACGTGGGGCAGACATCAGCAGCGTGTCCCCGTCCGTGGCATCTGCTGCATAGCTCCTCCGTGCAGTCGACCCTCCAATGGCTCTTCTTGCCACACCTGTGGCATCTCATCTCGGAGGTACCACCATCGGCGGCTTTGCCGCTGCTGCCATCACCCCCGGCAGCCGCGGCCGAGCCACCACCGTCCTCGTCGGTGCCTTTACCGCCGCGTCCTTGCCGTCCCCGACGTCCCACCTAATATTTTACCACGACCTCTACCTTTACCGTGGGCACCGCCGCCGGCCCGTTTTCTGTACCCACCATCGCCGCCGCCGGCGAACATAGCATGGCCGGCATAGCAGCGTTGACCCTTTCTCCCTGACCCCAGAAAATTGGTGATGCCGTTCTTGTACAGCCTTGATGATATCATCGCGGCCGATACTGTCTCGAGAAGCAAGGTTCCTTGCCTCCATCTCGTATTCGACAGGCAGAGCATCAATCAAACTTTTGTACAGCATGTGATCATCGAGGGCCATTCCTGCTGCGCGCATTTTCGCAGCAAGATCTTCGATCCTCCCCCATCACCTCATGAGGGTTACCCCTTGGCGCTATCTTAAAACTATTGAGGCGGCGGGAGAGGCCCGATTTGGCCCCCGTCGTTTGGGGGGAGTAACACGCGAAGAGCACGTCGCACGCTTCTCTCGGTGAGGTACACCTGTGGAAGATACTATTGTCGCTCTTGCTTATGAGGGCCGTCGATAGCAAATTCAACGCCAGTGCACGTATGTGTATACTTTCACGGTTGTACCCCTTCCGACAAGTACCGAGTTTTCGGTATATAATGCCCCCACGGGAATCACTGATCCGACGCAAAAACAGATAGGAAACCTACCCCTTTCGTTGTACCTGGCGTCTCTGGTCCAGGCAGTGAATTCGGGCTTTTCCCCATTATATGGTGGGTGGTGCAGCGGTATGTTTGAGAGCGAGTAGTCTAGACAGAGGCATATCATATCCTTCTCCCAACTCACCGCCGGGGTACGACCCCCATTCTCGAGCCCCATTTGGCTGATCTGGCTGACCTGTTGCTGGGCCAACCTCGACAGGAACAGCGACTCCCCTGCGTCCCGTCACTCCCATATAGAACTACCCACTGGCCCACGTAGTCACGTGACTACGTGGCCAAGAGGGTAGTGCTATACACCAAACAAAATATAATATATCCTTGGGAGTCCGCCAATTGACTCTCATCGACTTCGCAACACGGATGTCCGGGGCTCTCTCCCCTCGCTGCGCACTACCGTAGTACTTAGGAGCAAACTATCATAACCATTCACGTCTCCAGCGCAAACGCTAGCGAAACGTTGTTTGCTTCTTGCTTTTCCCGGACAAAACGGAAGTATGAAGTCGGTGGGACTAGGACCCAGGACATATATTTTGTTGATTATATAGATTACCCGTTGGCCCACGCAGTCACGTGAACCCACGACGTATATTTTGTTGGTTGTATAGAACTACCAATTGGCCCAAGGGCGCACAAAAAAGAAATTCCGACACCTAACCCCCAAAACTTTTTTTGGGGCCCTTCAGGGGGGGGGGGGGGGGGGGGCCCCCACGAAGGTCCCATCCCCCCCCCAAACGCCATACAATTTCCTATATAAACAAGTCTATAGTAAATCCTATATATAAAGTGGGCACACAGGGGGTAGTACAATCCACGTAGCCCCTGCTCAACAGTACCGCAGCCCGCAGCCGCGGTACCGTCCGTAGCAGAGGAGCGAGAGAGCGAGAGCTTGGGGAGAGCGGTCACGATGAGCACAGTCTCCGTGGGGAGGGGATTCCTATCACCAACCCCCTTCGACAAAATGGCTTGGCTAAACCGCGTCTGCCGAGAGCGAGCGGACGGCATGGGGTTTGTTTGCCGCTGCGGACACAACGGGGGCGGAGGGGGTTGATGGTACAGACGGGTCACTCTCAGACGAGTCCTCAGTGGAGACGGGGGACTCGGTTGAAGATGAGAGCTCGGGGTCGGAAGAGGAGGAGGAGGAGGAGGAGGAGGAGGAGGAGGAGGAGGAAGAGGAGGAGGAGGAGGAAGAGGAGGAGGAGGAGGAGGAGGAGGAGGAGGAGGAGGAGGAGGAGGAGGAGGAGGAGGAGGAGGAGGAGGAGGAAGGGAAGGTGGGGGTGGGGGTGAGGGGGGAAGAGGATGAAGGGCGAACGCGCTCAACGCGAAAGCGCTCGAAGAAACGGCGGTTTAGTCTTGTTGAGGGAGGGGGAGGGGCTTCGGGGAGTGAATAATAAGTACCATGCAAGACAAATTGCTATTATTTGTGGATGGGTGTTGCACGTGGCGAAGGTGATTCCACCGCCGTAGGCTCATCGACAGCCCCTCTTCGGTATGTTGCCGGCTTGACTAAGCTTGGAATGATGACGGTTCGACGCATGGGTATGTGTCATTTGGTTGTGTCATTTCGCTACATTCGACCGAGGTCAAATGTCGTGGACTTGTCGCAGAGGCTAGAGAAGTTCTAAGCTACTTGTAGCTGAGGGGTTGTCCCCAAGCACTACTGCTGTACTTCAAGACTTGAAAACCAAATAAAAATGTCCCCAGCCCACCACAGCTTATTTCAGTACATGACGTGGCAATCTACACCTTCCTAGTAACAAGGTCCTGCTTGCACGTCGTGCCGTGAACACCACCACACCCAAGCACACGCAATGTAATGGAGAAGGAGAAAGCCAAAAGAAAGCCTGTAAGAAAATATTAAAAAAAAAAAACTTTTTTCACACCCCTCCCGGGGGGGGGGGGGGTAGGGTTAGGTGTCGGAAAATGTTTTTTTTGTGCGCCCTTGATTGGCCCACCCAGTTATTTTCCCACCGCTTTCATATTTCCGTTTTTTTCCGGGAAAAGCAAGAAGGAACTAACGTATTTGCGATCGTGCGCGCTGAGGACGTGAATGGTTATGATAGTTTGCCCCTGAGTACTACGGTAGTGCGTGGCGAGGGGAAAGAGCCCCTGAGATTCCTGTTACGAGGTCGGTGAGAGTCAATTGGTGGGTTCCCAAACATATCTTTTGTTGGGTATATAGCACTGCCCACTGGACCACGAAATTGCTATATCACTACCCACTGGACCACGAAGCCACGCGACTTCGTGGTCCAGTGGGTAGTGTTATATAACCAACAACCAGGCCCATGACATTTTTCAAATCGTCCCTGCCCGGCCCGGCCCGCACTTTCGGGCCATGATATGCCCTCATAAGTTGTAGGTCGCACAATTAGACTAGTGCATAAGTGATTATTGAATTATTGTACGGGCAATGCTAGGTCTAGGCCGTGGTCGGGGTGGCGGGGAAGGAGGGGACCGGGAGGGTGGTTAGTTTATACATGAAAAACATCTCCAAAAAATGGAGCTACTACACGGATGTTACCAAAGGTTGAGAGGTGATGTCAGCTGTCGGGTAGTGTTTAATTCATATGACGTATTTAATCTAAGATGGGGCGGCAGCGGAGAGGAGTGGGATGTTTGTGTCTGTGCGGGGCGAGTTGTGGTTTGGCGGCGAAGGGAAGAATGTGTGTGTGGTGGGCGGGGACGGGAGGAAGCAGAAGTGGATGGGAGCAAAAAGTCTTACTTGCGTGCTAAGTGTAGACACCCAGTATTTCACGGATAAGCTATTATTAATAGGTTGTATATGAAGTATAAGATTACCTGCAATTCAGCAACATGACATGAGGTACAGACCGCTTACTGGTAGAAATTAAAGGTACGAAACTGCCCATTGCAAAAATTGCAGGATTGTCGAACGCAAAAACAAATGCACGGAGGGACAGGAGTGCAACGCATTTCATTCCAACATTTGCCGATCACACCAGGTCCTTGCAACGATTCTGGCATCGGCGAACCGGATCCATCGCTTGCCCTTAGTGTTTTAGATAGAGAGAGGAGTGGTGGCAGAGCCAAGTACACTGCTCAATAGCCGGATCCTGCCCGTCCGAATATAGGTCAAGCAATCTCCGGGGGGTGTCTTCTGTTTATCAGGTGTGAGGGAAAGAGTTTGTATTATTGTCATATTCAAGAGAGCTGTTGCGTTACTATATATTTGCTGGTATGATGTAGAGCAGAGAGTAATGACACGTCATTCAGCGATCATTCATCGCATCCTAGGCGATGATGTTGTGAACGCCACTATACGAGCACCAGAGACTGTGGACGCGACATCTACAGGGAGGTCCACTACATCTTCGACTCCATGGGAAACACGGGGAGTACAATCGCACGGTACCTCACGTTAAGAGGAATTGCCTGCAGAATCAATAAAATAGAGCAAACCGCACCAAGCCAGTGCCTACGGTATTACGTACAGACCGTCTTCATGGTGGCCTGCCGAATATATCCTTCACCAAACGAAGCAACGTTATTGGACGAGATTACGTAGTTGAACGTGAATGCAAAAAACAAGGATTCCTGCAAAACATAGGGCTGGTGCACCGGCTCACATTTCCCCTCCTCGTGTTTAACAAAGGTGGTATTGCATGGCCGAACCACCTTGCCGTATTTGCAATGTATACCTCTGTCTCATTGTATATGACCACAGCAGTAGCAGAGCTCGTCGGTCTAGGAGGCATCGGCATGGACAGATTACATACGTGCTGTATTTAATGTAGTTGGGAGGAAATGTTGGTTAAATATCAAGGGGACACACCCGTGCATTAGTAACTATCCTATTTGGCACGCAATATTGACATTAAAAAGCAGCTATTATTCTACCTGGCAACTTTTCTATCTCAATGAGGTTTGTCCGACACATCCTTCTTACAGGCAGAAGCTCGAACCTGCATACACGACTGTTCCAAATAGGAATATTCAGGTCATCTATCATTTTTTCTTTTCGAACCATCTGTTTCTGTGTAAGAGCTCCATTTGTTCTTACAATTAACCCCCCCTCGCCCCCACCCCCTTCCTCGCCACCCCCATCATCGCCTTGGACTTAGCACCACGCGTGGACTAGGCTAGGTATTATGTTTTCGACCGAAAGCTGAACAAAGCTGCACTACATACTAGGGGGGGTACCCTATATTTCACTACCAGGTCTGAGCTATCATACTATCATATCATACTATCATACGATACTATCATATCATACTCGCACGAGTGACTCTGTATATATATCTCACTGAAAAAAACCCGCCAGGAGATTTTTGTATGGTACGGCGTAGGTATCCATTCTATTCGGGATTCATATCGAATACAACAGGTAAATAAAGCTGCACGAAAGCCCATGATCTCAAGGAACAGGGGTGTAACTCGAACGAGCGACCCCGAGCCACTGCAAAAAAACTCTTTACGTACATTATTAACAACATACATATCCCCATAGCAGGGCTACCGTACCATTGGCCAGCTGATTAATGCCCCCCCCCGCCTTCTCCTAACTGACACATAACAATCAATACACACAATACACTACACACAAAAAACTGGTGCACCACAGCAGTTGTAAATTTGTTGAGCAAAAAAAGACTCTGACGACATCATGAAAAAAAAAAACAAGAAAAATGGTTAAAACGTTCCAAATGGAAGAGGGTTTAGGCTCAGTTTAATTCGATTCCTCCTGTTTCACCTGACGGGTCGTTTGCCAAAGACGCTTACATGTTGTTGTCGCTGTTATTGTTTTCTTTTTTTTCAATCCCCCGGCGGATGGGAGGAAATAAAGCCTAAGCTCACCACACTTCTACGTATTTTCAAACGCGTCGTGTGTCGATTTAACTCAGTTGCTTTCACAACCCAACGCTAGTCGGCCCACCCTTCAAATCCCACTCGTAGCCGATAGCGTGGGCTGTCCCTATCAGTGGTCGTCGTTACCACCCCGGCAGCGCAAGCTATACAGTACTACAGTACTATAGTTGTACACGGTTGCGTGTGTATGTCGACCCGGCCTGTCCCCTGAGGGTCAGGTTCGGTGAAGACAGCCACCTGGAATGTCATCTTTCCGGGTAGTGTGGACTTCACATTCCGGGTAGTGTGGGACTTGCGTAAGCTCACCCATTAACAAAACCCCCGGCCATGGGAGATGGCCTTCCGCCGGACTTGGTCCAGTTACGGTCCACCCTACCTACCCATTCGGGCGTTTGTCCTCGGTTGTGTGTTGTTGTTGTTGCACTTACAGTAACTGGCATAATCAAATCCGTGGTCGTAGGACAGGCTCCAGTCACTCTGGAGCTGAGGAATACCCCAGGGAAAAACACAAACAACCCAAGGTGGTACACGCATATATATTATAAAAATTAAAATACACTCCAGCTGTGAGATCGAAGATTTCGTCGAAACTCATCTTTGCAAGCTGTGTGTGATACTCCGATCGCGCGCATTACGAGTTGTGTGTCCTCATTAAGGATATAGGTCGGCGACTCCCCTTACAGCTACAGTGTAGCTATCAGGGTCAACAGGATGATTTTAGTCAGTCTGTGCGCGGAAACTATAAAACCCGTTTCTGAGGGGGACAAAATCTGACAGCTGTGAAGGGAAAGGGGGGGCCTGGTTGTGATCAAAAGCGAGCGGGTTTGGAGGGGGGCGGGGGGGGGGGGGGGGGGGGAAGGGGCAATTTGTGCATGTAAGCTATAAATCCTTTCGAGGGGATAAA